>JACSYO010001855.1:0-205000 GCA_016806645.1 Ophiodon elongatus
AAGGAGTAAACAACTTTGTTTTTCTGAGACCAGGCTTGATTTTTGTTCTGGTTTGAATTGAATGAAAAGAGTAACCCAGTTAAAAATTAAAGCAGTGTTTTTTTTATAGTTTAATTGACTGTAGCAGAGTTTGGAAGAAAAAGTCCATTCTGCTCCGATTTGCTTTTGTTTGCAAATGTTGGAAGTAAATTTGATGTGTTAAGAAAAGGCTGCATATGTGCTGTATGATTCATGAAAGTGGCCTACTTGTCCACAATTTTTTGTTTTACGGGGACTTCTCTGTGTGGTAACCCTTTTTATTTTTGGAGCTAGTATAACTGCAGTTGTTTTTCATAAGTGGATTTGGTGACATAAGTTGCATGCTTTTCTAGCTGTGTGGTTTCCACGAGTGCCCGGGCTGTGAAATGGTATGTTAAAAGCAACATGGAAGAAATAGAGTAAACAGCTTTGGTACAGAGTGAAACTATTTCCCTCTGAGCTGTGCAGGGCGGATCTCTGCCAGAGGGAGGCATGTTCAGTAAGTCTGTTTTCTTCTAAGAACCTGTAACCATCAATCACCAGCAGGCCCTGTTTTCCTCTCTGGTGCCTCCACACCCAGTCTGCATGTTTATTATGCTGCCTTCAGGCTCGGTCCGGAAATATGAAGATCTGTTTTGATGAGTTTTGCACACAAGTTACCTAACTAAGTTGCAAGTAGGACTGAGGAAGAATGACTTTTTCTTGACACCGAGGTTGTTGAGATGTGATCCTCAAGTGGGTAGTTGTCATGCAACCCCGAGGCCGTGAACGTGTTTGTTTTGTCATTATAGTTGTCATTTTGGTAATGTTGACATCACAACGTTGTTTTGTTTTTAGCCTTTGTCCGGACTTGTTCTAAAGCTTTGTTTCTGTTGTCTCTCCGACACCAAGAGGACAGCCTGTTGATATCTTCTTATCTAGTCTATACAGTCTATGTTTGATATACTGGAAAAAAAGGTGATGACTGAAGGTTGATCGGTGAATGAAGGAAAGCATATTTTTGCCCCAATGAGATCTTTGTTATGATACTTCAAACAAAACAACAACCCACCAGAAATCTAATTTTGTAACAGTTGTGGTCTTGAACCTGGATGCAAGATCTGGTTTTCAGCTGCAGCAGCTGATTTCACTTACAACCCCCCCCCCCCACACACACACACACACACATGCACACACGCACATACGCAGGCATGCATACACCCCCTCCCCCAAGTGTTTGAAAGTGTGTTTTATTATTGAAAACAGCTGCTGCAGTGTTTGTTCAAAAGTCTTCTACTTTTCACTATTTAAAACTTAAAAAAAAAAAATTAAAAAAAACTTTTGTTGTTGATTTCGACCGAATAAAGGAGCCAAGTTGCCGCACTGAGAAGTCGGTGCCGTGGAGGATCACCTGAAGGCCGCATGAGCCTTCAACCCTCTCTCGAGGTCTTACATAATGCAGTTGGAAAGCCCGCCCACTTTCTCAGACTGCAAATAGGGCTGCAGACAGTAGCTACTCCACAGTTTGAGCTTTGACCAAGAGAACGAAAGTCATCTGCAGTTTTAAAACCCACTCCGGAACACTTTAATATACTGCTGAACCAGAATAAAGGATTCACTCACGTTGCGTCGGAGAGGACTCGCACAACCTGCAAAAATGATTTTCGACAAGTTGAGAAAGTTTGACGTCGTCTTCGACTCTCCGGAGGCGGACTGTCCTCCGGTGTTCAGCAACGGGGACGTCGTCTCCGGCCGGGTGGTGGTGGAGCTGTCCGGGGAGATTCGGGTGGACTCCCTGAAGCTCCACGCGGAGGGATTCGCTAAAGTGCACTGGACCGAGTCCCGGTCCGCCGGCTCCAGCACCACATACACCCAGAACTACAGCGACGAGGTGGAGTACTTGAACCGGAGAGAGGTGCTGCTGCAGGCAGGTCAGTCCGCTGTGCAGGCGCTGTGATGGGGGAGACCACAGGGGGGGGGACACCCTGTCTGTAAACTGGTTGTCAGCAAGTAGGATCAAAACAGCAAAATAAACTAGCGCCCCTCATTGAGCATTTGTCAAATGATTGGAACAATAGGTAAAGTGGTTTATTTGGATGGGGACACTGGGTTGTTTGTTTGTCTGCAAACTGGGAATAGTGTTTCATAATTAACGGATCATGAGCAGAGTACTTGTTTTTCCTGGTTGTATTAATGTCTGGTGTAGTCAAATTGTAACTTGTTTTGGAAGTGAGTTTTTTTTTTTTTTTTTTTTTTTTTTTTTTATGACTTTGACTTGATTCATTAAACAAAGAAGACTGGATCACCTAATACTCTTTAAATTAAGTCAAACTTGACTTGAAAAACTTGAATCACTTTATTAGGGGACTTTTCGAGAGATGTTTTCTACTTCCCTAAAGAAGTCAAACTGAGCATACAGATTCAGAAACTGCACTAAGCAAGCACTCATCTGCTCATTCATCGACAAAGGCATTTTTTAGAGGACTGTTTGTTCTTTATTCTGCCATGTGAAAAGTTATGTTGTCAGTCATAACTCAATATATAAGTATAGAAAGCTGCTCCTACTATATAGGAAGAGAGCAAAATATGCAGCAGCTGTCTTTGCACTCATTGTGAAAACATCTGTTGAAAGAAATAGTCCTGACATCAGACTTTTCCTCCTTCGAAGAAACTCTGGGGTTGTTTTTCTCCACAGCGATGTGGGAGAGCCTCAGCTTTTTGCCTTCATTCATCGAGCACAGAGTTATTTGTGTGTAGACAGGAAATTCACAGACGTGGCTTCGTCAGTTTTATGTTTCCTTGCCGTGCTTAGTCTTACTGCTTGATTTGGTATTTTATTAAAAAAAAATCTTCCAAACTACATAACCAAAAATCATAATGTTAAAGATTTTGGTGATGTTTTGAAAGTTGTTTTTGCTGGTGTGCACATAAACGAACAAGAGAAAGCTCATAACAGCCCACTTGACCTATTAAGAGGATTACACAGTGACCGTATTGTTATTTTAATCAAGAAGGAGCTTCCAGCTAACAAAGGGACACTAAACACATAGCGTCGGTTAAACGCAAGCACGTGTTCCTGGACCTGTGCAGCAAGAGGGAGAAAAAAAACAGTGCAGTTGAGACGGGCTATATAATACAGCTTGAGGAAAACATGTTCTCAGTCAGCACAATTGAGGAGGAACCGCCCCTCTGAGCAAGCACAGAAGCCATGTGATTGCAGAGAAAGACGGAGAGATTTCTACTTCAACAAGAGTCATGCTTTAAAGATCTGTTCCTACTTGCTCACAAAGTCGACTCTATTCATGTGGATTTCTAAGGAAACAGAACGTTTTGTTTTTTACTTGTTGTGTATCGCCACTCCTTTTCCTTCGTCGGATGAATTACTTTGCTGCCAGCCATACGTGTAGAATATGACTTGGCCTCACACAGAATCAGATAATGGATCCCAGTAAAGATTTCGAAACTTTTTATTATTTGATTGCGCAGTATTGGTTTGCTTCTATCAGTGTAGTGATACTGTATGTACACTTTATGACACAAACGGGGAGAAACTGGTCGTCTAGGAATTGAAGTTACACTCACTGACATAGACTCTTGAAATCAAATGACAAACCATAGCCAAAACAACAAGTGAATGAACTGTAACTTTAATTTTCATCTTTTTCTTCTCCTCTCCTCAGATAATGGTGAAGTAACCGTCCTCCCTGCAGGCAGACATGAATTTCCGTTTAGCTTCCAGTTGCCTGAGGAGACGCTGGTCACCTCCTTTGAGGGGAAACACGGCAGCATCCGCTACTGGGTCAAAGTTAAGCTACACAGGCCGTGGGCCACCGTGAGGAAGATCAAAAAGGAGTTTACAGTCATCGAGCCCATTGACATCAACACACCGGCCTTCCTGGTGAGCATCTCAGCCCTCACATTAAATGATTGTGTCATTACACTCCATGATTTTCTGGGAGTTTTGAGGCACTTACCTCATTTGGTTTCATCATTCTCAGGCACCACAGGCTGGGACGAAGGACAAGATGGCACGGGCATGGTACCGCAACTTTGGACAGGTGTCTGTAACTGCAAAGATCGACCGCAAAGGCTACACACCAGGTGAGAGGCTCGCACCTAGAACAACTCCCTCTTAAAAAACCGCAGACTATTTAGGCCATATTAGAAGTGTCTGCAATTTCTAACATACTTTCCTTCTCCCCAGGTGAGGTGATACCTGTCTTTGCGGAGTTCGACAACGCTACCTCCAGATCAGTTGTGCCCAAAGCCTACATCACTCAGACACAGACGTTCATTGCCCGCGGCACCATGAAGCAGAAGCGCGCGGTTGTGGGCACACTGTCTGGGGATATTGTGGGGGCCAAATGCAGAGAGACGTGGCACGGTCGCGCCATAAAGATCCCACCTGTGGGTCCCTCCATCCTGCAGTGCCGCATCATCAAAGTGGAGTACATGCTCAAGGTGAGTTTAGTCAAAAGCTGCTTTATTTCTTAGGAATTCAAATGCTATATTCCCTCTTTTCATGCACGCTGCTGTTGCACTTTGCACTGATTTCACTAACTGTTTTCATCTTTTCCTCCCACCAGATTTGTGTTGACGTTCCTGGAACGTCCAAGCTGTGTCTGGAGCTGCCACTGGTCATAGGAACCATCCCTCTCCATCCCTTCGGCAGCCGGACCTCCAGCGTCAGCAGCCAATACAGCGTCAACCTGGAGTGGCTGCGCATGGCCATCCCCGAGCAGCCTGAGCGTAAGTGTCCTTTAATACCGCAGTGACTGACAAACGGACATGTGTAGGTCTAGATGTGGGACTGAGTTACTAAACGTAGACCTTTTTTATGAAACAAGCAAATCAGGAGCAAATGTGACAATCGTTTTCCTGATAGTCCTTGTTTATAGCAAACATAGGATTGTGGAAGGTCTTTTTTTTTAATTTTATTTTTTAGCCTAGGCAGATAAACACATGACCCTCAGACTGAGCAAAGCAGTACAGACTCATTATTGTCTTTTTCACCATTTATATAAGTCGTAGCTATTAATGTGCAAGGATATTTGCACTTAAGGACCTGCAAAATGGCAAAACAAATGCATGAAGGAAACAGGCTCACTTCAACTTTTATGATCACTGACTGCCAAAATACCACTGTCAGATGCCAACATGTACAAACAAAGGTTTTGATTCAGCAGAGATTAATGTTGGGTCAAATCAGTGTTTGTTAGTGCAAAAGGCAGCAAATGCTAAGTTGTTTTTTTTAAGAGTTTTAACTACAGTGCTGATTCAGCAGCTTAATGTTTGGACCTGTACTGTTCTGTTGAGTCAGACCAGAGGACTTATCCCACCTCTTTCCCTGCAGCTCCTCCTGATTACAGCTCCGTAGTGACGGAGGAGGAGGCCGAGCAGCGTAACAATGCGGTGGTCCCGCAACCCGCCGAAGATCTGAGTGGGATTCTCGAGCGCCCCCTCATGGCATTTCTTCAAGAGTTTCGCTTCCGACCTCCGCCAGTGTACAGCGAGGTGAGTCACCAAATGCGGGAAACAACGCTTAACTATTTGTTGTTTTTATTGGCATACATAAGTATTTTTGTGTCGATGAATAGAACATCCCCAACTTTTTTCTGGTCAAAGACATTCTTGCTGGATTGCATAACTGTAACCACATGAAAACACATCTGTGGGTGTAGGCTGAATGATGTTTTGCTCAGACAAAGGCTGAATAATCTGCTTACTTAACCGTCATCTAATGTGTCTTTTATTTTCCCTTTGTTGCCTACAGGTTGACCCCAACCCTCAGCCCTTAAACATGAGACCTCGCTGCATGACGTGTTGAACCATGAGCCCCGCCTATGCGTCAATCAACTTAACTTAAAGAAACAAATCAAGAGATTTGTCTTCTTCTGGATTACTTCTCTCCGATTAATGGCACCTGGTTCCACAGAGTGTCGCGGATAGGGACTGGAGCGCCACGGAGAGTTCAGGAGACGGAGCTCACAGGAACTGGATGTCAGTGGAGAAGCCGCCACTTTGTTTCCAGTCCATGAAGAAAAGTGGACTCTTTCCTGTTCTGTTACGAGGAAAGTAGCTTCTCCACATCAGTTCTTGTCCTCCACAAGTGATTTTCTTTTGCTCCTTTTTATGTAGTGAGTTACAAATGTCTCACAATCAACGATTCCCTCATGTGAAGTGAATTTTGAGATTTAAGGAGTTTAGGACATATTGGGGGTGAAAGGTCACTTGATATTTGTTAGGTGGAGAGTTGGAGTTGCACCTAGTGTTTATATATTAAAAAAAAAAAAAGCACTCTGGAGAAGCTGACCTATGTTTAGAAGTACGTTGTCATGATTGATTAGCGTAAAAAGGTGCAATCTTAACTTTACAACTCTTGTCCTGGCAACACAGTAGATTTGAACAACCTACATTGCTATGCACTGTGTGACCAAGTAGCAGTGTGCCTGCGATGATTTCTAGTATTAGTTAAGCACATACTGTATCATGTGATGGTGGAGCAGACAAGTCAAGTAAGCAGATATAGATGTACTTGATGCATGCAGGTCACAATATGTAAAAGGGAAAAATACACATGACATAATTATCTGCAGTTGAAGATGACAGTTTCATGGAGTAATTCTGTCATAGAGATGAATTGAGCAGAATGTATCGAGAACTCTGAACAAAAATGGTTGGCTTGTATGTGGATGGATTCCGAGAGGTGGTTTAAGGCACTGAAGATAGACGGCAGATTGTTAGCTGTCAGATGGCTGGGATGGCTGATTCTAGCGCAGCGATGAAATAGGATCAGCATTTTGTGTATAAAGCTGCACGAGGCTCTTAGATTAGCTCTCCCAGCTGCTAAACAAACGGAGGAGGAGGAGAAGATGGAGGCCTCTGAGCCACGTGGTCTGAAGCTTCCGATGGGAGCCAGATGCCTCTGTGCTGTGGGGCGCTTTGTGACGCTCCACCAGAACACCGTGCTCAGCAGTCAAGTCGAGCCTTAAACTGGAGATGCCTCTGAAATGTATGGACAAAGAACATTCCAAAAACTCGAGGATTACTTTTTCTCCTCTACTTCCAAAAAGATTGTAAGCGTCTGAAAGAAGACTTCCGGGTTAGCTGTGCGACTTAAGTGGCATGCACTGAAAAAAAACAAATATATTTTTTTATACAAATTGTAGATTCACAATCTTGTCAAAGTTTTGTAATTTTTTTTTTTTTCTAATAAAAAGAAATTGTCTTCAGTGTTTCCTTCCAACTCTGACTTTATTATGCAAGTAGCAGATTTTAAGGAAATGATAAGGGCCTCTGTTTATCATGTTGCGTGCTAGTGAGTTAGTACATTATGTTCAACAGTATGAGTCAAAACAATATCATTGCCAAGGGCTTAGTTGGCAAGGGAAATGAGTTACAATTAAAAAGACAATTACAGACTGAAGTTTTGCACATGACATTTCTAATATTGAGCACTTGTGCAATCCCCCTTTTTTTTTCTGCCTTCATCTCACCACTCAATCTGTCACATTGAGTTCCATGTGGATCGCATATAGTGTCTTGTACAGATTGTACTTTGTTCACAGGAATATTCAACAGGGATTCCAGTTATTTTTTTGCTACATGTAAACGCATAACACACTGGACAAAACATGCAGCTCAGTTGTTACACAAAGCTATAAACATGGCCAAAGGTCAAGCTGAAGAAATTCTCTTGGGCTTATTCAGTGAATCGTCCTAAAGGAGACGGACAGAGAGATGTTCCACTGCGTGGGAAGGATTAAAGGTTCAGCCAAAAGCTGTTAAACTTTGTGTTGGTGTCAATTCTGCCAGAATGTCAGAACAAATTGCTTTCGAATGAAACCAAAATAACAATGCTGGTAATTGAATCCCTTTTAGCCTTTTCAATGTGTCATTAAAAGCTACACATCTTGAACTGTGAATCAGACAAAACCAGCAATTTGATAGACTAAACAATTTAAGAAAATGCAGGTTTTTGTCTTGACTCTCACCTCAGGGGTCAGAGCAGCAGATGTAGTGCTGTTAGTATATTTGTGTGTCTAGTCTCGACTAACCTGTGACGCAAACATATGGAGCACTGACGCCTCACAGGAGTCTTTCACTGGGAGTTGCAGTAGTGTGGCGTCATCTCACTGCTGGCGCGATCAAAGCAATGACAGGGCAAGAAGGAAGAGAAGATAAAATCTTGTGTTTCGCTTCAAGGACAGACGCCACAGAAGGGAGGGAGGATTGAACCGGGGCACTCTTGAGGGGGTTCTTGTTCTGTTCCTAGGACATCTTCACCCTCTAAAGTCAGTTTTAAAACGCCCCGTAAACCTGTAACAAGTGCAGAATCTCATCTTTTAAATGTTAATTAAGTCGATTAAGAGTTATTTTTTTAAGTTCATCAACATAAATTTGTTTGGACCCTGTTACTTGATATTTGTTCTGCATTGAGGACTTTTACCATTGATACTTAATGTACATTTTTAGGATTATGCTGTCATAGTTTTACTTAAAGTTTTTATATTTGACATGCAGAGCATTAATAGAGCAGCACGCACCTACTAACTATGTAAAGATATAGTGGAGTAATGTCTCTCTCCCTCTGTGTGTGTTGTCATCCAAGCTTCTCTGTGCTCTGTTGGTGTGGCCGGGCCGGCCACCCATGCCTTTCAGTGCGTGTGAGTGTGCTGCTGGCTACCTCGTGGCCGCCGCTCTGCACTGATCTCACATGGCTGTTACATCTGACCGAGTGCGCAGAGAACATGAAGCTCATGGGCGAGGGGAGCTGTGAAGCTGATAAAGATATTTAGAAATATATTTTCGGTTCATTATAAAACTGTGACAAGATGAAAAAGAGTTTAGAGGGCCGCCACAGTTTTTCGTTTTACTTTGAAGTGTTTGGGAAGAGGGTTAAACTGGTTCTAGATCAGAGAACATTGTGTCATTGTGGAAGACAATGCATACTGTAGATACGCATTCAGCAGACTGTATCTGTTGCACCTACAGCACCTCTGGACAAGGGATTCCTTGTGGTGTTTTTGAGGATCTAATCAGAGAGGGTATAGAAAACTAGAAAGGTTGTGATTTAGGGCTTTAAAAATAAACCTTACTTGTATTTACTCGCTGTGCTTTCAGCTTGTTTTTTTTTTTTTAAATACTTGTGTGTGTGCGTGTGCTTGCAAAGGTTTTGTGTGAGTCATTATGAGCTGCTGTTGTCCAGAGATGGTTGACAAGCCGCTGAACGCCCTGGTTGATCACACCACCAGACGCACTGAGACGCACGCACACACATCACTCGTGGTCATTTCTAACCCCGCCCCCTCTCGGTCACAACCAATCGGTGGCACCAGAGCTGGTGCCACGAGCCGCTCATACTAACTCACCTCACCTTGGCCTCAAAACACACAATACAAGTCTAACAGCTGCAACGCAGTGACAGCCTCAGCAGCTCAGAAATCAGTTTCTGTTGAAAATGAATGTTGAATAACTTATTTTTTTATATAACTAAGTAAAAAGAAAATGTCAACAGCAAGTCTATGTTAATAAGTATATATATATATTTTATATCACTGATTAAAAAGAAAATCTATATTTTCTATTACTGATTTAAAAAAAAAAAAATATATATATATATACTTATTAACATAGATTTGCTGTTGTGGCACTAGGGACACAATCAGGTGACTCATACACACTACACACACACACGAGTAGCTGTGTGTGTGTGTATTTTATATATTTTTTTTACATGAATGAAGAAGTTACAGATTTGTGTTGTTAATGTCAAAGACGTCAAACTGTTTTGACTTCCTGTTTCTGTGAAGTTGTCACCCAGGATCCTCTGCAAAAAAAATCTTCCCTTTAACACATTGTAGTGTGTCAGATATACAGAAGCCCCTAACATGTGGGTCCAGTAGGGATGTTAGGTTTACAATCACAGCACACCTGCATGCAAGGCAGCGGTTAACGGTTAATGATCAGTTACCATCGGTTGGTTATCGTTCAGGAGAAAAAATTCAAAATTAGCATCCCTAGTCTGCATGTAGTAGCTGAAGCTATAGCGTAAATTCAGTCGGAAGACCATACTCTTGCATGCCTAAGCCCGTAATTTATTTCTCATACATTTGCCAATCACTTCTCACGCATGCTCACTCATTATTTACCTGCAGTCATTTTTCGGGACTGTCAATCATGACATCAGCTGTTTAAATCAGCTGGTCTCTTCTATCCAATAAGCACAACGAAACAATTACACCGTTAGCGTATGATCTTGCCGCTGTCTCTTTTAAATATGACTCTCTCTCTACCTTCAGTTCATTCATGTTGCTGTTACACACCCCCTCCACCTCCCCATCTCCGCCCAGTCTTTGCAGATCCATCAGCTTCATCAACTCATCATTCTATCAGCCTCATCAGCCTCCACCAGGTCTGGACTCCACGGGGATTTATCTGGTTGCTGATCGGGGCAGACGGCCCTTAATTACAAATCTCCCTGTAGAGTACAATCGCCAAAGACTCTGTCAAGACTTTATCCTCACCTATCATCTGTTAATAATAAACAATTATCTTTTATTTTATTTGACTGGTCTCTCCTGATTGAACTGTCCTGAACCACGAGCAAGTTCAATCCTAACAGTGTTAACACACTCACTTTCTTTATGTCCGTGTCAGCATTCATTATCGTCATGACTATTCAGGATGTATTCAGGGTTTTTGCTGACTTTCCATAGTCGGCTGACGTTGGCTGTGCGTTTCATCCAATTCAATCCAGTTTTTAAAGTAGTTTTTGAGACAAAATCAGTAAAGTAAGACATGAGGCCCCATTCAGACAATAGTCATATGCTTCATGCCATTATGCAACTCTTAGTTTCAACAAACAAACAAACTTTGAAATTCCTTGATGTTTATGCTCACAGGAAGATGGAAAAATTAGGTTAGAATACTGAGAGACTCAGGATTCAAGGATGTACGTACAATCTGTGCAGTTCGTCGCAGGGTGGCATGCTACTGAGGCTGTGCTTAAAAGGCTGGAGGAATAGAGAAACATATTTGGAATAACAGTAAAAACAAGAATTAGAGAGGATAAAATATATAAATAAATAAAAAAGATACATGTGTGTAGTATACTAGCAAGTATTAAAATATTTAGTGTGTAAGTGCCCCAGTATATAAAGAAAATTCTACAGTGCATTCACAGTCTTAGCATTTCACCGACACACAACACAGATTTCCATAAAATAAAATATTACCCCTACTTTTCTTTTTTTTGTTGTTGCATATTCTGTGTGTTATAAGGCCCTTATGATGCTTTATGAAAAAGTTTCAAAGTTGCCCCTGGATGCTCTTGTATTTTTGCACCATGTCTGCAGTCCACTTGGTGTTTACGTTGTAATAATGTGCTGTGTAGGTACACTGTTCTAAAACACTGGTTGGTCAGTCAACAGACCAAAAACTCTTATACCGCTTCCTGCCCTTGTTACTGAGCTGTCTACAGATATGAAGGTTTACACAGTTAATGTGTGAGAGTAGCATCAGTCATTCTTATAAGGATACATTTGGCGCCATTGTTACCCATTTCTTTTGGAGATATAACTGAATCATAAATATACCCAATCAGGACACTTTTGAGCAAAGAAACCTCGTCAAGGTTGCCATGAGGAAGTCAGTCGTTCTGAAGTTTTTTTTCCTTCTTACGTTTAAAATCATTATCGGCTCACATTCCGAACAGATCCCAACAAGACCATGAGGAACGGTGGCAGACAAACCAAAACAAGCCAAAGTTGCTTTTCCCTCCATTGGCAAGGCATCTGAAAGGAAGGACATATCACCAGGTTGTCTTGGAGGACATCATGAGGCTTTTTGTTATGGAGGGAAATGCAGGGAGTTTTGTTGGGTGTTTAGGTGTGCAGATTTGTCCGTGGTCAAATACAGTTATGTTTTGTCTTTCAGGCCAAAGAGTTGACTCCAGTCTCTGCTCTGTCTTTGTATGTCTTGCAGTTGTTCCACTGCATAAAACTGTAAAAACGAAGCAGTTTTTGCTGTCAAAATATAACATATTACATTTTTTATGCAATGTACAACATCAATGTTTTTATGATGGCTTGTCAACACAAATCAACTAGACTAAGAGTTTCTTGTGGCCATGAGACAGCCACAGGAACGCTGAGTCCTGCTCGTACGTACAGGGGCTGGGACATCAAGACGTCAGTGCGAGTTCAGATCAACGCCTTGTTGATGCGGGGTGGGGGGGGATCAGCTTGCAGCTCCCCTCCCTTTTCAAGGCTTCATGGAAATCAGTGTAACTTCAGAGGGGTCACAAAGCAGACAGCAGGGAACTGCACGCTACGCTTCTCCCGAGAATATTCTGGAAGGGGAAAATACCATATAGGAACAAACAACATCCCCAAACAACATGCAAAAAGAGCAGCTCTGTTTATATCTGCTCCTCCCACGCTTGTAATTCAGGGTTGCACAAAATCTACTTGTGGCTATGTGTTGTTATGATCTGTCTCTCTTTGTGTCTGGGCTCTGAGGCGCTCTTTGTTTGTAAATCTTCCTCAGTACAATGGAGGCTCCACACAGAGCCCAAAATGCATGATGTGATGGATTTTTACCAATAAATTAATCTTCAGTACCTTTAGGTGTCGTCACCACAAGCCACAACTTGATTTCATTAAACATAAAAGCAAATGGTGATGATCTCAGAGTCTAAAAACTTTTAAATCAACACCTGCAAAAAAAAAAACAACACTGACATTTGGTGTATTTATCATTTCTTAGTTTAACGCCTATTGAGCCAGACAGTTATTTTTTTGTTGACAGTGTTTTTGACAGTGAATTACTGCAGCTTTGCTGCTGCCTCTATGATGAGTACATTTTTATTTAGTTCTGGTGTACAGTTGTAATAGGGCAGGATGTATTTATTAGAAATTGTACTGAGATTCAGTACTATGCCTTTTTTGGTTTTAATTTACAGACATACCATTACAAATGAGATAAAACTGTAGTGCACTATAGTGCCTCAGAATCTATGTGATGTATTTTAAATATTGTAGTAATATGTGTCACTATATAGTAAAACATTGCTGCCCTGTGAAAACCGTGTGTCTCCAAAACAACTTTTAATGAGCTCAGAAAAACTGCCCTGTTTTTTTTCAGATAATACAATATGTTTTTAAATGTAAAATATATTTTGCTTAAGAAGTAGGAACTTTTTATCAATCCACAAGGGAACACTTAATCATTCAGTTTATCTGAAAAATTCAAAATCACCAAATTTGCAGGCTGCCGAATATGCTTGGTTTTAACTGGACAGCAACATAAATTAAAAAGTGGAATATTGGCTTAATCAAAACACACTTTAAATTCAAACTAACTAATTATCCGGCTTCCTGTCTAGCTCTTGTCAGCCGCATCAACAACCTAAGTATAGTTTTAGTCAGCTCTTCACTCCAAACACACAGTGTACTGGTCAGATGATTAAAATGTCTTCCCTCTGTGTTAAATGCGTAGAAGGCATATGCAAGTTATTTCCCCTCCCATGCAAAGATGCACGTGGCTGGGCTGTTTTGTTGGGAGAGCTGGCCGCCTGCCAGTACTGCAAGGAGAAACTTTTCTCCTCCATAATGTGACAAACATGAAAGCAGCGTTCAGGAATGTATTTTTCTTGGAAAGAGCGCAAGATTACCACATAGCTCTCTCGAAGCTGTAGAGCAGAAAAACAATGGCAGGGTAAGCTGATGAGACGAGTACGTTTTCACTTGAGTGACTTGAACGTATTGCCCAATCGCCTTGCTTTTCCTGGGCGAAGAGAACACTATGTCCCACGAGCGCAAAACAAGTCAGATGTAAATACTCTGAGAGCAGAAATAGGGGTGTGGCAGAGCTTGGTGTCAGATATCCGGGATAATATTGAAATGTATATAAGAAGGAGACTTTAGATAAACTCTGGCCTCCAACAGCAGCAACTTCTTTGCAGTTTTTCTCTGCCAGCAAAAGTGGAGTTGCTCGTATTCCTGTGACCACATGTTTCACAGTTACTTTCACATTTTGTGTTTAAGATTTAAGAGGTTGATGGCTAAACACTATTAGCTCAACAGTATTTCTAATCCCATCAGAGTCCAGTGTAAAATCTTCTGATACTAAACAGCAGCTGAAACACTTAACAAATAATCACATTTACACTTCTGTATCAAGCTGGCTTCCCTCTTCTGGGAGGGGAGAAGTTTGTTTTTACATATAATGGACTGGATGTGTAATCTCAGTCATGTGAAAGAAGATAATTAACTGAAATTAGCCCGACTATTTTAATGTCATCCTCTATGATTCTGTGTCAGCTGCTGTGCCGGGTTGTTGAGACTGGTCTGAATCTTTTGAATGTGGCCTTCAAGTATTGTGGGGAGAATCAGCCATAGAATCAGAGCTGGTGGAAACAATAAAGGAGATCATTTTACTGGTAGACACCCTTTTTCCTGATGTATACATCAATTAAAATCAGGAAAGATGACACAAGGGAGCGATAATGCTGGAGCTTTATTTGATAATTACTTTGGCATTAACCTTGTTGATTAGATAGAGCTATAGATAGGTACAGAGCTCTGTAAATAGCAGCCAATCAGAGATCTTTCATAGGGAGCCTGTATACTGTACAGGATCTTGGCACTGGTGGTTTAAAGGATAGTCACACATTTTCCCAATTCAAACAGGTGTTGCTTGCTGTATTCATTGCTCCTGCTCATACCGGCTGTTAGGAGATGTGCACATAATTTTATATTTCTGCAAAAATGTAATGTTAGAAATATTAAGTGATTATCTTGCAAAGTTACTGACTGAAATAAATGCAGCCTATTCTCATTTCCAGGCCATCAAATACCAACTTTTTGGCACGCCCCTCGGCGTCTGACACAACGCACACGGCACTCTTTAGCGTCTAGATGGTAACTAAGTTGTAAACCCATCACGTCAATATTAGACACTCTGAGAAACTGATCCGGGAGTGTAGTGACATAATATATAGACCGAAGCACATAGTGAGGGTGGGAGTGAAGGATGGATGAGACAAAAACGATCACAGGACTTTCACCCAGTAGATGTTTGTGTCCCGTGCAAAACCAGCAGCTCGCTAGTGTCTTTGTTTTCACAACGTTTAATTTCACCTTACGTTTGTTGCCTAAACTTAATTAAGTATTTCTGTTTAATTTCAAAACTTGTTTAGTGCGAGCCCGTGGTGGAGCGTCATTGTTTGATGCGCTACAAAATGTGTCCAAAAATGACTGCTAGGGGCCTGACCAAGCATCAGCATGTGACGAACCTGTTGTTTTTTACTCAGAACGAGGACTGTGGATTTTATCTCTTAATCGCCATTATTAACAGGAGGAATGTTTATAGGCAGCAAACACTGTTTTGATGTCAAGACGGCCTTGACAAATTGTGCACCGATCCTTTAAACATTATTTAGCTAAGAAGGTAATTGGAATGTCTGTGAAAAAAATCCAAGTGAAATCATTGGAAAATAGGAGGAGGAGCAATATGATGACAAAATTGTGATGATCGTCATCCTGCTTGAACTTGCCCTAAAAGCTTCATCTTGTGTGAAGCGACAGCATTTTAAGTTCTCAACTATTTGTGCAAAGTTGTGATGACGTTGGTCTCATATTGACAGACGCTGCAGCGGCTTGTGTTGGAGTATTTAAATATTGTCCAGTATTGTTGCGTTTACTTTAATGTGGAGTCAGAGATTCTGGAGAAAGATGGTTGATATTTGAACGCAACACCCAAACAAATACTCCCCTCCAGATTTGCTGTTCCTCTCGCTTCCACTGCCTTTCTTTATGAATCCATGGGCCTTTCCCCTGACCTGGCTAGAATAGTGTTGTGTGGCTCGGTCTGAGACACTTTTGTTGTTTCTCATTTACAGAGCCAGGGCCATGTGGGACGCAGGATCTTTTCTCAGAGGACCATGAAGAGAAATTCGCTGAATTCGACAAAAAGTGTATTGGATTGGAATCGTTGCTTATCTTATTTTGGAAGAAAACTCTCCCTGTGTGTTCAAACATTGTGAGCTGCATACCTCCAGTCTTGCCTCAGGGTGCTTTTGTACCAGATGTTGAAGGGAACATGCTCAACAGGTCTTTGAGATAAGATAAGATATACTTTATTGTGTCGTGGGGAAATTTGTCTTGGGCTCCAAGCCGCTGCACAACACACTTGCTAACAACGTCATAATGCATATACACGCAAAAAACATAGATCATACATACATACTCTAATGCATAAATGTGCTTTAATTCACTAATGATCAGAATACTTCTTCCACCACAGTTAGAATGTGATTTTATTTGCTTGACCTTATCTCCAAATGAAGTTGCCATGCCTTTCTTGAAGGGAGAAACTTAAGAATATCTACGCTGTGTTTCCCGTCAATTCACTTTAATTACCATGAAATCCTGTTATTTCTTTCTGTCCCCTCTGCTTTTATTCAAATCTTTCCCTGAACTTCTTTCTCACATCCGTTTTGCCAGCCCCCCCCCCCCCCCCTCTCTCTCTCACCTCCATACTTCTGGTTTCCCATTGTGCTGATTTACTGTAGGAACGGAGGCTTACTGTACGTGTTGCAAAAGGCTCTTGAGTAGGGTGTCAGATAAAAGCCTAAAATGTAAATGTTATTGTGAGTGTAATTTAATTCGACCTGTCTAGGGCTTGTTGTTGCCCCACCACCAGAGGCTCCTTGTTTGGAGTGATCTGATATGCTGAGGGGAGCTTTAACTCCCTGCAGGGAACGGCGATGGGCTGTGGTTGGTTGAGACATCAGGGGTTGATGTTGAGCTGACCTGTGTGAAGTCAACAGAAGCTGATGGAGAGCAGCAGAAAGAAAATGTAACCACTTTTAAGTTTACTGGCTCAAATGTATAATTTGCAGCTAAAGCATCTATTGTGGTATTATTGTCATGTGTTAATAGGTCTGCAAGCTGAATGATTTTAAAGAGAGTCAAAGAGTTCAGTGCCCAGTCACTCCTATTCATTCATTGAAGTTTACATAAAGTAGTAACAATACCTTTTTTGAGAAATGTTCATTATATGACCAAAGAGACATTTAACTATCATCCTGAATTTCCTGCGGAATTAAATAATAACTGCACTGTTTAAATACTTTACAAAAAACGTCTCAGGGCAGACATCTGAACCCCTTTGGTGATGGGACAAAACCAGACTTTTCTTAATTTGCAGTAGATCTTCTGATGTTGCATCATAGAAAATGTATCACTAAAGTGATATTTGTATTGTGCAGATCGGGAAATATACTGTAGCCCTTACAGTCAGAGCATGACTTAATACACTAGCTAGCTAGCTAAGTGTGTCTGTCTGTCTATCTCAGTGGCTTTTCCTTGGAGGAATAAAAGGTTAAGAATATAAACTTGTCTCCGATTTAAGATTCCAGATTATTCATGCTTGTTTAATGGTTGTTGGGAACTTTCATGCCTCTGTAATTTATGGATTGAAGAAAGTTTTTTTTTTTATGGGCTGTGTATGACACAATCATTGAAATTTTTACAGTTTGGTGGTTTGATTTACTTTATGTTGAGGAAAAATCTATACAAAAGCGTTACTTAGAAATGTGTGATCAAACAGTATAGGGGTTGGACATACTGTAGTTAGATGACCATGCTGTCAGGTCATCAGAAAATAAATGGCAACACGGGGCATTTCATGAAAAACTCACTTTTTCACTGCTTGTGTGCATACGTTCAGATATCTGGAGTACCTGTCAACCCACAAACTATGAACTAAATCCAATTCACATTACACGACTTTCAAAGTTGTAAGATTGCTGTACTATTCACATAACACAACTAGGCTGTCTTGTAGTTGGAAGTCTTTAAGTTGTTGTGGTTTTCACAGTACATGACTGACCTGAGGGGGTCACACACTTCAAGATCTTTCATCTTCATCCCTAAACTATATTTTGTCACAAACACACGGGCGTAGTCATGCTTGTTGAGGTTGTCGTTGGCACACATGTTCATACAAAAGCCTGTTTCAACATATCTTTACTATTTCCCCTATCATGCAAACATCTAACACCGTAGGTGAAGCAACAACAACAACCCTAACTGCAAGTGCAACACTTGGCACATGCAGGTAGGCTACAGGTGTGGCAACCCCTCCCCAGGTTTTGCCCTCAACATTTGTCTCATTGCTCCCCATCAGACTCCCCAACAGGTGCAGATATTTAGCATGCTAAATATTTGGAATGCATCTCCGAGGTACCAGTGAGACAATCGGCTCCCGTCTTTAAAGCATGTTCTATTAGAAACCCCAAATAAAAAAGTATAAACCTGAAAATGAGCATATGTCCCCTTTAAGTCCCCCTCTTTATTAGTCTTAAATTGTATAAACATGTAATAAACAGTTCATAAGCCACAATAATGTAGTTGTTAGCAGATATGTTTATTTGTCAACAACTATAACTCTTCCTGTGGGCACCCATACGTGGAGCTTGGTGTATAAACTGATAAGGAATAACAATATAGTAAAAAACAATCTTCATTATATAAAATGTCTTACGAAGAGTTGTTATAATTATTGAAAAATACTGTATATTAATAAACACTTAACATGTTCTTGTATCTGCTTACAGCTATAACTACATTATAGTGATATAAACTATTTATTAAATGTTTCTGCTATATAGGGGGACTATTAGTCTCATTCTCAGCATTTACTTCAGATCTTCTTTAGCCAACTAACAGATCATCCTGTTCAATATGGTTTCCCACAGGAGTCAATTTGTGGTCAACTTTATTTTGTTACCGTGCCAGCTCTAAAGGTTATACAACACATCCAACAAAGTGAACACAGACCCTATTTCTCACAGCTCATCCTCTTATGGTCATCCCTCGGGAGGAAGGGCTATCCTTGGTTCTGACGTCAGAGTTTATGGGTAAGTAAAACAAAGACTGATCAAGGGAAGAGCCCCCATGTAAACAGAGTTGTTGTCGCAGTCAATAAGATTTAGATAAAAGAGATACACACATGGGCTAAGGTCACATTTGGAGATTTAAAAAGCAAGTGAGTCTGATTCAGTTTTGCATTTCTTCTTTTACCAATAAAATAGAGAGAATAGAAAACATCTATTTCAAATGCATCTATAAAGTCATGTTTAAATACATTTGTCATGATATGATGAGATTAGTGATGTGTATTTGAAGCAGTTCTTTATGTGACTCATTTTAGCTCCTGAAGCAACAAAATTAAACTCTTAAAAAGCAGGTCCTGACCTGCATTTAGCTTTATGCAGACTGCTTTGCTCAAGAGCACTCATACTGCTTTGAAGTGGATGACTAAAGAATGCTAGTTAATAAATCAGTAAGGTGAATTCATTTTAAAAGAGGGCCAAAGAGGTCAGTATCATGCAGGCCCAGTCACACTTAGCCATTCATTGCAGATTACATAAGCAAATTATAGAACCTAAAGGATTTTGTAACAGAACCACAAACTGGAAATTTAGTAGTTTAAACACAAATTATTGGAGACATGGCTGAAGTTGCATATAGAATAAGACAATAAGAAACATTGGTCCCAGTATTGACCCATGAGGCCTTCCACAATTCACCGTGAAGGAAGAGGAGATGTGGTCACCAATGAAAATAAAAAATCCTGAATTTGTCTTATGGGAGATAAACCACTTTTAGTGCTGCAGCTTATTTCTCAGAATGCTTCGATCAAGTAAAATAATAGGTGCTGTAATGCAGTAGCTAATGAGGATCCAAAGGAAGCAACGAACCACCACATCTGGTAAAGAGTGTGACTGATCATAGCCCAAACATTTCCAGGGTATAGCTCAGGTCTGATCTGACTCCCTTTGTGATAGTTTATTTAATTTAAATATAGCCGATTGCACACAACAGTTGTAGATGCTTTTAAAATCCTTCAGTTTTCATAGCTGTGTCTGCATAATTTAAAAGTTGGACTGGAGTTTGATAATAAAGTAATAAAATAGCTTCTATGGTATCCTGCCCTTTGCACTAATTTAATGTTAGCTTAATGTAACTGTTGTGTAACTGTATTACTGTACACTACCTGGAATCCATTAAGCCATTTTCACTGACCTTGGTTTTTATGTGCACTATCTCAGGTGCTTTCCACCTTGTAGAAGGCATGCAGGTTATAAACTCAGCTTTGCAGAGCAATAAAGTTGACTGGTGTGTGAAATTTAAATGACCTGTGGAGGGAGGAGAAAAAAAAGAGTGAGATAAAGAAAGAGAAGACAAAGGATTTAAATGGCCCCTGTATCACTGTCCATGCCCTGAAGTCAAATATATCCAATGTTTTTTTTCATTTCCAAACCACAGACACTATTTTTAGTCTTTGAGTGAGCAGAGAATGTGCATGCTGTGAACCTGACTGTCATTGGCAGCTTCAAAATGTAAGTTGAAGAGGATAAAGGCCTTGTTTTCTGTACATGCTGTCCTTTTCTGTAACCACAGATTGTCTTGAAAGGAGGAAGTTAACACAGGCTTCACAAACTTTACCAGATCTGCTTTATATGTCGGTGTCATGTGTGGGTGTTACAGGCTGGATTTAGCTGTAGAAAATATTAGCCTGCAAACACATTAAACAATGATGGTAAATATTATACTCACTTAACACCAGTATAATAACACACATTCCATTGTAAGAACGTTAGCACCACCATACACTGTACTGCAGCCTTACAGAGCTGTTATCATGGCTATAGGCTCTTAGTCTTGTTATATTAACAATGGATCAAATGACCACATGCAATCTGAAATGGGTTGCTCATAGTGATGAACCGACAGAAATCTTGCTTTAGTGTTGTCCAGCTCAATGATTTGGATTTGTGTTCACCGTACCACTCTCACGAGCCTCGTTTCCGCCAGCAGTACGCAGCTATTGTTTGAAGCAAAAAACTCTGTTAAACCAGATGTATGCTATCTGTCCCACACAAAACAGAAGAAATTGTTAGAAGCTGGTGAACATGACACTACATTTAATAGCTAAAGAGTTGGATATTTCCATCGGGAGTTGGTGGACACCAAAACAGAGCTGAAAGGGAATGAATATTGACTTATGTTGCCCTGTGTCTGCTGGATGAGTAAACCGGCAACTGTTTCCGTATTCATTGTCTTTTACACTTAGTTTCGCTTAAAATGTTCAGTGAATTACAATAAACTAAATTAAAATGTATAACAGTCCGTTATCAGCAATCAACAATCAAAACAGGGAAATAAAAATCGGCTAATAAAAGATTTTTTGATGCCGTCTCTGACAAGCATCCCTGCTGACATTAAAACAAAACTTGATATTGAAGCAAACTGCCTTCAGTATACTTCAGGCATTGTAATCATTTGGATCAAACTAAACCGCAGACAGACTTTGTGTTCATGAGATTGCAAAGCTCCAGCCCTAACAGAAACTATCCATAGATCTACTCCAGGTTTCAATTTAAAGTGTCATTGCGTCAGATGGTACACGTTTACACAGGTTATCGTCTCAGCGCTGACTGAGACCAGCTTTTGTTAAGTTGTCATTAGTGAGTGTAAACACAACATTCGGCTGTTTTAGTGCCAGCTCACTACAGCACTCATTCACCTCCGTAGCTCTACATCAAAAGCTTCTCAAGCAGTCACAGGCAGTGTCACTACTAGTGCAAATGTCAAAATGACAGCCTAAATACAGCCTCTCAGAGCATCTAGCATGACTGTAGACACTTTGCATTCACTAACTACCATTTTACACATAATACAAATTTTTACTGCTGCACTGTCTTCTATATCTTATCCCACATGAAGACTCAGTGCTGAGAGAGTAACAACAACCGGCTGTGATAAGTGAGTTGTTTTTGTTCAGCACACACCCCCGGAGAGGATACAGTGTCAGAGATTTGTACAGGCGAGCTGGGTTGTTTTTGAAGAGCCAGTGCAACAACCTCAAACTGGGAACATGAGGTTGTTTTTATCTCAGAAGCAAAATCTTGTCTGTGTCTGTTTCAACTCTCTTTTTGGACGAGTGAAAAGTAGCTGCATTTTATATGTAGACAAAAACAAGCTTTTATAAAATCAATCAAAAAGAGATTAAAGAACAGGAAAGGAACAAGAGTAACATTGTGGCTTAAGGCGAGACACTACGCACAAAAAAACATTTTTTTCATGCTGTGGTCATATTTGAGATTTTGAGCTATTTTGCTTAAAAAAAACATGTCTTCTTTCCCACTAGTATAAAACATTGAAAATATACATTTAGGTGTTTATTTTACGAGACTTAGTTTATTTTTGTCTGTAGATTTCTCTTAAATTCACCAAAAGTTAGCATTAGATAATGCATCATTTGTATAAACATAACATTTCAAAAACTTGAAATACAAAAACTACTCTTCTTAATGTTACTAATCAAATGGATACGTTTCGTGTCAATATATATAAGTTAAAATGGTTTTCCATTGGTTTTCCAATGTTTTTTTTATCTGTTGCGTCTTGCTATGGAATGTTGCATATCTCTGTGGCTGTTTTCTCAAAATGAGTTTTTCCTCATACTCTTTCCACTTTAGCATCACGGCCAAATTTTCATATTTCAACATACAATTTCAGAAAAGCTGTTCTACAAAAAATTATTGTTTTAATGTAAGTAATCAACTGTGTACATTTCATGGTGATATCTATTCGTAAATATTTTTACCCCGTTCACCTGCAGTGTCTCCCCTTAAAAGTTAGTTAAGTTAAATAATCATCATCATCCACCATATTGGGCAGATAGGCAAACATATTAACTAAATAATTACAACAAAACAATGTGATAATGAATAATTAACTCTTCACTTCACTGAAAGTGAAAAGATTTTATTTCAGTATTTTAGTTTTTTAGTTGATTTGATAATATCTTCTATAACTGGTAAAGCCCTAACATTTTTAAATATTTCTTAAATGTTATTTGTTATCTTTGTGCTTTTTTTCTTTTCTTTTGGCACGTGCTGATTTCCTCGAGTAACAAATACACCCTCAGACGTTTGGCGAGTGGAAGTGACTTTGTGGAATTGTAGCCCGTTTGCCACTGACAGAGCTGCCCTCCTCCGCTCCTCATGACCACAACCTGGTGGATCTCCACCACCACCACCACTCTCTTCCCCTTTCCACCTCCACCCCCTCCTTCCACCCCACCCATCCCACCCTCCCACTCACAGCAAACTGCTACTTCAGAGGAAGTCCTGCTGGTCCCGTGTCGAAGGGCAACAAAACAGGCTCTTCTCTCAGCTGGTGAGCGTGCGGAGATGCTCACCTCTCTGTCTCCCTCTCTCTTTTTTATTCCCCCTTCCCTCTTAACTCTCTCCCTGTTTGTTTTTCATTGAAGGGAAAGCCGAAACCTGTTGGGTTTGTTCTCTCCCTCTCTTGGCAAAGTGCCTGCTTTTAAAGCCAGGTGTTGCCGAACAAAGGAGTTATCTTTCAGAAAAACACGAGGTGGATCGCTGGGTCAGGCTGCAGGAGTGGAGGGGAGGAGAAGGGAGGAGAGGGGAGGGGAGGGGAGGGGAGGCTACATGGCTGGATTTTTGACATCTCTGTCATTGGATGTTTTCATCTTTCAAACTGGTTGGACAGTCTTTCAGCTGCCAGTCAAACAGTGACATAAAAATAGTTCTTTGTTGATGTAATAATGGCAGTTTGTTTTTCACAATCCTCCCATGACAGTAAACATGTTAAATAATAACACAGGAACATTTATCACCTACTGAGTCATCTGAAAGGAACTCAAACCTCAAAGTTCACATGGACATCTTTCTGTGATAGCATTTGAGAAAACAAGATGGAAAACACTTTGGTGTGGTGTGGCTCAGACGTGGAGCGGGTCGTCTTCCAATTAGAAGATCGGTGGTCCGATCCCCGGCTCCTCCAGTCCGCATGTCAAAGTGTCCTTGGCCAAAACACTGAACCCCAAGTTGTTCCTGAAGGCTGTACCATTAGTGTATGAATGTGTGTCATTGCTGATTAGTTTAGGGTCCTACCTTGCATGGTAGTCTCTGCCATCAGTGTATGAGTGTGTTTGAATAGCTGAATGATGACATGTAGTGTACAGCGCTGTGAGCGGTGGGAAGACTAGACAGGCGCTTTATAAATGCAAGTCCTTTTACTATTTACCAAATATGTTCTCCCACAGCAGACTACACTTCTTCTTGTTCTACATTGACAATTTACAGTAAAATAACTAACTTAACTAAGTTGTTGTTGTATTACTACCAGGGCTGCAACTAATTATCATTTTTATTATCAATTAATCTACAGTTTCTTTTCTGGATTAATCATTTGGTCTGTAACATGTCAGAAAATTGTCAAAAAGCTATTGTCGAAAGCTAAATGTGACAACTTCAAATATCTTGTCCAAAACCCAAAGAAATAAAATGTACAGTAAAATAAAACAGCATCAAATCCTCACATCAGGGCAGCTAAAACATATATTTTTTAATATTTTTGCTTGAAAAATTACTACATGATCATTTGATTATCGGAACTAGTTTGTGCCTCATTTTCTGACCGTTGACTAATCAATTAATCAACTCATCATATCTGCTCTAAATATGACATGGTTATTTTTTTTATCAAAACTGTAACTTAGCATCATTCATGTCTTGGGGACATTTACAGGTGATCGAAGGTGCCAGGGACCAACTTCACTGTTGCAACTGACAATACCAATGACATATGTTTATGTACATTAATACTATTTTCAGAAAAACTGTGTTAATATTTGTTTGTGACACCCCACATACATCGGGTCGGGCCATTATTGGGTTAATATTGTGTAGCCTGGTCTCACATTAAGACATTTCTGGATCTAGTTTAACATCTAAACAATATGAACGTGGGAGTGATATTACTGTCATGCCTTGTACTAATAACAATAGTCTCTAAAATTGAACAGAAAAAAAACTACTTTTTTCAAAGTTATTGTTTTGAATTCTTGCGCTCTATTTTTTAGAGTGAAAAAACTTTATAAATGTACCTAAACTGCAAAAACACTGGTGCTCTTCTTTCAGTTGAGGACTCACACTGCTACAACTGTCACAGCACATCTGTGTCCTTGGCAGTCAGGATCTTCTTCTCTGGAAAGAAGAAACTCAGTGGGGAATATTTTGGGGAAATGGAACTGGGAAAACAGATTCAACCCCTGATGTAGCCCTCTGACACCCATCCGACAGAACCCCATGGGAAACCTCAGAGCCCCCACCTCCTCTCTGCTCATGAAGCCAAAAACCCAGCTGGAGAGTGATAAGGTCACTCAGCTGATTTAATCCCCGGTCCAAGTCACATAAACACACAACACTGGGAAAACAACCAAGTTGACGTAGATGTTATGATTGTCGTTATGAAGCTGAATTTACTCCAGAGCTGCTGTATAGGAACTTTATGTCGCTGTATATAAACTTAATTTCGAGGAGACAGGATTGTCTATACAAGTGTGAAGCTCATACATTTTATTGAGGTTTTGTCAAGAGTTAGTTTTTTATGTTTGTCTCAACATGACTGGCTGTAAATTTCCTTTCCAGCATCATTCATCACAAAGCTTTACTCAACCTGCACGTTGAATGCAGCGGTTTCATAGAGTTTCAGCTTTGCATCTGTCCTGCATTACACTGTGACGCACCTCGCTTGTTATCTTTCCTGTCTAACGTACAGCAGCACATACCATGCACAGACCTCTGCAAAACAACTGTGAGGGATTATGTAAGAAGTCTCTGGTCACGCAATACTATAACACAAGACAGAATAATAATGTACTGAAGGTGGAAGGAAAAGTAGGGGCAATGAAAATAAATAGATTGTGAAAGCAAAGACCACAGAGAGAGAGTGTCTATAAAACTAATTAATTAATTTATAGTTCAGTCTTTGGGAAGAGATAGCAATTTTACATTATGAGCTATATCTAGAAGGGCAAAAAAAACCATAAACTAACTACCATTAACTAACTATTAATTAAAATACTTTTTTTTTTTTATTGGAAGAAAATAACAGAAGCAAGATTGTTTTCTACAACTCTTTTTTTCGTTCTCTCTTTTTTCTTGTCACATGTTCTGTAAGTTTGAGTATGTGAGTTGAGATGAAAGCAAGAATGGATGATGCCATCCATGAGACTGAAACTCGATGAGGACTCCCTGTACCTAGAACCAGTGAAGTGCAGGAATGCCTCTTAGACAGAAGGCCTATTGTCTGTCATATCTGATCTGAAATCAGCATAAAATGTCAACTGGATTAAAAAAAACAGACTGACCCCTGAAAGGATGGCGGTATAAAGACAAACTTGGTGACTTGCAATGAGCCCACAAAGTGCCCGACTGTTGAGCTCTGACAGGTGGACTATCTAGAAAAACTTCCTGTAAACAAAACCACTTAGCTTGGGTGCTGCACGTTCAAATCCTGCAGAGCAACATTACATAAAACATAACATGATGAATAAGAAAACGCACATAAAAAGCAGGAATTTGATCAGCCACTACAGTGATCAGGGAAGCATTTGGCCCTATTGACGCTAAAATCACAATTTATAAAATGAAGAGCATGTACATCTTCCCCATCCCTTACTAAAGTGAAGCTGAACATCTGTATTGATTTACATGACATCTGATGAACAAAAATATTTTAGTTGAAATTCTTACACAAATATGGATATACAGCCAGACTGGTTTAGATCCATTTTCAGATTTTATTTAATTTTGTTCCATATTATGTCTCTAATCATAGCTTGGAAAGCTGCAAGTACAGACTTGAATCACCAAAACAAGTGAGTTAAATCAAGAACCTCTAAAACGGAAGTTGCAACAATGAAAAATATTCCACTGGAAACATTATGAGCACGACGCATTTATGGCACACATTAGAATATTGGTTCTCACCTCTTCCTTTCACTTTTCACACCACTTTAAAATCTCAGTTATAATTCCACCAATTGCAATCTGCACAGTTTGTTCACATTTAGAAGGAAGTCGCACGCAAAGATGTCACATTGATGTCACATTATGCAAAGACTTTAGGTGACATAGACACAGGTGACTTCTCCTGGAACTGATGTAAGTCAATTTGGATTATTATACACACTAAAAACATACAATGATGCACACACACACACACACAACAATGCGTTTTGTAATGTGTAAAAGTTTTAATGCAAACATGTATGCATGAACAGGAACCAAGTGAACAAGTAATACACCAGCATGTGTACAGTAGAACACAAAGAAATACAGCAGACAGAGTGCCAACTGCTCTTTAAATACCAGACACAATAGATCTACACACACACCCACAGGCTTCCCCTGTGCAGCACCAGCTGTGACGAGGTGTGCGTGCGTGCGTGCGTGCGTGCGTCTGTGTGTGTGGGCGGCCTTTCTGCATGTTTTTGCTTGTTTGGACTGATGTGTGTCTGTATTACTTTAAGTATCAAACTATTACTGTTGTTCAATCTGCTTGTCAGTGTGTGTGGAAAGCTGCCAGTTTGAATCCCAGGGCAGTATGAGCAGTACACAAGGATTAGTTGTTATAATGTGAGAGAAAAAGGAATGATTTAAATATATATCAATACATTTATAAATTTGCAGCCGCACCGATAAACTGCATAAAAGTGCAAGCATTGTACTGTCTCTAGCTAAATGCAAAACAACCCTAAAGGTGTGTGTCCATGTTTGAATGTGTTGAGAGTGCTGAGCTCAGCAGAAATTATTCTTAAAAACCTCTAACAACAAACCAAAGTTGCTTTCAAATGACACTTTCCTGCCGCAGTCAGCAACTTAAAACACCGCTGACCTTTGACCTCTTTACTGCAGACTGTCTGTAATATTTGTGATCAATAAGTGATTCTACTTTTGACCTCATTAAAAAACAGTCAAAAAAGCAACAAGTGGCTGAAATGTAAAAAAAAAACAATATTTAATTTGTTATGTGTAATTAAATTGAAATATATTGTGTTTCTGTTCAAGATACTTTCTGTCTAAATTGAATGCTTACAGAGACTTGATGCATATATCTGATCTACATTTGCATCATTTAAATAGCATCAATTTAACATACAGTAAATGTTTCTCTGGGACTCTCATACCCTCACACTCTCATTTTCACTCTTCGCCACAGCTCACATTACTTGCAAAACGTTCTTATTGTGCCTATTCTCTATTTTAATTGTGCTATTTTAATATTTGTATTTAGCACAAATTAGCAACAATATTTTTCTCTTTGATTTATTTTGTGTCCCTTATTTTGTTTATCTTATTATCATCTATTAGTTATATTACACTCCTCAAGATTCTCTGTCAAAAGTCAGTTGAAATCATTAAAACATATGACAAAGGAGAAATTGACGTGTGTTTTCAAAAAACTGACATGTTCAAATAAAATACAGAGTTGCAAAACTTTGTAAAGCACTTGGCAAACTCGCTTTCAGCATCAGACTCAATAACAAAGGGGAAGTGAAACTAAAAACTGTGTGTGTGTGTGTGTGTGTGTGTGTGTGTGTGTGTGTGTGTGCACGTGTATCTCTGAGGATAGCTGGGAACATTGGGCCCCACCCACCGCTCTACCATTGGCTGTGCTGTTGTCAAGGCATTTAATAAGAAAACAAGTTGCTGTTCAGCCAATCAAGACAGAGCTTGAGTTTCCCCTGACATGCCACATTGTCTTATCTGTGGTGAAATCACAAGGCCCTTTAAACGGTGGACCGCAGAGTTTAAAAGGCTCGATGAGTCAGAATACACCTAGAAAAACGAAAAAGGTTTCAGACCTGCATGTTTTTAGAGGTTTGGTTAATGGTTGTCCTACTTATTTGAAAAGTTCATAAGAATAGAAACCTTGTTTGACCATTTTTGTATATTTCAAGCGACAGTGATGTTGGAGTGATGATGAAGGAATCTCCGCGAACCACAATGTATTGTGTATTCCACATATCTTTTCAAATATATACAATTGTCAAAGGTGCTTTGCGTGTGTGTTTATTGGTTGTTAAAGACATTCAATGATTTGTGGGATTCACAGCTGGAGAGGGCAAATGAAAGTTAATTTGGATTATTATGAAAAAGTGGAAAAGAACCAGCGTTTGGACTCCCATAAAAACAGCCTAGCGCTAGCTCTGAAGCAATGACTATATAATATGTCCACCATAAGCGTATACTGGGTTTACTGGGTACAACGTGCCCTCCCATTATCTTTTGAGTTTAATATGAAGTTATGTTAATTCTCATCAGGTTTATTTTTCCTATTTGTTGTATATTATATATAATATATTCAAGAGTTAAATTGTTGAATGGTGGTCGTGGAATCTACTGTAACTTCCATTTAACCATTTTCAGAGGAGTTGGTCTTGTTTTAATTCACAATAGGAGCACAGTGAAGAAGGCTTGACGTCAAAATGTTTGGAGCCTTTGGATCAGTTTATTGAGTGTGGACACTTTTCCCCATCTTTTGTGTTCAGTCAAAATAAGAAAAAAAGTTTGCTCTTTG
This sequence comes from Ophiodon elongatus, assembly GCA_016806645.1. Lineage (NCBI taxonomy): Eukaryota > Metazoa > Chordata > Actinopteri > Perciformes > Hexagrammidae > Ophiodon > Ophiodon elongatus. The sequence goes on from JACSYO010001855.1 coordinate 29,475, forward strand.
TATTTTTCACCATAGAAATTCAAATTAAGTTGTGTTTTTTATTAGAGTAATGCCCAAGCTGGAAACCTTGCTCTGCATGTAAACAACCCTAATTATTTAGTAGCAGTTGGCAGCCGTTGTGCAGTTTCTCAGGGATAATTTGAGGTCAGTTACTTGGACACGGACAATGGCAGGAGAGTCCCAAATAGTTAACATGCTTTTGGTAAATATGCAGATAACATGCAATATCTACACAGAAAAGAAAAGGACTGATAATTGAGTTTTGAGGCGACACTGCTAAACCCTAAGCCACTGTGGAAAAATAATTAAAATCCCTATGATTAACTACTATAAACAGATCATGCAATGGTTTGCAGCCTCTGTCTCATTCCAGTGGAACCACATTTCCTATAAACAGTGTTTGCAGGAGGTGGAAACCAGGTGATAGGGCAGATAGTTGGTTCCGGGCCTTACCCAGGGGAAACCCTGGGACGTCTAGCCACTGGGTGAGAGGTTACAGTCAAGTGGGTGACTGACTAGCAGGACAAACTCTGCAGCCATTATTTGTTTATATCTATTATGGAAAAAGCTAATCCCTGGAATTAATTATTATAACAGTAACATTCATTGCTCCTTTTTATGGCTTCAGGAAAGTTCAATTTTAAGTTGTATTAATTCAACCTTGCATTCAGGCCAATAATTAGGCCAATTCCTGTATGTCTTTGTAGAATTGTAACATCTGCTGTCACTTATCTCTTTCCATAGTGTCACTGTGTGACATCAGGATTTGTGTATTTTGTTATCCTAACATGTTAATGTCTACCAAATGCCTTCTGAATGTGTGTTTTCAGCAATAATCCAGTCTGCTTAGAGCCACACTTAAACCATTGTCAAGATGGGAGAAAAACACTTTATAGAGTAAAGCTTTTAGTGTCATTAAGTGTATCAGTGTTAGTCAGAATTGATATGGCTCCGGGGCGATTGGTTAAATCTGAAACTATTAATCAAACTAAATGAGCATTCAATGTGATCTTTTGAACTTTTGAGTGTTGCAAGTTCTCTCGATCAACCATGTGGCTGGCAGACGCACACTCCACAACACACTGACCTACTGTGTTGTGATGCACGTTGTGCTTGGTGAGAGGAGAAAAGTGTTTCCTGTTTCCTGAGCTACTCGGAGCATGTGACTTCACCCACCACCGCCTCTATACTGTAGACTTCTTTACTGTACCTAAAAAAATGCAGCCATCTGCTCTTTGTTTTTCGCTGTTACTTTGCACAGAGAAAAGTTTGCTCTTTGTGTTGTGCCTGTTTGTCATTTGTATGTGTGCTTGTGTGACTGTACTACAGCATGATACAAATGAATGTGATCTGATGTGTGTGTGAGACGAAAACCGCAGGGAGTCAAATATTGATTTACTGAAGAGTCAGATAACTTATTTTTGTATTTGTTATGCAAAGACTGCATTAAAAGATTTTTGTTTCAAGATTGATACTTTGGACACTTTTGTAGGTACCTTGTACTTTGGATGTGAGGTACCATTGATATAAAGATTGATATAAAGGTCTGCACCAAACCATTAAATCCAGCGTTAATATACGGCAGAAAAATCAATAGCAGCCACCTTATTTACTGACACTGGGAACTAAATATCCTCCTGAGTTCATTTTTTTTAGTAAGTCTCAATATCATGTGCTGAAAATATAGTCAAACTTGACCTCCGGCATACTCACTTACAGTAAAAGCTGCTTTAACAAAAAGTAAACTACTAGTTGAAAACGTGTTAATTCACAGAGTTGGTTCGGCTTGTGCAGATACCTTTATGGTCCAGGGAATGCTGCATGTATTTTTACAGTGTGACAGCATCTGTGCTAATTTGAGGAAGTTTCTCACATTTTCCCTTTTAAACTCCAGAAAAGGAGTCAAGCTAAAAGAGTGTCCTTGAACGAGTGGGAACTTACTGGGAAGTTGGCAAACCAAAATACCTCACAGGTCCCCAACAACAGGAAAAGGCCTTGTAAACCTGGACCACTTGGGCAAAACTTTGGTCTCAGAGGAACACATTCTGGCAATGTGGCTGAAATCATTTTCCTGTAATTAACAGATGGAGTTGCATTCACCAGCCTTACATCTAAAAAAAAAAACACAAGTTTCTCCATAAGTCAACAAACAACCACACTTAAGATGGTTAATTATCAGGAGAGAAAAGATAACACTGTATCTTTGTGGCAATGTTTAATTATTTTCCAGGAAGAGCTCATCTTCTCAGTCTTAACAAAGAGAAATAGGATTTTTTTTCCCATACAGTTTCAAAAGCTTGGTTACAAATATACATCCTAGCACAAATAGTCATAGCCTGTCTGGCAGACAGAGGAGGAAGTAAGTGTGTGTGTGTGTGTGTGTGTGTGTGTGTGTGTGTGTGTGTGTGAGAGAGAGTATTGCTGTTTTCCTCTCTCTATGAGTACCAGTTTGAGTTTTGGACCTCCAGAGTGAAAACCTTTTTGTGAACTGAGCTTATTTTGGGCAGTCTTTTCCAGTCCGTTATAGTATAAAGACTTGGGTCTCTTAAGAATTTGTTTAGAAATGTTGGTTATGTTGGTACTATTTTGAAATGCTGTTTATATCATGTTAAGGATCTGAGTCATTAAAAATATAAATCAAAATTAAAGCATCTGCAATTAATTAATCAAACTTGAAAGCTCTTTCAAGTTGTAGTCCATCCTAGGTCAGGGAATGATGTGAAGTTCAGGGTCAGACATCAGAGGGAAAGTGGACAATAGCTGGCCATCCTTACTAACTAATCAGTGTGTGTGCGTGTGTGTGCGCGTGTGTGCGCGTGTGCATATATGAGAGGAAGAAGTCAAAGGAAGGAGGAGGCGGGCGTCGATGGAGCTCTCAGCACTGGCTCGCGCCGGTTTGCGCTGCTTCTCACTGGCCCAGCCCCACAGCGAGGTTGAGAGGTTAGCGCAGAGGCGGAGAGGCGGATGGCTTTCGGGTGGGGAGGTGGTGTAGAGAGGGGGGGTCATTTTGCGCCTCGACTGCCCTTTGGAGCTGACATGCCCAGCAGATATATGCATATAGAGAATGCATGCAGTGGCCATCATTGCACGCTATGTGAAGAATTAAGACTAAGATACCGAGGCATGTCATAGGATACTGGTTTATGCATCACACTGTAGGCACACACGTGTGTACAGGGACACACATCCACACGTGCACGCACTATGCAACAGAGGCGTATAAAGACAGCTCTCAAGTAAACAAACACACACATGCCCTGCACGATTATTGTCACCACGTGGTCATTTTTAATGGATTTCCTCTTTTTTCTTTAGATTTGAACAACATTTACACAACAAAGAAGAAGCAGAAGCAAAAGTTAAATGAGTCGAGATGAGTAACTGCAAACATTTTCACAATATAAAGCAACACATTCTGCATAGATAAGAAAACATATGTTGTTTTTGGGGACTTCTTTAAGGAAATGAAAGTGTCCAAATTACCCAACTTACTCCGTTACAGACCTTTTCACATGCATTGGTATGTGCGAGCGTGCAGCAGATGTATGTAATCGATAAACAATGGAATGAGACAGTGATTATTTACACAAGCTTCCCTAAGAAGCTCAACGTATAGCATCTCTATGTTTCATGAGCGCTTGTTGCAATGAGCTGAACCGACTGAGAGACGGGTCACTTGCACAGCTGTTTAACTCAAACACCAGCAGCAGCAGAGTCACTGCTGTGTTTAGAGGAAAGAAGCACAGATAAGCTCTCTGAGTGCCTTGCAGAAACTTGACTGTGTTTGTTCACACTCTTCTTTGGGACTGCAGTTCAATATTGTATATATCCAATAGTCTGTTCACATCAGGCAAAGCAGCAGAGTCTGGAGCGTTTACTTCTTCAGTTCATTTGTCAGTCCAAGTGAGAAGAAGGATATTTGAAATCTGGTGGCACCACATAACAGCATTGTGATGCCTTAACATTTCAGTGACCAATGAATGTAAAGCACTCATGCTCATATGAAGCTACATCCTCTTCCCAACCCAACCAGTCGAGGCAGACGGTCGCCTAGAGCCTGGTTCTGCTCCAGGGTTCTGCCTGGTGAAATGGAGTTTTTCCTCGCCACTGTCACTAAGTGCTTGCTCATGGTGGGAATTTTTGCGTCTCTGTAAATAACATTTCAAAAAGGGTACAATCTAGACCTGCTCTGTATGAAAAGTACACTGAGGTAACTTCCATTATGATTTGGCAGTATAACATGAAAATGGATTGAATTGAATTTACAGGTGTGGAAACCTCAGGCTGTCCATTTGAGTTTAAGTTACAGCATTTGTTTTGACTCCCTTTTCATGCGTACATTTTGGTCTCTGTCTTGGCAGGATGGCTGGATTTTTGTCTAACAAACAGGCTGCTTGTAAATTCTTCAGGATTTAGTTTACGAGCTCTGTTTCACTTGTAATTCTACAGTTAAAATAAGCCAGAAACAAAAATGCAAAAAATATATTTGCACAATAGTTGTGGCCAACACAAAACATCAGGAGGTGTCAAACCTTGAAGCTTCATTTAAATACAAACAGAACATTTATAATGTAATTGTAAGTGGTCCTCTCAGGCTTAAGTAATAGAGGTTCAACTTTAAAGGTCGTTGACTCTTTGTGTACGATTCTTTTTAAATTAAACAGAATGCTTTGTTAGGACCTCTGACAGGAAAACATATTTTTTTATGTTCCTGTTAAAAAAGTCACAGGGTGGTGAATTTACAAAGTATTTACAAATTATGTTGGCCTTTTTCGAGTTGCTTTACTTGAATGCTATAGGAAAACAAAGTCCATCGAATGAAACAGTGTTTCAACCAACTATTACTAGAAGGTTTCTTTGAATGTCAAGGCAGCTAAAAATAGAGAAAAACTGGATTTTTCCAAACAAATTGGCTTTCAATAGGGACATCTGTATAGCTATTTACTGTAAAGGGAACAGCCATGTCTTCAGCAAGATGTTTTACTCTGTAGAGGAACGAATAAAATGCACTTGGAGAGTTATGTGATGGAAAAACTAAGTAGCCTACTGCCTCGCCTCTGTCCAGGTGGAACTGATTTCAGCTGTGGCAGATGGAGGCATTTTGCCCAACTATGCTTTGCTTGCATTATAATGCATGTTTTTCCAAAGAATTAGGGTGTTTAGATTTGGAGAAGAGATAGTCTTTCAGGATTCCTGCCCTTGTGCTTTTTAACCACTAGTTATCCACCCACTACACCTAACTTAAGCTTTCTACTGTTGGCAACTGGGCTTCACTGCAACATACCTGATTGTCTTCATCAAGGGCACCTTGACCGTCATTGCTGAGGAATGTGGGAGAGTCTTAATTAAATCTTTCACCATTGTACTTTAAGCCTCATGGTCAGTTTGAACTACTAATTTCCACAAACTTGCTTCTCAAGCTTAGTCTGACTGAGTTGGGTCATGACCTATTAAAGAAGCCATGTGCCACATTTTAAATTCAATGAATCTTAACCACATACATTTTGAAACAGTACGTCTCGAAGAGCAAGAATCTGTAAATTGTTTTCATGCCATTCATGTGTGTGGGGAGTCAGCTAGCTCAGCCAGAGAAGGACCTTAATATGCATGCTCAATATGGGCCCAAAAATGCAGAAGCTACAGATATCCCCAAAACATCCTTTTCTATATATATGAGCAAATTTTGCAGGAAGGATTTGTGTGCCATTTTTAAACATGGTATCCAGTTGTCTTTACACATCCACGTGGAAAAGGTGCTTTAGGTGATTGTAGATAGTGGAAGTAGTATAAGATCAATACTAAATTGACCCCCAAAGTGTTCCTTCTTTTCAAGGAGGAATAAAGGGGGACAAAGAACAACAAGGCTTATGGGAATTGTGGTTTTGATCTTGCAAAACATTAGCGCTAGCAATACTGCTGGTGAGCGGTAGAAGTGAACAGTGGTGTGCACCATGGTCTTGTTTCTTTATTCAATTTATAGCAAGGTATCACTAAGAATCTGATAGGAATTATTGATGTTTTAAATGCCGTAAATAGTACCTTTATGCTTTCCTCCTGGTGCTATGAATTAAACCAGGACTTATTGCATTTTGCACAGCAGCTCTGGGCTGCAGCAGTACAGCTGCCTTTGGTCAAGCATTATACAACCTTTGAGTCAGCACAGAGCAGTTACTATCTCACAGAGCAGAGGATTGATGACTGCTCTGCATGTAGTGAGGCTCCTGGCAGAGTTATGGGGTGAGGTCAGAGGTCAGGAGTCTGACCTCCGGCACTGCCTTCTTGAGAGCTTCCACCCCACTGGGCTGGAGATACACTAGTTGGGGCCCCTTGTCACGCTCAGAGCCCAAAGGGGTCAAATCATCCAATTTTCCCCCAAAAAAGCAAAGATATAAGCAAAGAAAAACAAATGTGTGCATTTTTTCATCTTTCCTACTCAATCAATCATCACATCATCATTACAACTTAAAATTATGTGTTTTTCCTTGATGTCTTTTCATGGTAGAAATGCCTCTGAAGCATCACAAGACACTTTAACTTTCATTTTTTCAGCCTTGAATTTCATTACATAACAGATTGAAGACTGGCAAGAATAATAAAAAAGGACAATTCCTCACCTTCTACATGAACCAAAATATTTTATTTCATGACTTTTTCACAGACTGCCATGAGACTGGGCTGTATATAAGGCTACTATTCATCTTAAATAATTATTCTAACTTGTATACAGCATCGGCCTAAAATAGAACTGGCTGTGATGTGCAGTGATACCATGTTTGCTCTGATGAGGAAAGATATGAATGTAATGTATATAAATAGAAGGTGTCTGTTCTCCAGTGAATATAACAGCCAGAATTAACTCTTCCAGTGTGGTAAGTTTAGGACTTGGCTGCTGGCTGAGTCAAGGAATGGGTACAGTTGGATGAGTCCTGTGATCCTGTTTACATCAGGTGGGGCTCATCCCAGAGAGGGAGACGTCACTGCCTCTGACCTCGCTGCCCTTCTCTTATCAAGGTTTTCTAACAGCTCTCATCTTCTATAAAACAAACCCAAATGGCAGTACAACTGCAAGGCCCCTCACACGCATATACTATTTCTTAAAACAGCATCTTCTACATTCCTGCCTTGATTAATTCCAAACTAATCAATACTTTTCTTACTAAACAAGAATGTTTGTGTCCCTTTTTTCCTGAGACCAAACCAATACCCGCTGCATAAACGCCCATTATTTAGAACATAATCATCTTTATCATCTTTTTCTTCTCCTCATAAGCACTTATCTTAGGCAGTAATACTGAAAGAAGATACACCTTCCTCAAAGTGTCACTGCTACATTTAATGTTTATAGTTTCTACATGTAGATCTACAACTTACAGACACAAATAGTTGCCTGGTGGTCATAACCACTGTGACATGGAAACAAACTGTTCCACCGGAAGTGTGTTTAGATGTTTACTAATGTCAAGCATGTCTGCCTGAAAATCAATACACCCAATTTTTTTTTCACCTGCCGATACTGTAAAGTCCTGCGTCTTCCTGACATCACCACCACTGCCCCTGCCCTAACTCTGCTTCAGATCCTCTTACACTTCTGGGGAATGTGTATCCAAATTGTTCCTAGTGACAAGTGCATGACAGAGCGCTTAAAGTTCAGCCAGCCTGAGTCAGAGGAAAGACGAGGAGGAGGGAGGGAAGTGAGGAGGGGTATAAAGCCCAGAGTCAGCCTACGCTGGTTCAGACCGGTTCCTCACCCCCTTTCCCTTCTTGTCTCTTGCTTCACCCCCACTTCCTTTCATCTAGTTTACTCCACTCATCTCATTGCCTGTCCTCTTTCTTTTCCTCTCCTATTTTGGTCAAATTTAATTTCATCCCTCACTTTTTTCTCATCTTTTCCTTTCCTTTCCTATGTTCTCTTTCCCTCTATTCTCTTCTTTACTTTTCTCGTATTTCCCTTTTACAGATGTTTGGCTGCTTACTTTAGTCACTACTCCATGATTATGCACTGCAAAGAATATATAATAATTCATCAAAATGGTTTGAATGTGTGAAATTCAGATTTTTTTAAATGTTCATTTTGTAAAACATGTTAGCAGCACATTCTCACACCAATCCGTCAAATAACGCAGCTTGGTCAGTGGTATTAAGCTTCAAAATATGACGCTCTTCGTACCCCTCTACAGCAGTTTTGCGCGTCTCATTGACAGCGTGTCAATAAACTTGTTGCATGCATAGCTTCTTTTTAAGATAAACTTCCGTCTTTACAGGACGTCAGGTTTAGGTGACAAAACGACTTAGTTAAGTTTAGGAAAAGAGCATATTTGACATTAAGTTGACTGACTACCGAGTCACAGTATGTTTAGTGGAGGAGGTTTAGGCAGCAAAATCATTTAGTTTTAGGGAAACAGCGTGGTTGACTAACACTAACACTAACAACTCAACTGACTAACAACTGACGTGACAAAATGTTGTTTAGTTTTAGTTTTGCACAAGAAACTGAACAAAAGTCCTGTTCCCACGTCATTATTATATGGTTATAGTGAGATAGTCCAACCAGAGCGGGTAGGATAGGAGATGGATGGTTAAACACACACAGGACTTACGTCCAGGAGACTGCTGTTTGTGTCCAGTGCAAAACTAAAAGTAAACGTTGACTTTTTGTCACATGAGTCACTAGTCACGAGAATCGTTAGTCAGGGTGATTGTTGCCTGAACCTAACTTCCTGTGGAGATGGAAGTTTATTTTGAAAAGACATTATGCATGTAACAAATGGAAACTGACACCCCGTTCCTGCCATGTCCAAAACTAACGCTAGAGGGGTACCTAGAGCGTAGTTGGAAGTTTTGGGCGACTGACTAACAAAAGTATTTGATGAGTTGGGAGTGAGAATGTGTTGGCAAAGTACTCAAAATCGTAGATGTAGATTGAGGAAAAACATCTTTGTGTAGAGGCCAAACAGAGAGTAAATAGTAATGTCTGCATGTTGTTATTCAAGAGATGGTTTGGTATTTCTCAGAAAAACTGCGGATACTCGCTTTTCCTTTGTTCAGCCAGAGGAGGCTGGAGACGTAAACAGTGTTTCCTCCTCCAGGCTACCGGCCAGATGGATTAGAGACTGTCAGCGGTGATATCTGACACAAAGAGCTCAGCCAGCTGAGATGAGACACTGATGGAAGATACATGAACCAAATATGTACTGTTGTATCTTTTGTTTTCAGTACAGCGAGTTCAAGTATCAAAACGAAGTGTAAAGATATAAGAATAAAGTTCTATTAATTTCCTGAAAGCATGTCCACAAGTGGCCCCATTGTGACTTTGGGAGATGCAGTGCAGAGACACATAACAGCAACAGGTACCAAAAATGGAGAATAGAAAAAGTTGTAGTTTACCACTTTAAAAATCATGACACAGACAACATTCAGGGAGACATTTTGAATCCTATTTTGCTCCGTAAAGAAGTTTGAGCAGACGCTGAAATGGACGCATACCATCTTCCAGCGACACATTCTTTCCCAGTTATCTTTGGCTCATATATATTCTTAACAACTCTCTTAAAAATGTATTCATTCCAAAAGCTGTTTATGAAAGTTGTCTAAAGGTTCCTGTGCCAAAGTCCCGTGCACAAACAAGCTGCTCTGGGGACAGACCGACACTTGATAGTTTGACTCTCTAATTAAGGCTTGTTTACAACTCTGTGAGGCAGATTTGCTGAGCATGTAGACCGGCAGTGGAAGGCCTTCCCGTTATACAAGTCACAGTTAATCCTTCTATATTTAGATGATTGTCCTTTTATTGCAAGCATCATTCTTATTTGGCAGTTGGAATCCAGTCAGACACTCTTCGTCCTCATTGAAAAATGCAGTAATTATGAATAAGTTAATATTTCTCCTTTAAAAAATGGCAACATTTTTCCAAATTGCTGAACACAAGGTGTCTGCTTCTTCACTCATAAAGTACATTTTCTGTGTATGGGTGCTGGAGGTTTCAAGTGTCCGTCCACAAGGCACCGGTGTAAGTTGCATATTGGACACATGTTACTGTAACTGGTGAATTATTTTGTCCCGTTCAGCACACAGCTGTCATCACTGGTTGCACTGGTAGACATTAAAGCAGCATTGCTCCGCCTGCACTCTGCAGCAACATGTTTACTAGACAAACACTGATCTTCTTTGCCGCGGCCATGTGTGGTTTTTAAATTGCTTGACTAAGATAGGTGTAAAATATATTTTTGTCCATTGTGGTAAACCCCAGGTATCGACTATAATGACACATTAGGTGTTTCAAGGTGAATCACCGGCAGCTGTCTGTCTGAGACCAAAACAACCGAGAGACATTCAAGTGACATCATCAAGCACTTCCTGTCTAAATACATAAACATAATTAACTGTCTCATCACACCTGTCAATTTAGATTCTCCACCCATAAGCAGACTGGGGAGAACTGATCACTATACTTACATTTGAATAACACTTTCTGAAAATAACCACGGCGTGTAAAAATAAACAAAACAAACATCCATCCATTATCTTCCACTTATCGGGGGCAGCAGGCTTCGCAGGATATTCCAGACGTCCCTCTCCCCAGCAACTTTTTTCAGCTCTTCGTGAGGGACCCTGAGGCGTTGCAGACCAACAAGATATGTAATCCCTCCAGTGTGTTCTGGGTCTACCTCGTGGCCTCATACCATTTGGATGTGCCTAGAAAACCTCGAAAGGGAGGCATCCAAGAGGCATCCTGATCAGATGCCCGAACCACCTCATCTGGCCTCTTTCAAGGCGAAGGAGCAGCGACTTCACTCCGAGTTCAATCCGGATGATGCGATGGAAGATCATTTTCGCCGCTATTATCTGTAACCTCATTCTTTCGGTCACTACCCAAAGCTCATGACCATAGTTAAGGGGTCGGAACATAGATGGACTGGTAAATTGAGAGTTTTGCCTTCCGGCTCGGCAACCTCTTCAACACAACGGTCCGGTACATTGCCCTCATCACCGCTGATGCCCCACCGGACCATCAGTCGATCTCACACTACGTTTTATCCCCACTTGACCACAACATACTCCCTCACTTGGGGCAGTGACTCACTCCCAAACCAGAGGGCTCAATCTTTTTTCCAGCAGAGAACAATGGCCTCAGACTTGAAGGTAGTGACTCTATCCCGAACGCTTCACGCTTCACACAAATAGGCCTAGTGCGTGCTGAAGGTCACAGTCTGATGAACAACATCATCTGCAAAGAGCAGGGATGCAATTCTGAGATCCCCAAACCCATAAAGTGCTCTTTCCACCGCTCAACAAATATCTCCAGCTTGAGTCTGCAGTTCTCCTTCCCTGCAAACAAAATAACATGTAATTAAACAATCCCCTGTAATAAAAAGATCTCAGCAGATCACGGTGTGTAAACGGCCTTAACTGATAACAAAGTTAGACATATTCTCTGGTTGGCTGTTAAATCTGAAATCAATTTCTGAGGAAGAAGACAAGGTGGGAGAAGGTGGATACAATACAAATTCACATAATGTTACTGTGTACTGTAGCTTGCAGGGAAAACAGCACAGTCATGTTTACCCATATTACCAATTCTAGGAGAGGAAGAGGATCAAATTGCCTTTAACTAATGTTTTTATTCAAAGCATTATTCAGTAAAAGAGCAGGTTGAGGTGTCCTTTTTTTGCATCTAGGACACTGACTGAATGAAGAATCATACTTGAGACCTTAGAATCGCATGGCCCTCTGCCATGCCAGTAGTAAGCCACCCACTGAGGATGATTCAATTACTGCAACACATATGTTGTAAAATGGATCACCCTGAGTGACAGCCATGTAAATAATCTGCAGCAGTACACATAGAGTAGAAGTCATCAAAACACCCTGAAAGTATCACGATCACTGCAACAGAACAGACAGTACCGGATCAGGGAGAACAAATACTCTATATACATTATATTCTATTATTATTATAATTATGTTATATAATGTACTACAAGTTTTACTTGCTCCAGACATGCAGCAAGGCAAACACACAGTCACGCTTTTACCTGCAGGGACCCTTGAGAGACACTTTACCTTTCAGTTATTCATTCTTAGAAAGTGCCGTAAATAAACAGGAAATACTAACAGCTTCACAGCGGACATTGTGTTGTGGAATGACAATCTTTAAAGAGCAAATAGATGTTAATTTTTTTGCAGGTTATCAAAATTGTGCCATCAGTATTTGAAGCTCATTAGTGGGAGATGTCAATCAATCTAACTGCTTGCTGATTAATCTTTACCTCACAAAGTCATAAATATACTTTTAAAATAGTGTTTGGATTTCCTCACTCCCTTTTTTTGCCTCCAAAATTGCCTTAGAGGCATCTAACATAAGGCATGTAACATAACCTTATAAATGGATACATCATTTACACGGCAGCTTTGCTCAAAGGCACAGTGGTAGTTGTTGCTAAAGAAGAACAGGGGAGGATGCAGCTCTTTCTTAAACCAAAGTAGCTTCCAAATCCACCAAAGCCCACAACCTTACAATCATAAACCACATTTTCATCACATGACATGATTTCTAGTTTAAGCTATCCGCTCTCGATTCAAATGAAGTAATTAGACGGCTCACATTTCACTTAGGTGTAATGACTCCCTCTGCCCGACTGTGCTCTATACATGGCACTGTGAACATGATCAGAGGCTGTCTGTACATCATGTCCTGTCCAACCTGTAGCTGTCAAAACCCAAACGTCACACAGTTTAGCAGAAAAATGTATCTGAGAAGAATAGAAAGACAAAAATAGACATATTAAACAAAAATAATGCAAAAGGCCAAGGACAATTTGCCATCTGTGATCGTAAAGGAGACAGGAAAACACTTATTTACTGTTGCGTATCACATCCCAATTTTGGGATGAGAGTCATGCATACCTGGTGATTTGTTTTAATTTTCTTTGAAGCAATATTATCCAGACAGCACAGGCACACTTTCAGCGTTATAGTATAAAAAAAAAAGAAGAATGGAGGCAATGTAATTTAAATATTATAATATACGTTTGAAGATAGTGGTGTTTTCTGGTGTATTTTTAGCACTAAATAACACATTGACTAGTCTCAAAAGGACTCTAAAAGAACCCAAAATGAAAAGGCCCAAAGTCCGTCAAAAAAAATCTTATTTGGAACACTAACACATATCCAACTATTCTTAGAAAAATCCCAAACATGGCAGTTAGGACTATGTTGCTCTGATTTAGTCTCAACCTGTGAAGAGATTATGTATTTAGATGTTTTTCCACTGACTGCTAACATTTAAAACATTGTACTGGTTGGCCTGATGGGACAGCTAGAGTCAATGTTTGAAACTTTAAAAGGCCATTTACTCCAATTCATCAAGACTTTTCACCATTTTTGATTATTTGTTCACAGTGGAGGCATGAGAAAAAAAACAAGTTTTATTCAAGAAGTCAAGGTAAAATGGGACAAGTAATTGAAATGGTAATTTTATGGGTAAAGTATTTCTTTAATTACCAACAAAATGTATTAATTAATTCAAGGGGAAAAGCAACGTTGACTTGTTTTTTTGAGGTGGACAAAAAAGCTAACACGTAAAACAGGCATATCTTTTTCTACTTTTCATTAGATACCGATTATAAAGCTTCAATGTTAATTTCATCCTCCATCTAAATATATAAAATGAAAAGCACAAAGTTTTCTGATTTTCATGGATGCTAAATCAAATTCTGACTTTCACACTAACCGCAAACGCAAACAGCATGCAATGTGTTTTCCAGTTGTTGATTTAGCTTGCCCTCTCTTCAACTCGAACCTGTTTCACCCAGATCACTGCAGCGCTTTCATTTCAACCCCCGGTGCACTTTGGGGAAGGTTTGCCAGCAGAGAGAGAGAGAGAAGTTCAAGCTATGTGTGTCACCCAGTGTGATATGGGTGGTGGTGGTGGGGTGTTCCTGTAAAACAGACTGCTGTGTCACACGGCTACATAGTCAGCATAGCTCCCTGTTTAGACGGTGCGTGTCTCGCCTCCCTCTTGTAGCTTTCTGCTCCACTGATATCAGCTGGAGCTGCTGAGTCAGAGCGGGATCTGTCTGAACTTCCTAAACTCACAGTCCCAGATTATGATGATGATGAGGAAGAGCTGCTGTAAACAATCAATAAATCATTACTTTACTCTACATTAATAATGAGATATATGATCATTGTAAACAAAAAAAGAAGACTACCACAGACGAGAGTAAGTAAGTAAAATGTATTTATATAGAACTTTTTACAGACAGAAGTAAAAAATAAATTAAAAAAAGTACAATATGACCATACAAAAAGGGCCAATAAATTACAAGACGTTTTTAAGAAGGCACAGTAAAATACACCATAAAAACAGATTAAAAGCAGGCCATAGAGCATGCATTTTACGCAAACCGCCTGTGTAAACAGGTCTTTCTTTAGTTGATTTTTAAACAAAGTCACAGAATCAGCAAACCGTAGGGGTGCAGGCATTCCATAACTTTTGTGCTAGTGCCTCAAAAGCTCGGTCACCACGGGTCTTAAGGCGAGTGTGTGGGACGGACAGTGAATTGAACAGGTTTGACCTGAGATTGCGGTCTGGTAAATAAGGGCGAAGTAGTTCAGCCACATATGCAGGAGTCTGGCCGTGTAGCAAGGTAAGATGAAACCCTCAGGAGAGCGGTTTCAGTCAAGTGTTGTTTTCGAAACCCTGACTGGAACTTTTTTAAAATAAAGGCTGGATAGTGGCATGTTTACAATAGGAGGGGGCACTTCCTGTAGACAGTGAGGAATTAAAAATAGTTGTTATAGCAGGGCCAATAATTGGCAGAACTTTCTGAAATAGAGAGGATGGTATAACATCCAGAGGGCAAGATGATGGTTTTCTTTTCTTGGTTAAGTCCATCAGGTCTTGTAGGCTGACAGGCTGGAAAGAGTCCAGAACAATAAGAGAATGAGGAGCTACAGTTGGGTGAACAAATCCCAGGATGAATACCGGACCTAATCGCCATTACCTTGTCAATAAAAAAACGTAAGGAACTTATTACAATCATCAGCAGAAAAGCATGTTAATGTTGAGACAAACGGCGAAACAATGGTATTAATTGTATCAAACAAAATCTTAGGATTTCTCTTTGAGGAAGAAATTAAGTTAGCAAAGTAAGCAATTCTAGCTTCCTTTACTATAAGGTTAAAAGAAAAACTGAGATCTTTGAGATCTCCTTTGTCTTTCTATTTTTTTCTATTTGTCTCTGCCCTATAGCGTCTTTGTGTACTCAGAAAAGCGCTATATAAAATGAAAGTATTATTATTATTATTATGTGCAATGCACTTCTAGTCCAGTGGCTTTCCATAGCCGCTCTGTCTTGCGACAGAGAGGACAGTAAGCTTCTGCACCTGCCGCTACTTCTATTTCGAAATCAAAAACTCCATAAGCAAGATTATGTGGTATATATTCTGCTTACAGGACAGTTAAATCATGTGTTCTGTTTTGCACAGTTACTGTGTTTTGGTTTTTGCAGGGCAACATCCTCCATCCACAAATAACCTATACGGTACCATCAACAGTACAATCACTTTTAATGACACCCAGTCATGACCTCAAGGTCGCAAGAAGTTGTATTGTAGGGTGTTGCAGTCTGATAACCAGGAAGCTCCAACTGATGGGTCATGCTTCTCAAAACTTTGCATGTTTCTGTTTGAGAACATTAAAGGTCGACTCCATCTGCATTCTTTTCTGGGTATTTCCAATGGAAATGCCCACTCAAATCGAAACAAAAAGCAATTTTGTATTTAAATACATAAGAAATACTCCTGAGAAACCACAGAATTGTATAAAAACCTAAAAATAAATATATACTTGATCCACCCTTTAAGTATGCAAGGTGTTCCTGCTTGTTTTGGATATCCTAACCTAACCCTCATGTCTCCATCCTAAAGGCAGCTCAACATCTCCCAGTCTTTCGACATGGGGCTCTGGAAATTAAAACTATTTTGCTATCAGAGCAAAAGCTTGGCATGGCCACAAGGTCATAATAGATAGCCATTCCTAGTTGTGGGCTGATATTACGCCTGATCAGTCGCAGGCTGCTAGCCAAAATAGCCCTGATAAAGCCGTGCTGAATGACAGACAACTCACCTCAAAGAACCTGCTAACTTTAAAAAAAAAAAATGTATTTAGCTTTGATGAGTAAGCATCCTCCTCTCAGCCTCACTATCCTCACCTCTGGTCACAAAAGAGAAAAGTGAGGAGAGTTACAACAATAAATATGATTTAATTTATTGATAATTAAATAAAAGTTCTTGGGATCTCATTAAGCATGCATGAAAGCTTTCCTCAATGAAGTCTACTGTGGTGGTGTAAACATGGAGATGATTTGGTGATATTTTAACACATGAAGACCTGATAGATGTGCTCTCTTGCAGGATTCCTAAAGGGCTCCCTGGACCTGAATCACAATCTGAGGCTGCTTGGATGAACACCAGAGGTGGAGGTGAAGCATGTCACACAAAAACACACTGACATGACAGCAGAGGGGAGCCCATAAAATACCTGTTTTAATGTCAATATAGCAACAATATGATCAATTAACAGATCATGGGGAAATGAGACAGACTGAAGTGAATAGGTGAAAACATGAGAAGTAGTCTTCCTGAGTGAACTTTAGTTAAGCTCCATTTCCTTTCATTCACATATAAGCTGCAAAACGAACCCTCTCTCTAACAAGCAAAGAAACACACAGTTTTCTTATCCAAGGAATAACAATCACCACCATCAATTACAAAGTAATATTCAGATAACAACTTTCAGTTATGAAAAGCTACTGAGTGATGCCACTGACTGTAAGGACATGTGTAGGAGTTTTGGATATCAGGCTACGGGTTCTCCCTGTGGAAGAAAGAGAATGAAGGATGGCCACAGGTGGACCCCTGCTGTCAGCGAGCGGGTCAGCATCAAGCTTCAAACACAAGACTAGAGCTCCCACTAGTGGATAAGATGAGTAGAAACATATACACAGACACACAAACACAACAGGTAAAATAAGTATTGAACATGTCACCATTTGTCTCAGTAAATATATTTCTAAAAGGTGCTTGGGTTGTTACCGACATCTAGTGAACATTTCATGTCAATAGCATCTTTAGAAATATATTTACTGAAAAAAATTGTGTTCAATACTTGTTTTTACCTGCTGTATACAGCCCACTCAGTTGTCCAGCCGTCATCCCTGCTTATCAAGCTTACAAATAGTTACTAGTTATATCAGAAACTTTTTTTACGCCATTCTCTGACCTAATTTACCTTTAAGACATTTAACATGATATTTGCTCTTAAAGTACATCCACGTCTTCTTTTGGCATGTTGAAATCATCCCCTGCATGTCTCTGCTGTGATGTCCTCATCCAATGTCCACCAACACAGTCAGCCTATCTTCACATTGTCTCTGTGAGCAACCTGTTGTCCCTCTTTGATGTTAGTCTGCTCCATATTAGGCTACTTAATATAAACTGCTGTTTTATAAACTCAGTGTCACTTCCTGTCGCGAACATGTGTTATAGGAATGAAAGGGCATGTGTTGGGCATTTAAGCTAAAATTGTATAACATGTCATCATTTGCAGTAGAATTTGAGGATGAACGTGTTACTATTTCCTTTGTGAAACGTACCACCTCCTTCTATTGTCTAAAATAGACACAAAGCAACCGTCCACAGAAAGGGGCGGTCCTAACTTCTGAGGAAACTGCACAATAAACGCTCCACAAAAGGTCAAAATGTTGCATGTGTTTTGTATTTGAATTCATTAGGCTACTCAACAAATAGTACAAATAGCACTTTGTCCACTGTTGGCTCTTCTACAAACAGGTCCAGCTGTTTATTTGTTTACAGTGTGCACATGCCCTTGTCGTGAAATCATAATGTAGTGTTGTAAATCCTGTCATTCAGCAATTAAGGTAATCAATGAGTATTTTAATCGTCATATGGCCTAAATTGACCGAGACTTAATCACAAGTGGCCCGCGGGTTGATGTGTGTAGTTTGGAGAGAGCAACAAGCGACAGGACTGTCAGTGAACTCGGTGGGCGGATTCAAAGGTCTGCTGCCTCTGAAACAGACAGCAACACGCTGGCTCTGTGCAAAGAGCTCCCAGCAGGGTGACTTGTACCACCAGCTTGCCTCTGTCTGACGCTCATAGTTACGTTTCACTTTCTTTTCCTCAGAAAGGGAGTCGCCTCTGCTTCACTATCGTCCCGTCTGTCCTCCAAGAGCAGCTGTTGGTCGCCACGTCTACATGCAGCGGTTATTATGCAGAAACAACTTGGAGAAAAACACAGGTAATGTGTCTCACGCAACGCCAAGCTCCGCAGGTAGACTTAAGTTCAGAAGAAAAGCTATCCACCGTGCTGCAGACACAGGTCCCCAGCTTTGTAGACTTGCTCTCGTGCTTGCAGCAACACTGGGTGATATTTAGGAAAGTGCATCAGTTAGCTGACGTTAACGTCATCTATCTGACGTGTGTTAACTTAGTTGACTTCAACTGGGTCCATAGATTATAAAGGCGGACATGAAGGTGTTTCTTGGCACAAAAAGTTAATAAAAAAATTTAGTTAATTTGTTCTATGACTCCATATTGTAAACCTGTATACTTGTCTGAGCTAATGTTATGCTTCGCTACTATAACTGATATCAAAAGCTGCACATTGACAAAAATGCCGCTCAAAGAAACCTAAAGCTCTTTTTCAAAATATATAACCCCCAAATATTCTGTTTACTATGAATAGAAGAATAGAAAAGCGTTGGGTATATTTGGCCTTTTTTCGTTGACAGTTGACTTCACTAAAGAGTAAATTATACAAGTAACAGCTAGTTATTCAATATTTTCTGTCACTTGACTCGTCGCTTAATGGATGACTCATCTCAACAATAAATTTAACACAAAAGAAGGAAGTTTGAGGTGAAGTGGGGAGTGTTTATAGTCCTGTTGTCAAGAG
The DNA here is from genome assembly GCA_016806645.1 of Ophiodon elongatus. Classification (NCBI taxonomy): domain Eukaryota; kingdom Metazoa; phylum Chordata; class Actinopteri; order Perciformes; family Hexagrammidae; genus Ophiodon; species Ophiodon elongatus. The sequence goes on from JACSYO010001855.1 coordinate 48,454, forward strand.
ACTTCACATGACTTCTTGAACTATCTCTAAGGTTGTGAAAGGGACTACTGTCCTCCAGTAATATGCAGTTGAATCAGGAGTTTAGTATCAAAGGCGTCTTTCAGAGAGGACTAGAGAGCAAATGCAAATGAGCTTTTGTCCCAGTTTTGTGACTAATCGGCAGACTTCCAAAATGTAGGTTTGGTTAACTGCGTAATTCCAGTATTTACTCTGTCTCTGTCAGTTTGATTCTTATAAAAACACTTTTATCGACTAATGCGTTTGCACATTTAAAGGCTGTAACATAGTATTGTAGTAGAAGAGGGCAAAGCCTCACCTTTGTTTGCAAATATGTCATTGTTTTTTTGTTTTTTTTACATTCATTTTTACATTTGATTCGAAGGTCTATAGAGTATAAGTGGTGCCACAACCTTAGTTAACAGAGAAAAGGGGATAAAAGGTGAATTCACATTTTTCAGAGTGACTATAATAACACAAGGTGTGATAAATAGTGTGTAATACAGTGCCCTGCAAAAATAGCCCACTGACTTAATGCACATAGATTTTTCTGGAATTGAAGATGTATTAATTTATTTGCCTCACTTCCACAAACATTTAAGGTTCAAGGTTCAAGGTTTTTATTTGCCATTTGTGCATAGACCAACAGTCCAGACACATTGGAATTCTTGTGCAGGGCTCTCTCAGTCAACAATTTAGGAAATAAAAACACACACTATAATAAGAAAACACTATACATAATGTGGTAATATGTACAAGAAAGGTGGTAATATGTACACTTATGGAGACAGTTTTAAAAAAAAACAAGTTCTCAACAAAGGAGAGGGCAAATGTTAAATAACAGTAATAAATAAATAGGCTAGTCCTGAGTGCTGTTCCTGGATTGTAAAAAGAGGGGAAAGGAGAGAGTTATATGGGAATATTGCACATTTTGAGAGGTGGAAGAAAGTTATGTGGGGATATTGCACAGTTAGAATATTGCACCTTTATCAGAAGGTATATGACACATGATCCTATTTCACAGATAATAATATATCACATATTGCACATGATAAGTGAAGTGAGGTAATGTTGGGTTATCGTTACACATATTTCAATAGTTTTGTTTTGCCATCAGTCTGACTGACAGGGAAGAAGCTGTTGAAAAAACGTGTTCTATGAGTGATGATGCTGTCCGCTCTGTTGTGTCTCAGGTTGTACGTGCAGCGTTTGTGTCTGAGCAGAGAGTGAGCTGGGTGGAGTGAGTCTCTGATGATTCCCTCTGCTCTTTTCCGACAGCGCTGCACATACATAGAGTCCATGGAAGGAAGTTTTGTCCCTATGATCCTCTCCGCAGTCTTTATGACTCTTTGCAGAGCCTTCCTCTCTGCCTGTGTGGTGTTACCATACCAGACAGTGATGCCTGGGTGAGGAGGCTCTCTATCAGTCCTCTGTAGGCCTGGGTGAGGAGGCTCTCTATCAGTCCTCTGTAGGCCTGGGTGAGGAGGCTCTCTATCAGTCCTCTGTAGGCCTGGGTGAGGAGGCTCTCTATCAGTCCTCTGTAGGCCTGGGTGAGGAGGCTCTCTATCAGTCCTCTGTAGGCCTGGGTGAGGAGGCTCTCTATCAGTCCTCTGTAGGCCTGGGTGAGAGGGCGATGGTTCAGACCAGCTTTCCTGAGCAGCCTGATGACATAAAGCCTTTGCTGGGCTTTTTTCACTGTGGCTGTGGTAAGAGTCCAGCTCAGGTCAGATGTAACCTGCAGTCCAGGAATCTGTAGCTGTCGGCCCTCTTCACCTCAGTCCCTTTGATGATAAGAGGCTGTAGAGGGAGAGGATACTTCCTGAAGTCCAGTATTATTTCTTTGTTCTTGTCTGTGTTGAGGATGAGGTCGTTCTCCTCTCCGTACACAAGAATGTTGTTTACCAGGGTCCTGTACCCTGACTCGTCCCCCCCCCTTGATGAGTCCCAGGATGGTGGTGTCATTCGCGTATTTTATGAGGATGGTGTTATCCTGGGTGGAGACAAAGTCATGGGTGTACAGGGTGAAGAGTTTTGGGCTAAGGCAGCAGCCCTGTGGGGATCCTGTGCTGACTGTGACCTCAGAAGACACCAGCAATCTTTTGCTTTGTTTTTTTGGCCCACAAATTTATATTTGATAGGCACTTCTTTTCACTGATCACTCGCATGCCATATATCCAGGTATATTAACCCATTGTCGTGAGAAAATGATCCGTGGTAAAATATGTTTGGGTGTCCACAAGTATCAGAACAGTTGAAACGGGCTTAACCACTTAATGTTAATGTATTGATTTGGTGATGGATATAACATTAAGAGGAAACGCATGCATACACATCAAAGGTTTAAGAAGTGAAGAGGGAAGACCAAAAAACAAAGTATCCCAGGAGCAAGGAATCCCCAGCTCTAATGCAATCAAATGCAGCATTGAGGATGAACTGTGGCATCATTTAACCATGTGATTTAAATATAACTATTTTTTACTTTACTATTATTATTTATTGCATCTGTGGTGAGATGGATGTTTTCTATGTGTCTCGTTTCTCATGGAGACCAATGCCGCCTGCATTACCTTACCCTACCCTTTATAGTATTCAATGTAGTATTTTCTGTGGTGTGTCCTGGATCTATCAGCATAGCTGTCTTAAACATACAGCAGAGATGTTGAGATACAGCTTTTGTTGGCCTGGTTATCATAAATAATTTTCACTTAGTCCATCAGCAAAGAAAATGTAATCTTATCAAGTTGTGTCAGTTAGACAGTAAGTGGGTACAGAAAGAGGATGCAGGAAAATAACAGAAGAAAAGGAAGGTATGGTTACATTTGTTTATGGGTTTATATGGCAGTTTTCCCCACTTTGTTGTAACTAAATATTTTGAAATGTATGAATCATTTGCTAACATGGTTGCATTAGTTAGCCTACAAAGTTGGTGTTGATGAACTTCCAGAATCCTTTTAAATATGTTTCATGCTGGTCATGGTTGACTTAGTTTTAAGATCCTCTTTCTCAGAGGATTTTCAGAAAGAAAACAGGGTCCAGTCCTGTTTATGGACTTAAGTTATGGGTCAAATGATTCAGCTGCATTTTGCTTATTTCATGTTTTATTTCTGTTCAGCCATATTACAGATTTTTTTTCAATCATTTGTGCTCAGCTTAAATTTCTACACAAAACAATTTGGGGAAACTCACTTAGATTTATCTGTCCATCTCAACAGCAGCTATTTTTAGGTCACATATATAGCATTTTAGGTGGAAGGCTTTTAACCAAGAACATTAAAGTTCATTTCTGCTCCTTTGCCTTTTTTATGCTCATACTGATGCATGTGATTGTTTTCCTCATCAGCTTTGGCTTTTCATTTGGAATCCCAAATGTAGCCACGGTTCCCTCTGCTTCAGCTAAACCTGCTTTCACCGTGTTAGCAGACACCAAAGATTCTTCCAGCATAGTTACAGATGTCAGTGCAACAGAGAGAAAGGAGACCAATCATTTGTTTACATTCCCAGGTAAGCTACTTAACAGTTCCACACCAAGAAAACTGTCAAAGACCAGCACTACCATTGAATATGTAGGCTACTCTTGTGGTTTTCCTCCATTGTTTGGATGCATTGTAAAAAAACAGACACCGTGGAAATAGTCCCAAACAATAAATGCCTTCTTTAAAACCCTTTATGCAACTAACAAAATCCCATTAATCCCTTTTTTATTCAGCAATGTGCATCAAATTGCAAATGCACACGTCTATGTCTCACAGCTGTGTCCTACTCTCTCTACGTCCAGTTTGTACATACAGTACAGTAGGTCACCACCCTCGTGTGTCACTACATGTGGCCTCATACTTGTCTGTATTCAGTGTCTACACTTGTGTTAAATACTGTGCAGACGTTGTGTGAAAATACATTGAAATAACAAATGCAAGGTACACTTAAATACTCAGATTCATTTTTCATGTATTTCACTCTACAAAAGAGGTGAAATATAGCAAACAGGATTTGATTTAACCTCATCATCTTCTCCTCAGGAGTTCGACCAAATTTGGAATCTCAATGGAGAGACATGGAGTGGACAGAAGAGTGAGTAAAAAAAAAAAAAAGACATTCTATCAGGATATAAGCTAAATTGACAAAAAAAGTAATTTCCCCTCTAAATTCTAAAGCAGAGGCACTTCCTTCTAGCCTTTTCACCTTTTAAGGTGGCCCGAGATGGTATTAAGTACTTGGGGATTGAGGTCACTCACTCCTTCCAATATTTAAAAAAAAATTTTAAACGACATTGTCCTTCTGAATAAGTGTAAACATCATATGAATAACTTCGCCTCGTTACCGTTATCAGTAGTGGGGCGTGTCAACCTAATTAAAATGATGATGACCTCAGTTTTTATCTCTTCCAAAATATATATTTTTTAAATCTTGATAAAAATATGATTTCTTTCATGAGGGAACAAATCTAGTCGGATCAGCAAGACCCAACTCCAAAGACTAAAGCAAACAGGAGGTCTAGCTTTACCTAATCTTTTTTTTTTTTTTTTTTTACTATTGGACTTGCAATATCCAGAAACTACTTCACTGGTTTGAAGACAGGCCAATTGAAGGAAAGGCGGACTGTGTACAACTAGAATTCTCCTCCTACCTCAGCAGCCCTGCCCCTTCTTAGCAATAAATTGAGTACAAACACAATAGTGAATCACACAATAAGAATATGGTTTCAGTTTAGGAGACATTTTGGGCTGAAAGGAGCCTCTACCCTCTCCCCCATTTAAATTGAATCACATGTTTACACCGTCCTATACAGTCCATGCATTTACTCTATGGTTTGATAAAGGGATCAGATCAATCCATAATTTATACATAGAAGATACATTCGCGTAATTTTCCCAATTATCCCAAATCTATGATTTACCAAGGAACTATTTTTTTCTGTTACTTGCAGGTCAGGACCTTTTGTACGAAAGACATTTGACTCATTTCTGAATAAGCCAATGAAATCACATATTGACAGCCTCCTAAAATTAAACTCGAACAGCAGAGGATTGATATCCCAAATTTACGAGCTCATTAACAACATCAACCCACACTCCTTTGAAAACTTAAGAATGGCCCGGGATTCAGATCTTGGAGTGGTTATAACAAATGACCAATGAGACCCTATTTTAGACTTGATACAAAAAAAGTGGTGCACAGGGCTCATTACACAAACGCTAGATTGGCAATGATTTATTCTAACATTGATCCGTTATGTCCTCCATGTAAAGGCCAGCCAACAGACTTATTACACATGTTCTGGCTCTGTCCGAAGCTCTCTACCTTCTGGATAAGTATTTTTAAAGCTTATAGAGAGATGTTTTTCTTACCAAATAAAGCCTATATGGTCGTAGCTTTCACAACACTCCTTGCTAGACGTTTGATCCTTTTTAAGATGGAAGCAACGTGCCCCCTGAATGTATACGTTAACCCTACAATGAGTAGGGTGGTAGGGTCGGGAATGAGGATTTTTTTAATTTCATCTGTAATTGAAGTCAAATATATGTATGTTGTGTATCCTCTTACCTGGTGGGATAAAAACTGTGAAATGTAATAAAACATATTTTCTCAAAATAAAATAAACAACATTCAAGTCAAGTTTGCAACTATTTTAATCACTAGCAGTCAAATTAATATATTTCTGTTCATTTAAAGTAAACCTATTTTAAAAGCTATCAACATATTACCTTTTATTCTTTTCAACTCATTCAGATTTTCTATTTATACAAATGATGCTGAACAGCAAGTATCTTAAATTCTAATCTAGGCAAAAGACGAGCTTGATGAAGACTGTCAGCTCCTTCAGACCAAGCAGTGGCGCTGTGACTCAGGCTCAGGTTCTCCTCCTGGGTCCGGTCGGTTCTGGAAAGTCCAGCTTCATCAGTTCAGTCCAGTCTGTGTTTAATGGAAGAGTCACCAACCGAGCCATGGTGGGCTCTTCCTCGACCAGCTTCACCAAGAAGGTACAAGTAAAGCAGTAACCTGTAACTCACTAAAATAATTGACATTTATTGTGAGCGAGGTGGGGACTAAATTAGCTGAAATTCATTGTTGGGTTTCTAACAATAGGGAGATACTGAAAAGAGGGTGGGCCTCATCATCTCATGAGATGAAAACATCATCTCATGCAAACTTAATTCAAAATTTGACTAAGACATCTGAACTCAATATCCACTTAATAACTTTTCTTTAAATCTCATGATCATTTTTTTTAGTGAATGAAGTCTGCCTGGTTATCATGAAGTTGTCAACTCGATACACTCACCCGTGTTTCAGATGTTTTTCAAGTCAAGAATGTACTTTCATGCTCAATTCAAAGTTAAATGCTGAATGACAACAAAAAAAATTAAATATATACACACACACACACACACACAGCAACATTAAAGCAACACTGAACCAGAATGTCTTAAGTGTGTTCATCAGAAGACCGTATTGGTGCATCCCTCCAATCAGCAGGGCTGTTGGTGTGCTTTAGGCGTCCATCCCATTAGCTTGTTTTGTGTGTGTGTGTCAGCTGCAGTCCTTCAACATCCATGGTCAGAATGGAAAGGAGCCTACTGGACTGATATTGTGCGACATGGTGGGCCTGGGAGGTGGAGAAATGACCGGACCGACCCTCCATGACATCCTGTCCGTCATTAAAGGTCATGTACCTGAGGGACACAAGGTAAGCGGGGTCGGTCTTGTAATGTTGTAGATTTAGCGTTGGTGTATTGGTCCAGACTGAAATATTTCTCACCAACCACCAACCATTTCATACAGACGCTCATGATTCCCAAAGTATGCATTTTAATGACTTTGGTAAATGTTAAATGGACCTGTACTTGTACGGCACTTTTCCAGTCTACATGACATCATTCACCCATTTCATGTCATACACTGATGACAGTGGCTAAGGTGCCACCTGCCCATCAGGAGTAGCTACCATTCACACACCATAGGCACAGCTACGGGAGCGATTTAGGGTTAAGTGTCTTGCCCAAGGACACATCGACATGGGCTAGCGGAGCCGGGGATCGAACCGCCGATCCTCTGATTGAAGGACGACCTGCTCACCACTAAGCTACAGTGGTCCTCTGACTTTTCTTCCAGCTCCCCCATTAGGTTAACATTTGTGGTTTTGAGTGAAATGTCTCGACAGCCATTGGATGGATTGCCATGAAATTTACAGACATTCATGGTCCCCTCAGGATAAATTGTAAGACCTTCAGTGATCCTCTTACTTTTTATCTAGCAACATCATTAGGTCAGAATTAGTTTAGTGCTAATAGCTAACACTCAACATGAGTTGTGTTGCTCTTCATTTCTCTCTCTCAGTTTAACCCAGATCAGCCAGTGAGGTCTGAGACTGTGGGCTATGTGAAGAAGCCAAGCCTCAAAAATAAGATCCATTGTGTGGCCTTTGTGGTGGACGCCTCTAAAATCCGGACCTACCCTAAAGGCCTAAGCAACATCTTCCAGCAGCTCCGGGAGCACATCAGTGACCTGGGTAAGAAAAGGAAAAACAAGCAGTTAAAAAAACTGATTGAAGTTCCTTGTCAGACAAACTAATGAAACCAAAGTGGAAAAGCATTACTTGGTCAGTTTTTACCTTATTTTAGTTTTCATTGTTCAGAATGTGTTTATGATGTACACATTTATTCCATAATCCACAAAGATTTCACAGACTTGTTTATTTTTGTTGGATTTTGCTGTAGGTTTGCTGCAGAAGGGCATACAAACTTTAGCTTTAAAACCTTTAGAAATCAACTGAATGTTGATTCACTGTTTAAATCTTAACTTTCATTCAATGTATTTCTCTGGAATATAACAATTAAAATCAGTTTTATTGCAATGAAACCTTAATGACAGCCTTGCATTCTCTATGTTAGGTGTTCACCAGGTGGCTCTGCTGACCCACATTGACCAAATTTGTTCAGAAACGGACAAAGACGCCACCCAGGTTTACAAGAGCCGCATCATTCAGGACATGGTAGGTTGAAATAAATAAACCTTATGCAGTTTGAGAAGTGTTCATGTATTGTAATTAACTCTCATACATTCTCTCATTTCCTCTAAATTATCTGTAAATGAGAAATGGAAATGCACTAACCACCTGACCATGAATGTATGGCAATACAGAAGCTACGGTTGTCATTTAGTCAACATGCCTGTGAGGACACAATGCTGAATTAGTAAAATGTATTTTGTAAATGACTTGTAATGAAGATTTAGTTTTGATAATGTATTACCAGAGTCATGTCCATTTTTAATCTCAGTGGGTCAACTTCTCTATGTGGTCTATAATGTGGATACAAAATAAAGAGGCTATTAAAATAAGTTTAACAATAAACAAGTGGAGTATTCAACTACATTATAAAATAACAAAACAACAAAGGCTTGGAAGCAGTCTGTAACTATCTAAACAGTTTGTCAGACTGTACTATTCAAAAATGAGAAACTACAGGCAGATCCTTTTAATATTTTATTCCTCTCTGTCTAGATTATTTTCAAACAAAAATTACTTTACTTTCTGTGAGAATAAATTTAACTCACTCCTTTCAAACCCCACCGCTTGAAATGATGATTTGTATGCGTTTCAGTGTCGCCCAATTTAGAATAACATTTTTGTGTGTTTGCAGATGGGTAAAGCTGGAGCTCTGTTGGGTATGTCCACCTCCTACATCGTCCCGGTGAAGAACTACTCGTCAGAGCTGGACCTGGATGTGAACATTGATGTGCTTCTGCTTAGTGCCGTCGACCATGTCCTGCAGTATGCTGACCTGTATTTCCAGGACAATACACTCCAACACACAGGGCCAAAGATAGACTAAAACATTCTCTTTTGTTTTTCTTCTCGAAATATTGAAAAAGTCATCATTCACATTTAAAAAATTGTTTGTGGTTTACAAACAGTTAAAAAGCAGGATTGTACTGTAGCTTGGATAGTTGGAAATGATACAATCACATAAAATGTCACACATAGTGGCTTTAAACCTCCTTGTGAACCTTAACTCTTTCATGTCTTTTACAAAATTATAATGTCAAAAATTGTATACTTCAGAATACAATCTGAACTTTGTGATATTTTATTTGTAAGCATTTTTTTTATATCAAGGGCAATGAACCTCATGCAAGAACCATTCATATAAACAGAAGTATTTTTGAGTGGCAGTTTTCTCACTTTATTTTGTCGTACTATGTCTGCCTTTCTCCAAAGGGCGGAGATACCTTGTTTGACAGAAAAATCACAATACCTTTAGAAGTTTACAAATGTTACTAAAATCAACTAAATAAACAACTACTTATCTTCAAATCATTATCAAAACATATTCTGTTCACAATAGCATCATCATCATTTTAATGGCTGGGCTATTGGCTGTGAGGTTTGACAACTTTATTTTAGACTGTATGATAGATTAGACTGTCTCTCACTCTAACAGCTACCTTTTGGTCCTAATGCGGGATCTCTACAGGTGAACCTAGTCCCTTATTATTCACATTAATATAATGTGCAGTATGGGAGGCACTCATCAGACTGAAATGAGCTACTTAATTCCGAGAGTTTAGTGGATGCGATTTGAAGCACTTTTTCTAACAAGCCTCACAAAAAAAGGTTTTAGGATAAGAATACAATATATGACGGCATTTGTACCTAAAGTGGCAGCTGAGTTCATGGTAAATTTGTTTTAAATTAAAAGGATAAGCTAAACTGAGAGCACTTCAAAACTTTTATCTTATGTTCAGAGACAAACTTTAGTTTTAATTTTAAAGCAAAATGATTTCAGTCTGGTCCAGTTTCATTTCTGCCAGCTGTGGGCAACTGCACATGACCCGTCTGGCAGACTTCCTGTATGAACATCCTTCTACAGTAACGACTGTGAAAGCTGGTCACCTTCCTCGGGCTATCTAGAGGACAACCGGGTAAGGATGAATACAAGAATATTAATGTATTATACATAATAATAATAATTAAGGGTTTCATATTTGTCCCAAAAAAATCTTAGTTAGTAATCTTAGTCAGTGGGCCTTTTAATGCTGAATTCTTTTTTGGGATCGAAGGTGGCAAAGTTGTGTTGTAGATCAAGTTTACTTTTGTGGAACAAACTATTATGTAGCCAAGGCTACTGTGTTATTCTTAAACTTGGAATATAGTTTTTAAAGAGTTTGTCCAGTTTAATATCCATCCGAAACTGACTGGCCGTAAGCACCTCTTGATTTTAACCTGGTTTGAGGAATAGTTACATGGATTAAACCAATAGATATTACCGTTCACAGATTTCTATCCAGTGAAGGCCACGTTTGTAATTAATTTGATTTTGTATATTATTCTAAAATAAATTGGCAACCAGTGCCAAACAATGGGATGATGTGGGAAAAACATTTGGTATAAGTATTCTGGCTGCAGTCTGTAATAATGAGGGTGTGGCAAACAATTTGTCAGTTTGAGAGGAAATCGAAAGTAATTGTTCTGCCTCAACATGTATCAAGCTGTGGGAAACTTAATTAAAATAATTTGTCTGTCTGAGGGTGACAAAATGTCTATATATTTAAAAAAGAATGTGCCGAGATGGCTGAAAAAAGATGCTGGACTTCCAGTGTTTGAAATAAACCTTTGATAAAGTGAAGAATATTTGTTACTGTTGAAATATATAAAATACATTTGATGACAGCAGCTAGTGGACCGGCTGTGTGTTTTAACACAATGCATTCACAATATTCACATACTAATATAAAGAAATTTCACGTTTCCTCTGATTCACCCACTAACAGTCCAGAATTATGAAAAGGAGGAAGTGATGTCTTTATAGATTTTGTGGAATGTAGTTTTCCTTTATCAATAGTTTTATTTTATCTGTACTGTATGTTCAGTATCAGTGTTGGTTGATAGGATAAAAGACTAACTTCTATGATTTTACATACAAATCAAACCTTGAACATTGGGTACAACCTGGATGATACATTTCTTATCCAGTGGAATTAACCACAGTCAATTGGTCAAGATATTCAGTATTTTTAATCTGTTTCTTTTTGTATTTAGACACCAAAGTGAGTAAACGTCATTCCCCATACTTTCCACACTTCAACAGACCAACTGTCCACTATGAGCTCCATGCTAACCAGGAGCCAGCGGAGAACAATCTGCTCCCAGCTGGGAAGAGTCAAACTCCAGCGGCTGTACAAAGCCAGCATCCATGGTTTCACAGGCGCGGCCTTCCACCAGCGATGTGACAACCGCCGTCCCACAGTGTCTGTGGGCTATAACGCTTCTGGTTATGTGTTTGGAGGCTACACCAAACAACCCTTCAGTCAGTCTGGGCAGTATGTGCGTGATGACCAGGCCTTTCTTTTCACTTTCAGTGGAGAAGAGCTTCTTAAATATCCAGTCACTCTTCCAGCTAATGCAGTGAGAATGATAAGTAACTCTGGTCCATACTTTGGAGAAGCGTTGGCTCTTGTTAATGGAAGCAAAGCAGTAGTGTTTAGCAATCCAGGAAATCATTACAACTTCAATGCTGCAGAGATGCACGGCGATGACCTCAACCTGACTGAGTGTGAAGTCTATGAAGTGGAGGGTAAGTTCACCATAAATTATTATATTTTAATGCTTTGTTGTGGCAAATCCAGAAATGTCATAAATTTCATGACGTGTCTGTCCATTTGTGGAAACCATAACTAAAATGAGTATGAAACATCATTTATTTTTTAGCAGCTGAATAAGTCTTTTTTTATTTTTCACATACAGATGGAGTTGTACCTATATTTCCCCCAACACTGGAAAAAAATAAACAAAAAATACAACAACTTCAAATTAGGTCAGGCGTTTCCTCTAGATAACTCAGGTTTGAAAAAAGGGCCACAGCTCAACCACACCTCTAATCACCTGTCGAGCCTATATCTGATCAACCCGTCCTGTCTGAACTTTTGTGGACAACTGGCCGTTCTTCCTCCTCAATCGCACACATGCATCTGTCTAAAAAGTGAATAATCTACCTAAAATTACACCAAATAATTAACTCCCCGTTGATACTGAACGTCAGATCAATCCATTAGATTTAAACACCAACCCGTCCGGTCCCATTTGTCTAAAAAAGTTACTTATCCTCTCTTCAACAAAAACAAGTTATTCATAACTTTCCTCTTTTCTGACCCCCCCCCCCATGCCTATTGTTCAGTACATGAGGCCTTCCAGCAGATGATTTGTGGGTTTTGTATGTAATTTATCTCCTCGTTTTTTGCCTTACTGTACGTCATCATCTCTACTTTTATGATACACTTTAATACTAAACTTAAGCTAGTATTGTTGAACTTTAATCAGGGGTGATGTTAAAACAATGCGCAAACAACAGATTATCATTAATATAAAAAATAAATGAATATAAAAATGGCATGTGATATTAATAATACCATGTTTTGTTAATGTGCCATGTAAATCCATTAAGAAAATAAGTTGTTTGGATGGGTAATATATTTTTTAAATACAATTTTAAAAGCTGTTTTTGCTCTTCAACAGACATCTCAGAACTTGAGAGGCCTTGGAGGACGATAAACTGGGAATCTGAGTAAGATGGATACCATCCTGCATATAATGCTATTAATATGCTTTACTATAGTACAATATACTTCATACAATATGACAAATATTGATGATGTGAAAACAAAGTACAGCATTTCAATTATATTCAATTATATGTAATTTTTAGATTAGAATGGACTATATCAATTAAAAATATTATGCAAACACATTTTTTTGCAAGGCTTACTGTGCTATACTGTTTTTAACTGTACAATTTTTGACTAAGGCTGAAAAAACTAGGAAACTCTTCAGATTAAACGTGTTTAAAAAAAATATTTTCTTGTTTCTACAGGAAGAGGAAGGAGCTGATTGAGAGTATCAAGATGTACAAACCCACAGTTAGCTCTGTGTCCCAGGTTCGCATCCTGCTTATTGGACCAGTTGGAGCTGGAAAGTCCAGCTTCTTCAATTCTATCAACTCGGTATTCAAAGGCCACGTCACCAGTCAGGCCATCGCTGGCTGCTCTACCACCAGCCTCACCACACAGGTTAGTTCCTTCCACTTATTGATTTCCTGTCGTGGTGATTGATTTCCAAATAAAAACCCTGCACGGACCCCGTTTTGTGGTTTGTTACTCCATCTTTTTGTTTTCGACAGTTTCGCACCTACTCTTTGAAAGCTGGACGAGAAGGAAAACCACTGCCAATCATCTTTTGTGATACCATGGGACTGGAGGAAAGCACTGGGGCGGGGCTTGATATCGATGACATCAGCAGCATCCTTAAAGGTCATCTACCAGACCGTCATCAGGTACAGCTTTTTGTGACATTGAGCAGGATATTGACTGTTTGAGCTACTGATTTGGTTGTAGTTAACTCAAACTGTCCCTGTCTTTCTCCTCCACTGTATGACTCAGTTCAACCCGTCTGCTCCTCTGAATTCGGAGGCCTTCGGCAATCGCAAGTCTCCAGTTCTGAAGGACAAGATCCACTGTGTGGTCTACGTCACTGATGCCTGCAAGGTGTCTATCATGCCCAAAAAGCTGGAGGAGAAGCTGGATGCTATCCGCAGAAAGGTCAACTTAATGGGTCAGTTAAAATGTCTTCATAATGAAGACATACCTGTATAGACACACATATAAAATATCAGTACGAGTGTATGCGTTCTGAATCTCAACATAGTACAACAAACATACTGTAGACTAATCACTACAAACAGATTCTGCATGCAGTTATCGGAAGCATTCTGGTTTCCATTTCTACTCTGAATAGTATTGAGTTTTTCATCCATGGTCAACGATTCTTGGTCTGTCGGAGAGCTAGAGTCAGATAATGCTTGGAATGATTTCTTAAGCTATAGACGGCTGGATTTGATAGGCTTAAAATAATCCCTACTATTTAAAGTTATTATAAAAGCCAGGGTTACTGAAGAACAAAAACTTTAAAACAAAGACTTGTTTAAAAGGGTTAAACTATAGTGACTAAGGTGAGTAAGCTGTAAAAAGAATTAAGATAAAAAGGAGTGTGTGAAGAGCTCTTGAGGACTTTGCTGTTTCATCTACCCATGATGGGTATCTCGGGTATTTCGTACCCAACTTGAAAATTGTGTCTCAGCCTCTATTCCAATTTCTTTGTCTTTTATATTGATTTTCTCTCTCCTGCTTTTATGGAATTAACTAAGTAAGTATCTAATGGGCATAAGACATATTTTTCACCACTATGGACCATAATCAGCAATCAGAAAAATGCGCACAGTATAGAATCACTTATGACTTGGCCTGGCGAACATTTACTTGATATTGTTATGTCCAGGAGAGAGAGGGGGAGAGAGAGAGGTTATGTGTGTTTGTGTGTTCTGACATAGAGAGAGAAAGACGGAGTAAAAGAGGGTTTCCTGAAAGTCCTCAATTAATTCACACTTGTTGAATGAATTTTCCTGAAGCACGTTACCAGTCTCTTACAGAAAATTGAAGTATTTGTTCCATGTAAAGTGAAATCCTCTTTGGTCTGTTGTTATGTGTCCCACATATGGAACGACCTCAGGAGGTCATTGGGTATTTCCACTTCCTGTTTTAATTTTGTTGTCTTGTCTAATGATCTTTCTCTGAGGGCTGTAGAACCCCAAACATGGTCAGTATATCATCAGATTTGCCACTTTTACTACCTAGGGTATAAAAGTCCAATCTGGTGAGAAGAGTCTCTGAGAAAATGTATTAAAAACGTCCCTGCGGTGATGAAAGACTTATCCTGTGACATAGGAATGTCTCCACAGCACTTACGCATGTTGGCAATTTGACTCTTAAAGGTTTAAGACAAGCAGGGGTGTCCCGGTCTCGCTACAAAACTACTGGGAGTGAGGTTGTGAATTTACTGTATCACTGATCGACACTGTAAACCAGAGGTTCTCAATCGTTTTGGGGCCAGGTACACCTGTCATGGGGAAAAAACTTTCCAAGGAGCCCCTCTTAATCGTAACACAGATTAAGAAAATGCTTACAACCATTTTTACTCTTAGATGCCATATTGGTACAATTTGTACTTTTCAACCAAAAGACTTTTTTCATAGTGATGAAAAGAACAACATTTCAACTTCAATCATATTTATATCACTTATACACCATTTCACTACTGCTACTCTCAGCTTTAGGCTTTAGGCAGCTTGGGCTTGTAGTTTTTATCATGGGAGCTGTAGTTTCTTCTGTGCTCACGAAATTAACATTAACCTTTTAAACTCATGAAGGTTTCAACATGTTATAGCCACTGCTGCTATATTACTGCTGAAGTATGACATTTAGTCGAAATCTTTCACAATGGAGCAACATGTAATAATGTAATGTACATGCTGTGTAATGTCCACAGCATTTACACTACATTCGTCTCACAATCTACAAAATGATATATATATATATATATATGATCTCAATGTAGAAAATAGTCATGCGACTACACAAAGTGACTATGATTAGCAAGTGGCCGAAATCTCAATTTACTGCTCACTGGAGAGTAAATGACCAGTGTCTACTCTGCAAATATATATTTTATTTTGAGAAGTAAATTTTTCAAGAAAAGTAAGGAAACCTGTTTTTTTTAATTGTCCTTCAGTGATAGATGAGAATGAATTACAACACAAAAGTTAAGTATTTTATAAGTGTTACCTCAATATTGAATTGACAACGTGATACCTAAAAATTAACAGCATTTGGGAAATATTCTTTCTGCTCTGTTGTTTCCAGGGATTCCTCAGCTGGTCCTGCTCACTAGAGTTGATGACGCCTGCCCTTTGGTGTCAGAAGATGTGAGGAACGTTTACAAGAGTGGCTACATTAAGCAAAAGGTGAGGATTTTAGGATTTTACACAAAGAAAAACATTCCATCCATTCATTTTCTGCCACTTATCTGGAGACAGGTGGCTGTAGGCTAAGCAAGCTATTCCAGATGTCCCTTTCCCTAGCAACCTTTTCCAGCTCCTACTGGGGATCACGAGGCATTCCCAAGCCAGATACCAATATATTTAATATTTATAAGTTGTTTGACTTTTGTTTAAATGATTTGCCTATATACACAACGATCAAACTGATCAAACTTCCCAATGTTGACGAGACAATTAAAACAAAATGTTGCTGTGATTTCACAAAAGTTGTTTTTCGTCTATAAAAAAAAAAAAAGCTTTAACTACTCTCATCTAAGTCTTTTGTGATTCAGATGCAGGAGGTCAGCGCTCTGCTCGGTGTGCCGGTGTCCTGTGTTGTTCCAGTGAAGAATTACAGCGAGGAGTTGGAGTTGGATCAGAACTGCGACATCCTGCTGCTCAGTGCCGTCATCCAGATGCTTCGTTTCGCAGATAATTACTTTGATGAAAACAGTGACTGATTCAGCAACATTGAAATCAAAGAATAGGAAATATTTATGCAGCAGATGTTTATATCTTGTCCAACTGTCATGAAATGTCCATCACAATAATCCATCCATGCATCCATCCATCTACTGGCAGGTGATCCTGTCTTGTTCTAGTTCACTGTGCATTTCCTCCTCTTAAGTTTTCCTATCACCCTTTGGAATGCTGGGACATGTAGTGCCTCTAGTAGGTCCTGTAGCAGCGCCTCCAGTTTCTGGTTTCAGAAATTCAGTGAGCTGATCCTCATATTGATTGTGTACCTCAGCTTCAAAATACTAATTTTTCTGATTTGGTGGTAAATTCTAAAAATATTACATTATAAAAGATGCTTCTTTCATTTTTACATTAAATACTGTAATTTACTGAATATGTAATTATCAGTTTATTTTTCCAAATCCCTCACAGGTCATACAAATTACATATGGTAAACTATGTACAAACTAAACATGATTTAACTGCAGCTAAAACTACCATCTACTAATATGATTTACACAAACACAATTACACATTTGTGTCCCCCAGATCACCCAAACACGTAAAACATTGTTCACTCTGTTGAGTCTTGAAAGTACCATTACTGTTCAAAAGGTTTTTAAGAGTGAAAACTTATAGAAAGTATTTATACACAGACCGACTCCACAAACAACACTGTGTCATCATACTGTTACATCAAGCGTTGTAGTAACAAGTCAATTTCGCTACAGTATTTGATGTTTGTTGGAACTTCCCAGTTTCTCAGATGTTTGTATAGGCATATTTACTTGTGTTTATTGTTATTCTGCATGTTATTTACATTGAGCAGTGGTGGAAGAAGTACTCAGATATTTTACTTAAGTAAAAATACCAATACTACATTGTATAAATGCTATGTTGCAAGTAAAAGTCAACATCCAGGGAATGGACATTGAGATTGTGAAATCTTATAAGTACCTGGGTGTTCACTTGAACAATAAACTGGACTGGACCGACCACACAGGCACTCTACAAAAGGGACGGAGCAGACTCTATCTGCTGAGGAGACTGAGGTCTTTTGGAGTGCAGGGAGCTCTCCTGAAGACCTTCTTTGATTCTGTGGTGGCATCTCTGTGGTGGTCTGCTGGAGCAGCAGCATCTCGACAGCTGACAGGAAGAGACTGAGCAAACTGGTAAAGAAGGCCAGCAGTGTGCTGGGCTGTCCTCTGGACACGGTGGGAGACAGGAGGGTGATGGCGAAGCTATCGTCCCTGGTGGACAACACCTTCCACCCCATGCGGGACGCCCTGGCAGCTCTGTAGAGCTCCTTCAGCCACCGGCTGCTTCACCCCCTGTGTGTGAAGGAGCAAACCTGTCTCCTAAAAATGTAAACGCTGGGAAGTTGGGCATAATGCGGAGAACGATCTGGCAGTGACTGTGTGTGAAGCTGGGGCTTATATCCCAGAGGGAGTAGGTGCAGCAGAGTGGGCAGGTGAGAGTGATTGAGCTAACGAGATGGGTGTGACTGTGATAGCAACTAATAATAATAATAATGATAATAAAAGCAGTAATGGTATTGGCAATACTAATTGCAATGCAACTAATAATAATAATGATAATAGCAGTAGGTGTCAGGCAGGACCAGGGTCCAGATATATCCACGATCCATGTAAACCTGTGAAGTGAGAAAGCTAAATCTGCAAAGTAACTAAAGTAGTCAGATAAATGTAGTGAAGTAGAAAGTACAATATATACCTTTGGGGTGTAGTGGAGTTGGAGTCGAAGTAGACAGTAGCATAGTAGGGAAATAGTTGAGTAAAGTACTATAAAATGATACTTTCCAAAGTAGTTACAGTACAGTTACAGTAGAGTAAATATACTTAGTGACAATCCACCACTGGCATTCAGTTGCTTCGAGTTACAAACAAAAATGAAATAAAAGCTCTTTAGGGCCAAGCAGGATGTGGTGGTGACTCAGACAATATGTCTATGATTTAGATCAGTGGTTCTCAACTGGTCTGACTGTGGGACCCACCATCACCCCTTAATGACAAGCCTCGACCCAAATCGAGGAACATTTTCAACTTCTCAAATTTAATGAAAAGATGGTGCTGATTGGCTGATGATTAGAAAACTAATTTTGCGGGTCACGGTGTTCTTCCATGCTGTAAAATGGCGGGGGTACGTGAAGATTTAAAAAATATATATATTTAAAATTAGCATCGATTTAAAAATATTTGTTTAATACATTTTCAATAAAATATAAGTGTAAGTTCATAAGCTGAATTTTATATTCAGTAGGCTATTCAATTTCATTATCCTAAAAACCCAGAGTCTCCCCCATATCAGGATGGTTTGACCCAACCTGGCACGCGCCACCTGTCATCGCCTGTCAATCACTGCCGCCTTGAAAAGCTCAAACAATGAGTGGCTGAAAGTAGCAGCAATGCTGCTGAAAACATGGAGGGACACGTGCAAAACAAGTGGAAACCAGAGCCCAAAAAAGTCCGCTGCATAAAAAATCCCCTTCAAAATAAAACCACAGGATAAAAAAAAAAAAAATCTTATCCAATTTTTTTTTTGCCCAGGCAAAGGCCCATTAAAACTGCTGGGTCGCGGACCCGTTTTAATGGGCCTTTGCCTGGGCAAAAAAAAAATTGGATAAGATTTATTTTTTTTTGTTTCGTTTTAATGGACCCACCAGTGGGTCGCGACCCACCAGTTCAGAATCACTGATTTAGATACTTGAAATGTACTAATACCAGGTAGACAGGTTGAGACAGGTAGAGACACTCTCAGTTTCATTTCTGGAGAAACTGCGTGTCGCTGGGTCTGCACAGATAACGTTAGAGCTGGTCACCGTCCTCGACTATTTGGGGAGAAGGTAAGGTTGAAAACGTTGATATAGTTATTTTAACATTAAAAGGTTTCATATCTTGCCAAAACTTTACATACATCAGCCAGTGGGATTTTCAATGCGTGATTACTTTTGTGATTGAGACTGAGGGTGTATCAAAACTGGTATGTAGGCTAGTTCAAATTAATTTTATTCATCTTAATTTTAATCCTACTATACTTTTTTTCCGGATTAATACCCAAACCCCGGAAACGAAATTGAAACCGAAACCGTCACGATCATCCCCTGATTTTCATATGGTTTTAGAAATGGTAAAGGTTTAAACCAACAGATATAAACGTTAAGTTTCTAAAAGAAACCAATTGTGAAATTAATTACGATTTCAAACTTATTCTAAAAGAAAGTGAAAAGCTGTCCTCGCAGTTTCAGTCGGTAATAATTGGGTGTGGCTAACCATTTCTTCATCCTGATGTTTATCAAACTGTGTCCATGTCTGTCAGTCTGAGACTTCCAGTGTTTTATGTAAAACTCTTATTTTAAATCTTAACTTTGATACAATGAGGAAGAATATTTGTCACTCTTGAAATATGAAATACAATTGATGACAGCAGCTATTGGACCAATAGACGTGTGTATTATGTTTTACCGCAATTCATCAGTCACAACAGTAATGACAATGTCATGTTATTTTGAATGGTTCTTTAATGTTTTTGTGGAATGTAGTTTTGAGATGATTTTATCAATTGTTTTATTTTATTGATATTCATTTCTTTAAACCTTGAACATAGGGTGCAACCCACATAAATCTAGTTTATCCAGGAGGATTAAAAGAAGTACATTTTTCTGAATATCCTGTAATTTTATGCAACTGTTTCTTTTTATATTTAGACATCAAAGTGGGAACACGTCAAAGGATCATTCACTATCCTTTCCACACTTCAACAGACCAACTGTCCACTATGAGCTCCATGCTAACCAGGAGCCAGCGGAGAACAATCTGCTCCCAGCTGGGAAGAGTCAAACTCCAGCGGCTGTACAAAGCCAGCATCCATGGTTTCACAGGCGCGGCCTTCCACCAGCGATGTGACAACCGCCGTCCCACAGTGTCTGTGGGCTATAACGCTTCTGGTTATGTGTTTGGAGGCTACACCAAACAACCCTTCAGTCAGTCTGCGCAGTATGTGCCTGATGACCAGGCCTTTCTTTTCACCTTCAGTGGAGAAAAGCTCCTCAAATATCCAGTTACTGGACCCGCTAATGCAGTGAGAATGATAGTTAACTCTGGTCCATATTTTGGAGAAGCGTTGGTTCTTGTCAATGGAAGCAAAGCAGTAGTCCATTCCAGTCCAGGGAATTACTACAACTTCAATGCTGAAGAGATGCACGGCAACGACCTCATCCTGACCGAGTGTGAAGTCTACGAAGTGGAGGGTAAGTTCAAAATAAATATTAGTCTAACATTTCAATTCATGAAAAAGCTAGGCCCTCCTCACAATATAGTTATCAATGTTTCTTTGGACCCAACTCTCGAAAACAAAAAACAGATACCCTTCCCCTATTATCTCAAATAACATATTTATGCAAAACATAAATAAAAGGTCAGTACAAAACATAATTTAATCAAAAGGAGAATATAACATTAATATACATTAAATGTATTACAAGACATAACACATTAAAAGGGGAATAATCCAACTTCTCTTCATTCAAATGAATGAACCAGGGACAGCAGCAGCTCTGCAGGTACTGATGGAGTTGCGCAACTTAAAGGGATAGTTCACCCCAAAATTGAAAATGCATGTTTTTCCTCTTACCTGTCGTGCTATTTATCAATGTAGATTGTTTAGGTGTCAGTTGTCTAGTTCTGGAGATGATAGAGATGTCTACCTCCTCTCGGATATAATATACATGGCAGTTAGCTTGTAGTGCTCAAAGCGCTCATAAGTTTTTTCCCCATAAATCATGACCTGGTTGCTCTTGATAATCCACAGACCCTGTTGTGAGAAGTTTCATGTAGGAACTATTTTCTTTCAACCATGGTTCCGACAGAATGCATTACTAACTAGAAAGGTCCACCAGGTGTGTCTGCAACGAACACCAACAATTGCCGAACCCCCAACAAGTCACTAATGGGCTGTAAGGCGTCGCAAAAACACGCTTCATTCAAACTCAAAAACAAGCCGAGATGAATGCAAGCAATTGGATATGCGAGTTGAGAGCCCAATCATGTGTTATGACTTAAAGCTTGTTTATATGCCTCTGCGCTGGTGACAACCGTGGAACTGGTGGCTGTGGCTCAGTGGGTAGAGCGGGTCGTCCTTCAACCACAAGGCTGGCGGTTTGGTCCATTGCGCCTAATGTCCGCAAGTCAAAAGTGTCCTTGAACACCAAGTCTCTCCCTCGGTGCTTTACAGCAGCCCACTGCTTAAAAAAATGCTTGAAAAGAATTTCACATATATACCTGTATGTGACGATTGTAATTGAATTTATGTTTTCAGGGTTGTCAGTCCGGTCCATTCTCTTTAAAGCGATATCTCAGGAATGCTTAGATAGAACTTCTAGATAGAATTTATCCAAATTTGTCACAAATTCAAACAAACCTTTAATAAGATAAAATGACAAAGTGATGACATTTTGGCCAGACATGGATGTAACCTGCAACATGACTAGTTGCTGCAGGAATACAACCCAGAGGCAGTAATTCTAGTCTGTTTGAAACTATGACCAGATATATTGCTATATTGGCTATACAATCTGTGCCTGCATTTCTTTCTGGGCGAACTTTTCCAACTTGCGTCTGACCAATGCATTGTGATAAATATGCTTTTAAATACGATCAACATTGTGGCCTGACTGATTGATTGAACTTTTCGGCGTTGTAGTCCGGTCCAGATAAAGAACTTTCCTTTCAACTTAATGCTACACCTCAGGTAGTATTGTTGAACTCATTGGGTGATATTGATAAAATATTTTATCTGCATAAGTCAATGCAAAACAACAGGCAAAATAATATAATTGATATCATAAAATATGCTGTGACATTGATACTATGTTCTGTTAAAGAAATAAAGTTGCATAGGTGTGTAATAGTTTTATAAAACTTGATAAGATAATTGTTTTTGCTCTTCAACAGAAACCTCAGATCTTGAGATGCCTTGGAGGCCTATCACCTGGGAATCGAAGTAAGATGGATACCATCCTGCACATAATGCGATTTACATGCTTTAGTACAATACACGTTACAGTATGACACAAGTTCATGTGTTCCACATGCCATGATATGCAACGCTGCTACGCTTGAATGGGCATACTATGCTAACTAATTTAGATTACAATGGACTCAGTGTTTATGCGTAATATTATGCAATGATATTGTTGGCCGTGCTTACTGGGCTATACAATTTTTTAATGCACAATTCTTGACTTATTGTCTTAATTATGTCTGCAACCATGACTGCTACCATCACAGAGGTCATCTGGCTGTGCACAAAATACCTTTTTAACAACAAGGCTGAAAACAACCTCATCACTCAGTGAAAAGTTTTTTTTATTTTTTATCTTTTCTCGTTTCTACAGGAAGAGGAAGGAGCTGATTGAGAGTATCAAGATGTACAAACCCACAGTTAGCTCTGTGTCCCAGGTTCGCATCCTGCTTATTGGACCAGTTGGAGCTGGAAAGTCCAGCTTCTTCAATTCTATCAACTCGGTATTCAAAGGCCACGTCACCAGTCAGGCCATCGCTGGCTGCTCTACCACCAGCCTCACCACACAGGTTAGTTCCTTCCACTCATTGATTTCCTGTCGTGGTGATTGATTTCCAAATAAAAACCCTGCACGGACCCCGTTTTGTGGTTTGTTACTCCATCTTTTTGTTTTCGACAGTTTCGCACCTACTCTTTGAAAGCTGGACGAGAAGGAAAACTTCTGCCAATCATCTTTTGTGATACCATGGGACTGGAGGAAAGCACTAGGGCGGGGCTTGATATCGATGACATCAGCAGCATCCTTAAAGGTCATCTACCAGACCGTCATCAGGTACAGCTTTTTGTGACATTGAGCAGGATATTGACTGTTTGAGCTATTGATTTGGTTGTAGTTAACTCAGACTGTCCCTTTCTTTCCCCTCCACTGTATGACTCAGTTCAACCCGTCTGCTCCTCTGAATTCGGAGACCAACGGTTATCGTAAATCTCCAGGGCTGAAGGACAAGATCCACTGTGTGGTCTACGTCACTGATGCCTGCAAGGTGTCTATCATGCCCAAAAAGCTGGAGGAGAAGCTGGATGCTATCCGCAGAAAGGTCAACTTAATGGGTCAGTTAAATTTCGTCTCACTTCATTAAAATGAAGACATACTGTACTGCATGCACACTCTTAGAACATATCAGTATGATAATCTCAACAAAGTACAAACATACTGTAGACCTACAAGGGACCCAATAGGATGACTATTTGAATAATGTCAACATGAATTGTTGATAGTTTTATATTATTTGAAAGAAGAAAAATGTTATGTTATGTTAACAGTCCCCACCTGAGTCTCCACCTTCACCTATCCTACAAGACAGCGGTTTACAGCCATTGGCACAGCTGGTAGTGAAGTTGTAAATTTACTGTATCACTGATCAACACTGTAAACTACTAGCTTACAAGTAGTAATGCAATATTTCTACTAATGCTTCTCTCAGCTGCATGCTCGAACTTGTGGTGGTTTCATGGGAGTTTTATTCTGTGCTCACAAAGTAAACATTTACCTTTTGTAAAAATCATGGAGATTTCAACTTCTTATACCAAGTGCTGAAGCGTGAAAATGTCTGCAAACGGTAGTATCCATAGAATATACACTAAGTTCCTCTGGAAATCTACAAAGAAATGCCCTGAATTTATCAAAGTGAAAATTAGTCATGTGACAGTGCAAGATGACTAGTAAACGACACAGCGTCTATTAAATAGGGACTAGTGAATGAGAAAATGAGGGAATGAGTTTAGACAAAGCCATAGTTTGACTTTGAAAAGTAAATATTTCAAGAAAATAAATCTTTTTATTTTTTCGAATTGTGCTTCAGTGATAGAAGAAATATTTAAATTGCAACACAAAAGTAAAGTATTCATCAACACAAATCAACAGCATTTGGGAAATATTCTTTCTGCTCTGTTGTTTCCAGGGATTCCTCAGCTGGTCCTGCTCACTAAAGTTGATGACGCCTGCCCTTTGGTGTCAGAAGATGTGAAGAACGTTTACAAGAGTGGCTACATCAAGCAAAAGGTGAGGATTTTAGGATTTTATATATCTATCTATTGTACTGTACGTACTGTACGTACTGTACGGTTGTAATGTGTTTTTATTTGATTTATCTAGTTTGGATACATTCAATGTACTCGATGGTGATGTATCGTCACTATTTTGAGAGTTTTAATATTTTCTGCTAAAAGGCCAGAAATTGTGGGAAATCATGACTCGTATTTTTGTACTTCAGCAATAACACATGAATGAGATGGCAGATAATCAAACCGGTATATTTACTATTTTATGTCATCTGACTTTTGTTTAAAGTGTTGTTTGTTTTGTAATGGGTAGCCAACCAAAACAAACACCAAAAATATAACACATTTACAAATTTAAATTAAATGTAGTTGTTACATCACAAAAGTTGGCAAAATTCTTTGTGGTCTTTAGAAAAAACTATTTTGTGATTCAGATGCAGGAGGTCAGCGCTCGGCTCGGTGTGCCGGTGTCCTGTGTTGTTCCAGTGCAGAATTACAGCGAGGAGTTGGAGTTGGATCAGAACTGCGACATCCTGCTGCTCAGTGCCGTCATCCAGATGCTTCGTTTTGCTGATAATTACTTTGATGAAATCAGTGACCGATTCAGCAACATTGAAACCAAAGAATAGGAAATATTTATGCAGCAGATGTTTATATCTTGTCCAACTGTCATGAAAAGTTCATCTATTTTCCAGCAGGGGATTCCTTGTTCTAGTTCACTGTGCACTTCCTTATCTAAGCTTTCCTATCACCCCTTGGAATGCTGGGACATGTAGTGCCTCTAGTAGGTCCTGTAGCAGCGCCTCCAGTTTCTGGTTTCAGAAAGTCAGTGAGCTGATCCTCATATTGATTGTGTACCTCAGCTTCAAAATACTCTATTTTTTTATTTCTGATTTGGTGGTAAATTCTTTATATTATAAGAAAAATATTACATTATAAAAGATGCTTCTTTCATTTTTACATTAAATACTTTAATTTACTGAATATGTAATTATCAGTTTATTTTTCCAAATCCCTTACAGGTCATACAAATTACATATGGTAAACTATGTACAAACTAAACATGATTTAACTGCAGCTAAAACTACCGTCTACTAATATGATTTACACAAACACAATTACACATTTGTGTTCCCCAGATCACCCAAACACGTAAAACATTGTTCACTCTGTTGAGTCTTGGAAGTACCATTACTGTTCAAAAGGTTTTTAGAGTGAAAACATATAGAAAGTATTTATACACAGACCGACTCCACAACCAACACTGTGTCATCATACTGTTACATCAAGCGTTGTAGTAATAAATACATTTTGCTAAAATGGCATTCGTATCTAAACTGGCTCTGAATTTGTTTTAAACTAAAAGTATGTGTTCAGAATACAGCAGGCTAAATTAGTTTATTCAGAGACAAACTTCAGTTTTATTTTGAAGGCAAGATTGTTCCAGTAGAGACACTTCCAGTTTCATTTCTGGAGAAACTGCGTGTCGCTGGGTCTGCACAGATAACGGTAGTGACTACTGTTAGAGCTGGTCACCGTCCTCGACTATTTGGGGAGAAGGTAAGGCTGAAAACGTTGATATAGTTATTTTAATATTAAAAGGTTTCATATCTTACCAAACTTTTACATAAATCAGCCAGTGGGATTTTCAATGCGTGATTACTTTTGTGATTGAGACTGAGGGTGTATCAAAACTGGTATGTAGGCTAGTTCAA
Source organism: Ophiodon elongatus (assembly GCA_016806645.1). Classification (NCBI taxonomy): domain Eukaryota; kingdom Metazoa; phylum Chordata; class Actinopteri; order Perciformes; family Hexagrammidae; genus Ophiodon; species Ophiodon elongatus. The sequence goes on from JACSYO010001855.1 coordinate 74,648, forward strand.
ATAAATTTTATTCATCCTAATTTTAATCCTACTATACTTTTTTTCTGGATTAATACCCAACCCCGAAACCGAAACTGTCAAGATCATCCCCTGATTTTCATATGGTTTTAGAAATGGTAAAGGTTTAAACCAACAGATATAAACGTTAAGTTTCTAAAAGAAACCAATTGTGAAATTAATTACGATTTCAAACTTATTCTAAAAGAAAGTGAAAAGCTGTCCTCGCAGTTTCAGTCGGTAATAATTGGGTGTGGCTAACCATTTCTTCATCCTGATGTTTATCAAACTGTGTCCATGTCTGTCAGTCTGAGACTTCCAGTGTTTTAAGTAAAACTCTTATTTTAAATCTTAACTTTGATACAATGAGGAAGAATATTTGTCACTCTTGAAATATGAAATACAATTGATGACAGCAGCTATTGGACCAATAGACGTGTGTATTATGTTTTACCGCAATTCATCAGTCACAACAGTAATGACAATGTCATGTTATTTTTAATGGTTCTTTAATGTTTTTGTGGAATGTAGTTTTGAGATGATTTTATCAATTGTTTTATTTTATTGATATTCATTTCTTTAAACCTTGAACATAGGGTGCAACCCACATAAATCTAGTTTATCCAGGAGGATTAAAAAAAGTACATTTTTCTGAATATCCTGTAATTTTATGCAACTGTTTCTTTTTATATTTAGACATCAAAGTGGGAACGCGTCAAAGGATCATTCACTATCCTTTCCACACTTCAACAGACCAACTGTCCACTATGAGCTCCATGCTAACCAGGAGCCAGCGGAGAACAATCTGCTCCCAGCTGGGAAGAGTCAAACTCCAGCTGCTGTACAAAGCCAGCATCCATGGTTTCACAGGCGCGGCCTTCCACCAGCGATGTGACAACCGCTGTCCCACATTGTCTGTGGGCTATAACGCTTCTGGTTATGTGTTTGGAGGCTACACCAAACAACCCTTCAGTCAGTCTGGGTACTATGTGCCTGATGACCAGGCCTTTCTTTTCACTTTCACTTTCAGTGGAGAAAAGCTCCTCAAATATCCAGTTACTGGACCCGCTAATGCAGTGAGAATGATAGTTAACGCTGGTCCATATTTTGGAGAAGCGTTGGTTCTTGTCAATGGAAGCAAAGCAGTAGTCCATTCCAGTCCAGGGAATTACTACAACTTCAATGCTGAAGAGATGCACGGCAACGACCTCATCCTGACCGAGTGTGAAGTCTATGGAGTTGAGGGTAAGTTCACCATAACTATTATAAATTATAAAATAATTTGGGGTAGTAAGGGGCTGAGTCTAACATTTAATTTCATAAAAAAAGCTAGGCCCGCCTCACATTATAGTTATTAATGTCTCTTTGTACCCTCCTCTAAAAAAACAACAACAGATATACCCTTTGTTCAAATGAATGAACCAGGGACAGCAGCAGCTCTGCAGGTACTGATGGAATTGCACAACTTAAAGGGACAGTTCAACTCAAAAATGCATTTTTTCCTCTTACCTGTAGTGCTATTTATCAATGTAGATTGTTTAGGTGTCAGTTACCTAGTTCTGGAGATATCGGTCATCGAGTTGTCTAAAACAAATTGTGAGAGCTTCTCTCGGATATAATATACATGGCAGTTAGCTTGTAGTGCTCAAAGCGCTCACAATTTTTTTCCCCATAAATCATGACCTGGTTGCTCTTGATAATCCACAGACCCTGTTGTGAGAAGTTTCATGTAGGAACTATTTTCTTTCAACCATGGTTCCGACAGAATGCATTACTAACTAGAAAGGTCCACCAGGTGTGTCTGCAACGAACACCAACAATTGCCGAACCCCCAACAAGTCACTAATGGGCTGTAAGGCGTCGCAAAAACACGCTTCATTCAAACTCAAAAACAAGCCGAGATGAATGCAAGCAATTGGATATGCGAGTTGAGAGCCCAATCATGTGTTATGACTTAAAGCTTGTTTATATGCCTCTGCGCTGGTGACAACCGTGGAACTGGTGGCTGTGGCTCAGTGGGTAGAGCGGGTCGTCCTTCAACCACAAGGCTGGCGGTTTGGTCCATTGCGCCTAATGTCCGCAAGTCAAAAGTGTCCTTGAACACCAAGTCTCTCCCTCGGTGCTTTACAGCAGCCCACTGCTTAAAAAAATGCTTGAAAAGAATTTCACATATATACCTGTATGTGACAATTGTAATTGAATTTATGTTTTCAGGGTTGTCAGTCCGGTCCATTCTCTTTAAAGCGATATCTCAGGAATGCTTAGATAGAACTTCTAGATAGAATTTATCCAAATTTGTCACAAATTCAAACAAACCTTTAATAAGATAAAATGACAAAGTGATGACATTTTGGCCAGACATGGATGTAACCTGCAACATGACTAGTTGCTGCAGGAATACAACCCAGAGGCAGTAATTCTAGTCTGTTTGAAACTATGACCAGATATATTGCTATATTGGCTATACAATCTGTGCCTGCATTTCTTTCTGGGCGAACTTTTCCAACTTGCGTCTGACCAATGCATTGTGATAAATATGCTTTTAAATACGATCAACATTGTGGCCTGACTGATTGATTGAACTTTTCGGCGTTGTAGTCCGGTCCAGATAAAGAACTTTCCTTTCAACTTAATGCTACACCTCAGGTAGTATTGTTGAACTCATTGGGTGATATTGATAAAATATTTTATCTGCATAAGTCAATGCAAAACAACAGGCAAAATAATATAATTGATATCATAAAATATGCTGTGACATTGAAACTATGTTCTGTTAAAGAAATAAAGTTGCATAGGTGTGTAATATTTTTATAAAACTTGATAAGATAATTGTTTTTGCTCTTCAACAGAAACCTCAGATCTTGAGATGCCTTGGAGGCCTATCACCTGGGAATCGGAGTAAGATGGATACCATCCTGCACATAATGCGATTTACATGCTTTAGTACAATACACGTTACAGTATGACACAAGTTCATGTGTTCCACATGCCATGATATGCAACGCTGCTACGCTTGAATGGGCATACTATGCTAACTAATTTAGATTACAATGGACTCAGTGTTTATGCGTAATATTATGCAATGATATTGTTGGCCGTGCTTACTGGGCTATACAATTTTTTAATGCACAATTCTTGACTTATTGTCTTAATTATGTCTGCAACCATGACTGCTACCATCACAGAGGTCATCTGGCTGTGCACAAAATACCTTTTTAACAACAAGGCTGAAAACAACCTCATCACTCAATGAAATTTTTTTTTTATTTTTTATCTTTTCTTGTTTCTACAGGAAGAGGAAGGAGCTAATTGAGAGTATTAAGATGTACAAACCCACAGTTAGCTCTGTGTCCCAGATTCGCATCCTGCTTATTGGACCAGTTGGAGCTGGAAAGTCCAGCTTCTTCAATTCTATCAACTCGGTATTCAAAGGCCACGTCACCAGTCAGGCCATCGCTGGCTGCTCTACCACCAGCCTCACCACACAGGTTAGTTCCTTCCACTTATTGATTTCCTGTCGTGGTGATTGATTTCCAAATAAAAACCCTGCACGGACCCCGTTTTGTGGTTTGTTACTCCATCTTTTTGTTTTCGACAGTTTCGCACCTACTCTTTGAAAGCTGGACGAGAAGGAAAACTTCTGCCAATCATCTTTTGTGATACCATGGGACTGGAGGAAAGCACTGGGACGGGGCTTGATATCGATGACATCAGCAGCATCCTTAAAGGTCATCTACCAGACCGTTATCAGGTACAGCTTTTTGTGACATTGAGCAGGATATTGACTGTTTGAGCTATTGATTTGGTTGTAGTTAACTCAGACTGTCCCTTTCTTTCCCCTCCACTGTATGACTCAGTTCAACCCGTCTGCTCCTCTGAATTCGGAGACCAACGGTTATCGTAAATCTCCAGGGCTGAAGGACAAGATCCACTGTGTGGCCTACGTCACTGATGCCTGCAAGGTGTCTATCATGCCCAAAAAGCTGGAGGAGAAGCTGGATGCTATCCGCAGAAAGGTCAACTTAATGGGTCAGTTAAATTTCGTCTCACTTCATTAAAATGAAGACATACTGTACTGCATGCACACTCTTAGAACATATCAGTATGATCATCTCAACAAAGTACAAACATACTGTAGACCTACAAGGGACCCAATAGGATGACTATTTGAATAATGTCAACATGAATTGTTGATAGTTTTATATTATTTGAAAGAAGAAAAATGTTATGTTATGTTAGCATAACATAACATTTTATGCATGGTGCATGCTCAAACTTGTGGTTGTTCCATGGGAGTTTTGTTATGTGTTCACAAATCATGGAGATTTCAACTTCTTATACCAAGAGCTAATGCGTGAAAATGTATGAAAACATTTTTACAATGGAGCAAAACGATAGTATCCATAGAATATACACTAAATTCCTCCGACAGTCTACAAAGAAATGCTCCGTAATTTATCAGCGCGAAAATTTGTCATGTGACAATGCAAGATGACTAGTAAACAACACAGCGTCTATTATATAGGGACTGGTGAATGAGGGAATGAGTTGCCTTGAATCTCCACCTTAACGTGGTGGACGAGTTTGAGTGGCTCAGTGATCCTGGGAGCTATGTTGTCCGGGGCATCAGCCCCTGGTAGGGTATCCCAAGGCAAACAGGTCTCAGGGGAGAGCCCAGACTAAGAGCGGTTTAAAAAAACCCGATGAACAGCAGCCCACGGTCCTCATTGGACCAGGGAAACTGAGGCACCCTCCCGGAGCCAGACCCAGGAGGGGAGCTCGCCGGCGTGCGTCTGGTGGCCGGGCCTTAGCCCATGGGGCCCGGTCGGGCTCAGCCCGAATAAACATCATGGAGCAGCCACCCTGTGGACCCACCACCCGCAGGGACAAGCATTGGGGTCGGGTGCTATGTAGACCGGGCGGTGGGCCGGGCAGGGGGCCTGGGCGAGCCAATCGCCTGCAGTATAGACTAGCTCTAGGGACGTGGAACATCACCTCGCTAGCGGGGAAAGAGCCAGAGCTGGTGTAGGAGGTGGAGCGGTACCAGTTGGATATAGTTGGCCTCACCTCCACGCACAGCACTGGCTCTGGAACCAAGCTCCTGGAGAAGGGTTGGACTTTGTCCTTTACTGGAGTTGCCCAGGGTGAGAGGCGCCGGGCGGGAGTGGGGATACTCACGAGCCCCCGTCTGAGCGCTGCCGTGTTGGAGTTTTCCCCAGAGAACGAGAGGGTCGCCTCCCTGTGCCTGCGGGTTGCAGGCTCTGACTGTTGTTTGTGCCTATTCACCAAACAGCAGTTCGGAGTATTCGGCCTTCATGGAGTCGGTGGGAGGGGTCTTGGAAAGGGCGCCTCCTGCCGACTCCATAGTTCTCCTGGGAGACTTCAACGCTCACGTGGGCAATGACAGAGAAACCTGTCGGGGGGTGATTGGGAGGAACGGCTTGCCCGATCTGAACCCGAGTGGTGTCTCGTTGTTGGACTTCTGTGCTAGCCACGGTTTGTCCATAATGATCACCATGTTCGAACATAGGGTGGCTCATAAGTGTACCTGGTACCAGAACACCTTAGGCCGGAGATCAATGATCGACTTTGTAATCGTATCATCTGATCTGCGGCCGTATGTCTTGGACACTCGGGTGAAGAGAGGAGCAGAGCTGTCAACTGATCACCACCTCGTGGTGAGTTGGATCAGATGGCGGGGGAGCTGGCTGGAAAGACCTGGCAAGCCCAAACGTGTAGTGAGGGTGAACTGGGAAAGTCTGGCGGAGGATCCTGTTAGGGAGGTCTTCAACTCCCACCTCCGGAAGAACTTCTCTCACATCCCGAGGGAGGCTGGGGACATAAAATCCGAGTGGACCATATTCAAAGCCTCAATTGTGGGCGCGGTCGCTAGGAGCTGTGGTCGGAAGTGAATTATCGGGGTATCACACTACTCAGCCTCCCAGGGAAAGCTTATGCCAGGGTGCTGGAAAGTGGGAGCGGGAGTATGGGGTGCCGGACCCGTTGCAACGGGCCATCCGGTCTCTGTACGACTGCAGTAGGAGCTGTGTTCGTATTCTCGGGAATAAGTCAGACACGTTTCCTGTGTGTCGAAATCGAAACCGGTGGATTGCTCCCTCCAGGTGGGGACGGAGGGCCTACCGCAAGCGAAGGAGTTCAAATATCTCGGGGTCTTGTTCACGAGTGAGGGTAAGATGGAGCGAGAGATCGACCGACGGATCGGTGTGGCTGCAGCAGTAAAACAGGCGCTGCACCGGACCGTCTTGGTGAAGAGGGAGCTGAGCCGGAAGACGAAGCTCTCAATTTACCGGGCGGTCGTGACCGAAAGAATGAGGTCTCGGATACAAGCGGCCGAAATGAGTTTTCTCCGTAGGGTGGCCGGGCTCAGCCTTAGAGATAGGGTTAGGAGCTCGGACATCAGGAGGGAACTTGGAGTTGAGGTGCTACTCCTTCGAATCGAAAGGAGGCAGCTGAGGTGGTTCGGGAATGTAATCAGGATGCCTCCTGGGCGCCTCCCACTGGAAGTTTTCCGGGCACGCCCAACTGGTAGGAGACCTAGGGGAAGACCCAGAACACGCTGGAGGGATTATATCTCCCAACTGGACTGGAAACGCCTCGGGATCCCCCAGAATGAGCTGGAAAATGTTGCGGGTGAGAGGGAAGCCTGGGTCAGCCTGCTGGGCTTGCTGCCACCATGACCCGACCCCGGATAAGCGGATGACAATGGATGGATGGATGGAATGAGTTTAGACAAAGCCATAGTTTAACTTTGAAGATTTATTTTCAGTTATAGAAGACACATTTAAATTGCAACACAAAAGTAAAGTATTTATCAACACAAATCAACAGCATTTTGGAAATAGTCTTTCTGCTCTGTTGTTTCCAGGGATTCCTCAGCTGGTCCTGCTCACTAAAGTTGATGAAGCCTGCCCTTTGGTGTCGGAAGATGTGAGAAACATTTACAAGAGTGGCTACATCAAGGAAATGGTGAGGATTTTAGAATTTTATACAGAAGAAAATAACTCTAGACGATTGTACTGTACGGTTGTAATGTGTTTTTATTTGATTTATCTAGTTCAGATACATTCAATGTACTTGACGGTGATGTATCATCACTAATTTGAGAGTTTTAAGATTTTCTGCTAAAAGGCCAGAAATTGTGGGAAATCATGACTCGTATTTTTGTACTTGAGCAATAATACATGAACGAGATTGCAGGTAATCAAACCGGTATATTTACTATTTTATGTCATCTGACTTTTGTTTAAAAGTTATTTGCTTTGTAATGGGTAGCCAACCAAAACAAACAATATAACATCAACCTTTCCAATGTTGAACTTACAAACATAAATTAAATGTAGTTGTTACATCACAAAAGTCGGCAAAATTCTTTGTGGTCTTTAGAAAAACGTATTTTGTGATTCAGATGCAGGAGGTCAGCGCTCGGCTCGGTGTGCCGGTGTCCTGTGTTGTTCCAGTGAAGAATTACAGCGAGGAGTTGGAGTTGGATCAGAACTGCGACATCCTGCTGCTCAGTGCCGTCATCCAGATGCTTCGTTTTGCTGATAATTACTTTGATGAAATCAGTGACCGATTCAGCAACATTGAAATCAAAGAATATTAAGTATTTATGCAGCAGATGTTTATATCTTGTCCAACTGTAATGCAAAGTTCTTCAAAATGACCCATCGTCCAGCAGGTCAGTTCCAAGATGGCTAACCCCATTCATATTCTTGTCGTTGCACTGGATAAATGCCTGATAACAATAAGCTATTGTTATTGTGAAGAAAAACATCAATATAACAGATGATTCCAAACTTTCCAAACAGTAGTGTACATTGCCCAGATTCTGCATCCTGGTACAAGGTCTTGCAGTTTCTACTCTGCATGTGCTGCATTGGCACGAACAGTGCTAATACTAAACTGTCATGAACATTTCATTCAAGTCTTTCCAGTCCGTTGTTTTTTCATCAAGCTATGTAGTAATATATCTTTTTCTTAAAAGTATTTAATGCCATGGAAACAACTTCCCAGTATTTGCAGATCAATTCATGCATATTAGCTTGTGCTTCTAGTTTTGTCAGTGTTGGGATGTCATGTAGAATTTGTAAACTTAATAATTATAGTCAGTATTTCGTTGTTCAATAAAACCTCAAAGTGCATGAATGAACAGAAAAACTGAAATTTATTAACGTCAGAGAGTTATTGTACAGCAAACAGTGTTGGAGTCGGACCAGCTGAGGAGCAATCCCTCTCTGTGCAACAGGACTGTGACACAACACACATCACACCTCTTATCAGACTCACGCCGGCTTTTACATTATTGAAATTAATTGAATTAGAGTGGATTATAAATTGGCAGCTGTCCTCTCAGTGACAGTAATAATAAGTTAAAAAATAACTGCTCTGTGCTCAGGATAACTTTTAAACAAACGCACAACTTGAAATAGTGTTTAAAATACAGATGTTGTGTTAGTGCACATAAAAGACGAGGAGCTTCCTCCAACTTGGCAACATCTTACATTAAACTGGTTGTACGCGTTTGTACTGCAACTGTCACAGGTGTGACCAACAAGAATGATGGAACAATAGGGAAAGAAGGGATTCAATGATTCCTTTATCACTTTCCATCATATTGATGCATTTCCTTCAGCAGAGCTGCTCAGTGGCTACCATTGAGAGAGCAGTGGTCGTACTGGGAGGCCCCTGATGGAAATGATAATGAGCAGATCTGTCAATAGGATCAGATGACATGGTCGTTGGGAGCACAGAGGAAGACCACTGGGGACGGAGCAGAGGGGAGGCTCTTATGGCACAGCTGGCACAAACTGTCAGATGGCTTCCTTCTCATCAGCCAACAGCGTCCGTCATTAAACAGAAAAGGCAGCCATGTGAAGAAGAAACCATTTCAACTTCAACCACTTGAGTTACAGTGCAGAACACACTTGTACATACACACATCGAAAAACACACTCACTTACAAACAAGTACACATGGGCTTGGTCAGAGTCCAAAGGCTGATTACAGTGACAACCAGAGTGGAGAATAAAGCGGGGCATTTGGCACCTACGCGGCAGCTCTCTGCCTGCTAACACAGCACCAGCATGCATACATGCTAAAGCAAAACACAGAATATTTGGCTAATTGTTGTTTTTGTCAACTTAGACAGCAAAATCATCCTCGTGTCCTTTATCACTGGCTGTGGTCCTCACATTTACTGTAGATATTAGCAACCAGCAATGGAATAAGAACATGTTTGTAGTTTTTTTTCTTTTTTTTTTTCTTTCAGTCAATAAAGCTCATGTATTCAGGTAGATCTTTTTAACTGTATAGTACTAGTGGGAACTAGTAGTCCCATGTAACAATCCTCTTAAGTGCACAAATTAATTTACTTCTTAAAAGATTAGCTGACTGGTAATATTCAATACAGTATGTACTAAAGTGTTAGCACTGAGCCACTCAGCCATATGTGCACCATGGACACAGGGAAGATATGCTGTTCTCATTGCGCAAATAGTTAATTAAAAAGTGTGTTGTTTTAACCTGACAAAGGGAAAAGAAGGTGTTTGGACAGCTGTACAAATGTTTGGCAATGACGGGGAATACCGCAACTTAATCTTGCTTATTAATGTTATGCTAGGCGTTTATTTAGGGATGAATTGCGCTATGCAACTGATACTTTAGAGCATACACTGTACTATAAAGTTACCTAATTTAATGTGTTGACTGGTATCCACGGTGAATATTGATGAAAAGTATGAAGATTTCAAATATTTTGTGTGTGTGTTCTCTGCATAGCGTTACATAACAGATAGATACACTCAGTTTCTCCATGATTACTGTAAAGGATTATCTGGCTCTTTGGAAGCCATTTTCATCTCCGGCAGGAGGACCATGCAATCGAGAAAACACCTTTTATTGCCTGTTTTGTACTGCCATCTACTGCCTGCTCACCCCTCACTGACTCCTCTTAAACGGCACCCGACCGGTAGCGGCCGCTAGTGATAACACTGCTGAGTGCATCTCCGACCCCCCATCCGCTACTCGGATAACAGTTTGTGGTGTATTTGGCATACAGCTAACGGAAAGAACGGTGTTTTGGGCTAAACGGTAAGAACACACACTGCTGTACCTCATCACAACTCAGCTGCTGCTTCATAGGCAGACAGCCTGGTGACTTTAATTTGAGTTTCAATGAAATGTGTTTTACAGGCCAGTGGTGTCTCCACGGGGGTTTGCCAATTGTTGGTTGTATTCATTCAAATCACGCAACAATGTCCAATGCAGACACACCTGGCGGAGATCTGCACTCTGCTGAGTACACATCTCTAGTTTTCAGTCTGTAAAGAACAAATGCCAGAAACTCACGAGCCCTGATATCTCAAACTACACCAGAGACAATTGGGACAACTTAAAACAACGAGATTGACGGATACATTTTAAAACATTTTCCAAACTGAACATTTACATCTAAGGTTAATATGTAACTTGTACACATGCACCTCACATTATCACAGAAGATGTGTGGCATTGTATTATAGTTATTCCAGACACTTTCTGTTGTGATCATAGCTGTTAACAAAATGATGACTGCATGTTAGAAATCTGTATGTAGTGAAACACTAAAAGCCAATCAAATACTTACAGGCATGAGCTGGAACTGGGATAAAAAAAAAAAAAAAATCAATGAATTTTAGAGTGATATTGCACACCTTGAGTTGTTTCAACCCATGACAGACAAAGACAGGAGGGACATTAAGCACATTAAGATCTCTGCAGGTTGTCACTTTGGTTCTTCAGCATTTGGATTCGACCGACTCGATCACACACTGTGCTTACGTCGACATCTGGAGAGATGACATTCAAAATCCAAGCGGTAAAAAAAGAAAAAAAAAAAAAAATGAACAGAAGAACTTCTTGTGTTTTTTTCTTCTCAAAGAACTGTACAAGATTATTACAAAAATCAATAATTAGTTATACATATTTATATGACAACATTGTTTACGTTATATTACTATAAAGAAATACAACTTTTTGTGTCTGCCTTGTTATAAGACTAAATGCAGTATTCCTTTTTCAGAGTTCTGTGGCTTTGCTGCGATGAAGATGGTCAATGTAGATCACTATATTTCTATGCGGCAAACTTATAATATTTCTGCATCTGGAGCTCTATTACTATCATTGAAATATTGTTCAAATTGTAAGACTGAATGTTGCTACCTAAAACATAATCGCATACAGATAAATTGACTGACTCCGCAGTAGCATTATCTGGTCACAAGGTGTAGCTAAATCATTCACCTGCATGAGGAATGCCATAGTGTATGCTAACTAAGTTTTCCTATAATGAGATCTCAACAAAACTGTGTCAGCAACAACTGAACCTATAAAATAAAAAAAAACAACACTGAACTTTAAATTCAGTGGTTGTCGAGCCTCACTGATAATTCACCGTCTCCTGTCACATTACCAGTGAAGCAGGAAGGGTCAGACAGACATTTTTTAGTTCACTCAAACGTAAACACTTAGTGGAAGACAGGTGGCAGGTCCAGTCCTCCGCTTGCTTCCTCCTCATGTTTTCAGATATATGCAGTCCAAGAAGCTGGTGAGCTCTGCTTTGCCAGCGGCTGGAAAAGGAATACTGCATTTCTCTGCTGCTTGTTTCTTCAACTTGTGTTCCTCAGCTCTAATATGCATCCTGCAGGGGAATGAGAGATGGAGGGAGGGTCCTCTAGGCAGGGCCCTCCTTTGGAGAGGAGGGGGTCTGGGAGGTGGAGGTGGAGGTGGAGCCGGAGGAAGAGGAGGTAGAGCTCTTCAGGGAGCCCAGAGTCTTGCTGAACCACGAGTTCTTGGCCGCCTGGATCTCATTCATCAGTACTCCTCGCTGGTGCTCGAGCTCCTGCAAAGACACAAGAGGACCAGAGAGTCAGGAGGTGGACGAAGGGAGCTCATCTAAAACACTGCCTTTTGTCATGTGACTCTGTATTCTAGCACTTTATCCTGCCCGTCCAGCTATAAAACATATATCCAATCACACATGAGCCCTTTACGACAACTGCCTATTCAAATTAGCAGCCAAATTAGCAACAGTCTTTTCACCTGTGTACTCTAATACACTTAATGGACTATCTTCTTTGTGTATCCTTCTAAGTGTCACATCCACGGTTGCATGCACTTCTATTTTAGAATGGGTTCAGGTGCTTTTGTATTTACTGTATGACATCTTCACTAAGGGGTGTTTTTAAGGTTATGAAGTTGTTATTCTGTTTTTTAGTGAACTGACTTGACAACGATTTGATGGATTGCCAGGAAGATTTTGGTGCAGATATCAATGTAACTTTCAGGATTAACTCTAACGGCTTTGATGATCCAATAACTTGCCTTCTAGCGCCGTTATCAGGTCAACATTTTAATTTGTCCAAGAATTTGGTTTATGACCAAATTACAGCAAAATTGATGAAGCCTCAGTGGTACTTTGTGCAAATTAGAGAATGTTTCATTGACATGTTGATGTTTAATGCATCTGATAAACATCAGCGTGTTAACATTGTCACTAAGTATGCTGACATGAGCATAGAGCTCAAAGTGCTGCTGTACCTAAATAAAGACTCACAGAGTAGCTAGCATGGCTTTAGACTCGTTTGTGTTTGGTGTCTTTATTTCTTTGTTTTATTATTATGAGCACACTACAGTTTTTTTCTTTACCATACAAACTTAGATCTTAATGTCAGTTTTATTCATTATATCTCTTTCCTAAAGTTCGTACACCTTGGTATATTGCTATTGCCCTGCATCTCTGCAGCAGTTATTATTGTTGTTTTGGATATCCCTGTCCCTCCCAGTGCTGCTGACCTGGATGCGACACTTGGCCTCCACCAGCTGCAGTTTGGTCTGTGCCAGCTCCAGCTCCAGGTGCCTCAGCTGCTCCTTTAGTCCGTCCTTCTCCTCGTCCAACGGCGTGGACGTCTTGTCTCTGCCAGGGGACGAAGCCTGAAGGGACCCCAGGGTTGTGAACAGGTCCCTACAGTGGTCACAGCCCATTACTTTACTCTGCACGGGGACAAAAACAAGTGTGCATGTTAGCGGAGGTTGGTGGGTGAAAATACTGTATAGAGATGTGAGTTCAGGTAAAAACACATTCTTGTCCATGTGCACTCACATGTCAGAGCAGACACGTCTCTATGCTAGAAATAAATGCTGTGCTAAAGCTGGAGAATACATCTGGTGTGGCAGAACCCTTGATTGTTATGGATTAGGTGAAAATTATATCTTTTGGTTGGTTTTACTCTTACGTGCAAACTATTGCACACTCTTTGTCCTGACGCAAAATCCACTTTGTATATTTATTGCTTAATCTTTGTGGGAGCATTATGCCCCGATGAAGACCTCGTGATCAAAACAGTGGAAAGATATTTTGTGCCTGGGGACTAAGAGTATGTGATTCATATTTTCCTTTGATTTTGAACTTGTAGCCAGGACCTCACAGGCAAACACATTAAAACATGTTTTTAATAAATTACTCCTGCCATGCACTAATTGTGCAACAGGAAGTTTAATTCACAGTTCATCCATTTCATCCCAATATATACATATACAATGTTTATCTCTGAATTAGATTTCCCTTTTGGTCCTCTCAGCTTCAATATCTTGCAAGTCCTGATTAGTTATTAAATCTTTAAAATAGCTGCTTATGACTGCTGAAGTGTCACGTTTCCATGGGCAGGGTCCTGTGGTGAACCGACCATCAGTGTGACTTAAGAGGAAGTATTACATTTACACTTACGACAGTATTACTCTCCTGAATACTTTTGATTATTCCCTTCTTGTGTTATGTTACAACTTCCTGTTTCAACTGGCAAAACATGACATGAAGAAGAATGTCCTGACTTCTTTCTTCAGACCTGAGGTGATACACTTCACACCCACTAAGAGCAACATCACATGCTTGACAAGGGCTAAATGAGCGGCGTTGGATAATTTCTTCCAAAGTGTGATAATGTACCAACCTGGGCTTGTCTTAAGTGAACTGAAAAACAGAACAGTCTTGCTAATTCATCTGTTCTTTTGACGCAACATTGTGGTTTTAGTTAAGAGTTTGCAAGTCTCCGAACTTGCATCTGCTACCTGCTACAGTATCTGTGGGTTAACAGTGGGATCTCACCCTGACGATGTCCAGCTCCTCTTTTGATGCCGCCTGCTGTTTTTCCAGCCTGGTGCTCAGCTGGGAGCAGATCTGTAACAAGGTGACGAAGTTGGGTTATATAAGAGACGACACATGTGAACTACAACATAAAGGATACATTTTAGATTTTTTAACTCAAGTTTCTCTTGGAAAACTCAACTGAGCGTTATGATATTTTCCATTTAAACTGTTTTCACACGCACACATCTCCTCATATTCAAGAAAAAAAAGAACTGTGGTATGTATGTAGTTTAATCTTCACTACACTGTTTCTCTATGTAAATAGTTATTGAAGCAGTGAAGGATATTGAACTAGTTGGGTATGAACAGTAAGAGTGACACTGATGTTTATTTTAAGAGGAGTAAAAAGTAATTACTGTTTGTACCAATAATATGACCTTTATTTACAAAACACTTACAGAAACAGTGTGAATAGAAATAAATAAAAATCAAAGCTTTGCAGTTAACTGTTTTGTAAAACCTATATTCCAATGCACTGACTGTAAAAGAGCAAATGAGTGAGATGTTTATTTATTTATTTTCATTTAAAAAACAGCAGATGGTTTGAAGCAATTATAACTTTCCAACCTGTTTATATTCAGTTATGATCGCTGTGGTTTTCTTGATCTCCAGCTCTGCTTTTTCTAGTTCCCTCCTGAATACCTCCTTCAGCTGGGAGAAACAAAACAGGATGACAAAAACATCAAATTGTACAGGAGGGTGAGCTGACATAACAATATAACATAATGTTTGTACATATGCAAATATCAGAGTGATAAATTAGCCGTGGCAAGGATTTATAACAATCACACATCCACTGTCCAGACATATAAGTAACGATCTAACTGTGGTTAAATAGCACACTGCATCAGTCTCTCTTTAAGCAGACTAATCAAAAATACCTTTAAAAATATTGGCCACTTTGGTGATCAATAGTAACCACCACTCACAGGTTGTGGAGAGAAAGATTGTGTTTGAGTGAAAGATGAGTTTTAAAAAAGGTATAGTATGCAGCATTCTCTCGAATAAAAAAAAAAAAATAGCTTTGACTGTCAAGATCATTGAGGTAATTGACCAATAAGGATTGCAGTTTGTTACGGAGCTTAACGAGGCGACGGTAAACAGAGTGCAGATGTTACCTGAGCTGTTTCCTCCTCTTGTAGTCTCTTCTCCTCCTCCGTCTCCACCAGACGTTGCTTGGTGCTCAGCAGCTCTTTGTTCAAAACATCGGCCTTGTCTTCAGCCTGAGTTCACACACACAAACACACGATCCCTCCAATTCATACCAAATCTGCAACCTCATCACGGTGCCATTTTCACATAACCATCAGAGTGCACATTCAAAACATGACGCACTGGAACAATTGCCCTTTCATAATCTGTACTATTAATTAATACAGTTAATACATTTCTTAATACAGTTCTAGAGATTCACACGGAGAACTCCCACTACAGCCGCAGTCCTCCAGTGGTGTGACGAGTTGTTAAGTGAAAAGCTCATGACCACCTCAACGGTTGCTGTTAAGGAAGTGCGTTTGATATCAGGAAAGGCGAGGAAATGTTTTTCTGCGTACGACGACATTTGCTGTTTATGTTGCTGTCAGAGAAAGGCTTTTTTAATCAGCTCGTCTGAAATGACCAAAAAGTCACTAGTTGCAGTGCACTTTAAATATGCATTTGGAGCATATTATCCTTCTCATTCAGCTCTATGTATAAAACAACCAATGTTGGCAGTCAGGAACAAATACTACATGGAAACACATTCGGACTTAACAAATTCATTAATTCACCTTTAACTTAACACACAGAAAGCAGACTATATTGTGGGTTTCAAAATGTCCTGAGGACGTGCTGTGTTACCTGGTCAAGGTCGTTCCGAAGGGCAATCTTGCTGGTGACCAGTTCATGGGCCAAGTCGTCATTCTCCTGTTCCAGTCTCATACTGGCCTCCTGAAGACGACGGTTCTCCCTCTGGACAAACACACAGTTGGACAATGTATGAGTGCCTGTAGTTAATGCTGTAAACGAATCGCATTGTCGATGAACTCTCGAGCACAAGCCTCTTTTTGATAAATGTCGGAATCTCTGAGGAGTGACTTTTTAGTTACATTTTACTACAGAATGAGATTTTATTTGTACGAATGCTGTAAATTAAACATTTAGAATCTACAAAGTGATAACTCTGATAACAGAAGTAAGACAAACAACCTTATTATACACTTGACAATGTGTTTTAAAGTAGTTTATTTAATTAGGTTTGTAAGAACACAATTATGTGTCCAAAAGTCGGAGTTTTGTCTTTCTGAAATTTAATAAACAGCTTTCTATCTGAAAAAAGAGAAGCTTTTATTGATCAGGAAAAGGCAGTGGTCCCTGTTCAATTAGTCTCAATTTATTGTTGCAGTCCTGTAAACCTAATAAAACACACACACACACACACACACACACACACACTATTAAAGTCTGCATTGTAGACCATTAGTGGAGTCTCATGACTACTGGTCTGCCTGTAAACAGTCTCACATGACGACCATGCCTCATCAGGACAAAACAGTTGACACGGTTACAAGCTGTCACCTGACCCTGATATCCTGTCCCCCTAACGATGACCTCTTCTACCCAACTAACTTCTCACACACACACACACACAATATCAATAAACATGTATGATGATGATATAATAAAGCAGATCAAAAAGTACAAATACACATTCCCCTGAATAGCAACACACATTAGACACACACTTGTCACATGTTTTGGAGACAGCTTGTATGCCACTCGTCAGATTAAATTCATCACTTCCTGTGAGCAGAGAAGTGATGGGTTTAATTTGGGTCAAACAGAGGAAAGACCTACAAGGTCTTAATCAGTGTGGGAGGTTTTTCGCTGCTGCAGCTGTCTAAACATCAGGCCTTTATACTAAAATATTCCACACTCTATACCTGTTAACATCTTGCTAAACAGTCTACAGTCTACATCAACATGGCCAATAAATAGCAATCAGGAAAATAAATTACTAATAAATGTAAAATCTCACATACCAAAGTTTAATGCCCAGGATAAATCAATCAAGATTAGTAAAAGCTGTAAGATTAAGAACCTATACAAAATCTCTCATATTGAAATCTTGTTTGGAACAGAGGCAGCTTACCGTGCTGCTGTCCACAGCCACACAGCCAACAACAACGTGTTCCTATCGAGCCTCCAGCAGCACAGACTAAACTCGAACACATGATCTTAACAGGAGTTTCCCTTCCTAGCCTCGCTCTCCCTCTCCCTCTCCCTACATTCCTTTTTAACAATGCTTTTATTTTGTACTAAGATAAATATTGAACGCAGTCAACATTGATTTTAGACATTTAAAGCAAACGGGACACGCACAAATCCATACACACACCTCGAACAATACAACACAATAAGTACATACCTGAACCTGGAGTATGAACCATACGAAAATGTTGAGCATAAAGTAACTAAAATCCCAAGAGGAATTCCTTCAATAAAAATGTGTATGATTGAACGAGCTAATTTAGAAGCAGCAACATTCCTGCTTTGTCTTCTAGCTCTGTACGAAAGTCTTTCCAGTGGCTGCAGAGGAAATGGCTCTAATCCAACATCTTATCAACAATAAAAGTCCTTCCTTCCTTTCCTCCGGGGATATTTTATCGAGCAATTCAGAGTTCTACTGTCTAGTGAACTGCTCACTGACGTGTTTCGCTACGAGAAGGCAGGTTTCTTGACTCAGGAAACAAGATGATGGCTGCAAAATGTTTTGAGAATAAACTTGGTTTCAGCTTGACCCCGAGCCTTTTAAAGTCTATTCAATTACGGCCAGATAGATTTTTATTTGCCTTGCAAGGCCAGACCAGTATACATCTGAGATATGGCTGAAACGTGGGTGGAAACAATGAAACAGGGACCCAAGTTTAAAATGTTTCCACTAATCCAGTACATTATGAAGGTGAGGGTCAAAGAGGGGAGGCGTTTTTAACAAGCAATTGCAAAGAAAATTGGTACAAACTGCCTTAGGTATCTTTAGGTGATGTAGTTGTCATTCAACACTATCATTATATCCGCTGCATATCCTGATAAAGACTTTATTTTAAGTCAAATTACCTGGGTCTCCAGCCATGGTCTAAAATAAAGTATATTTCATCTATCAGCATCAGCAGTTCAATATGCTGAGAATCATAAAGTAATAGTGTTCCTCCTGGCTAAAGTAGCAGCATATTTTGTCATTTTCTTGCTAGGAAACAAAAGTTTTAGTTATTAACTCATTGGGAATACGCGTTGTGCCCGTCCAAGAAGCAATAGAACGGAAGAAATGGGCCTTTACTTTAAAACCTAACTGTAAACTTCTTCTTCTTCTTCTTGATAAAGGAATAGTACAACATTTCTAACTAAGAATCTGTCCAATACTTACAAAAGATGAATGCTTTCCACATTACATGAGCAGTAGGTACTTAATTTTCAAAACAATTCCTTTAATTTGATGAAAAATCTGCAGGCAATACAAATATTATCTGAACAGTTCAGGCCGGTTTTAATGCTTGACAAATTTGAAAAAAATTATTATTCTGATTTTGGAAAAACTAAAAATTAACGATTTCAAGAGGACCAAGAGGAAAGTACAGAAATCCTGATACAATAGAGCAAATGAAAGGAAAAGATGCTGTCTGCTGTCAGTTTGAGTTTGCCTGAATGTCTAAATATCTGCCTCACCTTTCCTGTTTTTACCCTCTGAAGATAAAGTCACTTTCAGCAGCCAAAAACACCCCGGCAGCTTCGCCCAAAAATAAATGTTAGAGATGTTTGATAGTGAAAAAAGTCTGTGATGTGTGAGAAATCTTTTTTACAGCCAGAACAGTGTCACAAATATCAACGATATGTTATTCACAGGAGATGTCTAATATTAGAAACATGGCTAATTTTAGCAACTACTTACTACATCACAAACTTTAAAATATATCAAAGAGCCAAGCGGTTTCTTACCATCTCTAGAGCTGAACACTACCTATGAAGTAATTAAATGAAAATGTACAGGTAACAAGGTTGCTCGCACATGAATACACTGTATGTGCTTTTGTAATGTGGTACAAAAAAGGGGATGGGTGCATTTAACTTCTCCCCTTGGTAGGCAGATAAAAGAATGTATTACAAGAAACTAATGTAAGAAAAGTAAGATATCTTATATATTAATGTGTTTGTGTGTGTGTGTGTGTGTGTGTGTGTGTGTGTGTGTGTGTGTGTGTGTGTGTCCTACCTGGAATCGGTCGATGGGGTCTTCTTGTTGCAGCTGGCTCTCTCTCAGTGTCTGATATTCTTTCTCAAACTTCTTCAGCTTTTTCGTTGGAACCTAATAAAACAAGACAAAATATGTCATTAATTCAAGGCTCATGCACCAAAAGCTGCCGGAAAAAAATCACGGCACAGTCCATTATTTTGAAAGACAAAAGTAGGGATTAAAAAGGTACTAAAATCAATATTTTGGCATTTAATCTTGATCAGTGAAGTTATAATGTATCATGCTCAGTTGCTGTCACTGAGATGTCTTGTTTCTGGCCTACATTTTCATAGTCTGTACTAATGCAGGGGGACTTTACTCAATGTGGAAAAAAAGCTTCAGTTTTGATTATTCATAGACATTAAAATAAACTGAAAGGGTCAGAAGTTAAAACACATCGAGAGATATCCTTGAAACACAAACTCAAAACTAACAGAACTAACTCTGAATATTGCTGCTGAAACATTGTGGTATTGTGGTTGATGCTGCTCAGTTTCTATTTTGTATCTGCCCTATATATGTTTATGACCGGTGCATTTTTCTGTGTGTTGTTCTCTACATGTGCTCTTTTCACACTAGATACGTTTCAGAAAATCAAGAGACCCAAAAGCACATTTACAGTACATGTGACTGCAAATCAGCCTGTTGCCTTTATTCTACAAATTCTTCCCAGACAACAGAAACTTTCAGGTCACACTGCAGGCTACACGACCGACAGTCGTTCATTTCCGACAACAGAAACTGGGATGACGAATAGACAAATTTAATTTGCTAATGAAAGCCAACAAGATGAGAAATTTGATGCTACCAGTGCAGTTTATTTCAGTAAACAATATGCAGCCCTTCCTGTAAAGTGCAAACTGTCTATGCTTTAAATGCTTAAAATATTTAAAGGCATTATCAGTAATCCACAAATCCATATACAACAAATGTTATTTAAGTGGAGTACAACAAGTCTACTATATTTTAAAATATGTCCAGTTCAGAAAAGAAAAAGATTATTTCATTGTTCTTTATGTCCTTTTCTGCAATGATATGTAAATATTTGGGTAATTTTGTGGTCAAAAATACTGGGAATAGCTGCTAATTTTTTTAATGAATGCTGTCTAATTAAGTACACCCCAGCATGATAACTTATTTAAAAATGTACTCATCAGTTTTGAACCTGTGACCTTCAGTTATGGCAGGATGGATACAGAAAGGCTACAGTTAAAATATGTTCACTGCAACTACCAAGCAATGCAAACACAAAATCTAAATCTGCATCTTGGAAGTACAATTCACATGAACATACCACGTAATGCATCTGTCAAAACACAGGAAATTCAGTTAGTAAGCAAACAATTTTCTGTTTGGTGTAATTGTCTCTGAAAGTAACTATTAAACAAGCAGTGTTTGGTTTGAACCAAACAGCAGTGGCATGTACATATGAGACAACATAGATGACTGATATTGAACTGCATCCGTGTTTGTGCTTCAGGTGGGTGGTAATGTTATCTCCCCTGTCTAGAAACAGCGTTGCCATAGCACCCACCAGTAGGGCTGGGGATTTCAAGTCAGTCTCAGTCACATGACCCCCCACCCCCTGAAACTGCTGTGTGTGTCTGTTGAGTCAAGTATCTAATTTATTACTAGGGGTGCCGTTGTATGCTGTTCACTCTTTGTGTGTCTTGCATGTGTCATGTTATGGATGAAATTGTGGTAAGAAAACGGAATAATAAGTACAAACTTGTGAATATTTTGTGTTACTTTGTCTGCTGTTAATACTAAACAAACTAGAAACATCAAATAAATCACTTCTAATATGGTAGAAATATGTTACAAGAGTTTAGAGTCAGTGTTTAGAACAACGAATACAAGAGCTTCCATAAACTTGGCACAGGTTGGATCGCTGCTGTTGTGGAGCCATCAGGGGAGTGTAGTATTTTTGAATGTCATAGATGATTATTTTAAGCTTCAATTGAGCGTTTAGTAATATTGTCTTCTGCAACTCTGAAGTTTGCCACTGTGAGAAATTTATATTTCTCCAAAATCAATGAATGTCCTTTCATTCCTGATTGTATAACTTTGAATTAAACGCATGTACTTCGACACAGTCTGCTCCAGTCTGGTGTTAACAGATCTGACCCGATAACAATAAATGACACTTATTCACTGTAGAACTAACACTATTATTATGTGTATATACTGTCTACGTATATACATTTTTATACGGTCACAGTTCTTTACAAACAGCGATTTTGTCTTTTTCTAGTGAATCACTGTTACATGTTCATAATTTACTAGTTTTGTATGATAAAAGTTTCGACAACAAAAAAATTAGATTTCTTGTGTAGTTTTCCGGTTGTGTAGTATTAAAAATGGGCTTGAAATTTACAATGTTTTACCTATATACACACTTTTCGCACACACTGCATTTTGTTGTCTGAGTACCTGTACTCTGAGCAATGAAAATAAAGTTAAATCTAATCTAATCTAAAAAAATCAAACAAAAGGAGTAGAAATGTCATGGTTATAAATGAAGAACATCCTGGAGAATGAGTAAATAAAACACCTCGATAACCAAGTTAATAGCAAAGAATTGTATAACAGATTTCCTCCATGAATAAAAACCAGATGAGGGAAACTGAACAAGCTGCTTATTTACAACAACGACGGCAGTCATTACTTGTCCACCTTAGTGACCTGTGGGTTGACCCTTGACCTCTACCACCCAGGAACCACTGAGGTAAATGAACGTCCCACTGAAATGTATCTGACACACAATTCCCCAGCAGATACCAGATACCAGATCTCAGACTCATTCTGTTGTTATCTGTGTGCAAAGAAAGCAGCTTGGTCTCTGCAGACTGGTTTATGAAAATTATTTTATTGTATCTAAACCATTGAATGTGGTGTTCCCCTGCAGGCACCAACACATCCACTTAAACACTCATGGTGCTTTGAGATGTTTTGGATGCCAACAACCTATTAATGAATTTAACGTCACTCATTATCATGTTTCATCTTCAGATATAGATTTAGAAGTGACCCAGCGGGCTGCTGGAAATTTAAGTTTTTCCTACTTCTTGGTGGTTCGCGAAAGTTGATATTCAGTAGACGAACAATATTTTTAACATGGCAACAACAATATGTCAATATGAATTTAAGAACCACGCTTTAGCCAAGTTGTTTAATCTGGTCATTTTAAAACAGTCGTGTTCCTGTCTGGGTGTAAAAAGGCCTCTGAAAAACAATGTCCCCCCTCATGAAGACTTTTGTTACCGGATACATCAGTCCAACCTAAATTTGCACACAGTGAAATACAACTAACGCAGGCCTTAAAAGATTATTTGATGAAGTAGATGTGGTTTCTTTTGTTAGCTTCTCTGACACATTTACTTGTGATACACGACAAAACAATATTCCAGCTTCCCTCTCAGCCCACTTGTGTGCGTTGAACCGTGTGTGCATGAAACAGTCCCACATTAATACCCAAAACGTACAATGAACGCACAAGAGACAGAGAGGGAGAGAGACATGTGATGTGCGTGTTTCATGAGATTTTAAACTCCTCCAGATTTGCCGTTTTGATTTTGTGCCTCGTACACACCCACTTGTTCCTAAAACCCACCTCTTGCTTGTGCTTTCACCTCCTCTCACACACTCATTCATGGCCTTAAAGCATTCTTCAGAAAAATCGACCCCACTAATTAAAGACACTGGCTGTGTCATACTTTCCACACTTCCTCTCTGTGGTGTGATGGTTTGACACTGCAGTTTACAAAACCAAACTGCCAGTATGATTTCTTTCTCTCTCTTGTTAAATTTTCCACTCAAACACGTGGAATTAAGTTTTAAGAAAACCACTTGGTTGCTTATATGAGGTAAAAATGACTGTCTGTGTGAGTGTGTTTTAAATTGACAATTTTCAGTAAAAAATGCAATTTGCAAATGCAATTTTGTATTTTACATGTACAACCAGTGGCGTTTAAGTATTGTTCTCTTTGAGTTACACATTAAAACAGGAATCATCGATAGTCCAGATACTGATTATACAACTCTCCAACACCCCTAAAACACACAGACACTGAAGCCAGCCTGTGTAATGAGCAGAACAAGGCTGAGCTTACCTGATAGAGGTGAGGCTTTCATTAAAACATAAGAACCCACTACAGCTCTAATCACACAGGATCCACAACCCCCTGACCTTTCCATAAAAACTGCCTCAGTGCTTCCTTTTCTCAAAATATATTCAGACATTCCAAGTGACTTTCGCCATTAGGAAAACATCTCAAACTTCACGCTCTACTGAGTTACAACTACTGAGCATGTGCAGGGCTGAGCATCATGCTCAAGGCCACTTCAGACAGAAAGCTAAACTGGTTGCTGATAAACACATGCATGCTTGCAGTTACAGGGTTTAAACCTGCTGATGTATCCTCATACGTACTACGCTTTTAGTGTAAATATTGAAGGCCAGTAGTTTGAGGATAAAGGGGACACTCTGATTCAGGTAATGCGATTAAAGACGCCTGGTGCCGCAAGAAATGGTACCA
This sequence comes from Ophiodon elongatus, assembly GCA_016806645.1. Lineage (NCBI taxonomy): Eukaryota > Metazoa > Chordata > Actinopteri > Perciformes > Hexagrammidae > Ophiodon > Ophiodon elongatus. Next base: position 98,649 of record JACSYO010001855.1, read on the forward strand.
GGCACACTTATAGAGTCCTGACCTGAATTCCTGCAGCAGAAAATGGAATTGGTCCCAAACCTCCAAGCCGAGATCCCACACTGTAAAGTTATATTGGGTATTAAACTACTTGAACAAGACTGTGTGTGCGTATAAAACGATGATCTGCTATTACATAAAGTGGCAGTCAAAGAGTTTGAATATTGAAATAAGGACAAAACAAACTGGACATCTATTGAAAAGCTAGGCCATGGAATTAAATTACCCATGTGATGGAAATGGAAACACACACACACACACACACACACACACACACACACACAAGTAGTATGTTCAGTAATTGAAACAAACTAAGCCACAAACAAGTGACTGACAAAGCGCCGTAACTTCAAACATCAGACACACTTCCAGTCAGAACACAACACAACACACACCCACACAAACATACATGTGTCTACATCATCGACCTCATGGAAAGAAACATGCAGTGTGAAATCTAACTTTTGCCACCTATTTATGAACAATTGCAAAGAAATGCCAAAATAAAAAAGAGAAAAATAATAAATTGAGAAAATAAGATTACAAAAACAACTGACAACCAACAATTGAAAAGAAGGATGCAGGTACATTCATCTTTTCATTTCTCTTATCTAAATATGCAAAAGATAAAGGTCAGAGGGAAAAGTTGGGAATGTCTCCCATCAGAGTTAAATAGGAATCCACCCAATACACAGAGAGGGATGTAAGAAGGAACAAAAGAAAGAGAGAGAGAGGCAGAATGACAAAGACGATGAAAGAAAGACAAACAAAATGACCAAAGAACAGACCTACCACCGGTCTGGGAGCCCTTAGAGGTCTGGAGTGGGCGACCAAGCGAGTCAGTGTGTCCTCCTCACCCGGTCGGTCGACTACATGAGCGTCGTATGCCACCATTATGGACACCTCCTGCATCATCGTGACTCCTCTTGCTCCCAAATATAACAAGGAGGTAGAGGATGATGAAGAAGAAGAAGAAGAGAGGAGAGGAAAAGTGGCAGAGAAGGAAGGAGAGGAGTGCAGCTGACAGGTTTGGGTTTCTCTCTGAGTGAAGGAGGCGACTGGCTGAGTCCTTCAGGAGCCAAGCCCCGCCCACTGAGAGAAGGAGGGCGGGGGGAGCGAGAGCATAGTACAACACACCTGTTTGTTTTCTCCCTCTCCCTCTCTGTAACGCTAGATGTGTGCGACAAAAGAGGATGAGTTTGCTTTTTCTTCCTTTCCACCGAGTGAGTCCTCCCCCCCCCCCCTCTCTTAACGTCTCATTATAACATCTCTCTCCCTCCCTCCCTCCCTCTCTTACGGTTGCACTCAGGAGGTTTAATTCTTTTCTGTTTCCTGCTGCTGATAAAAATAAAGATAAAGGCTTGCTTTCTACACTATGTGTGTGTACGTGTGTTTGAGTTAAAGAGAGATAGGAAGGAAGTTGTCAGATCAACCACAGTGACTAATCGTTCATAGTTCCACATCGTTCCAACAGTAAAACCAAGGAAGTGAAGTGAAAGCGACTTCAAGGCTATCCTTGACTGTGCCTGAATACTGTAGCATCCTCCCATAAGACTTCCCGGCTAAAAACTACCTGACGACCTCTCTGTGGTTGGCAACAGATTCCCCTGTTGGAGGAGATGCATCAACAACTATGGGCCTCTGTATTTCTCTTACCATGTGGCTTTTTATGCCACTGTGTTTTCCCTCAATCCCAATCCTATCTTGCTGCACCATAGAGGCCCATTTGTTAATGAATGCTACTGTGACAGAGTAACAGAAAGAGTCTTGTTTTTAGCTCAATTGTTTTAGGAATTTTAAGAGAGAATTCTAAATTTATAAAAGGGAGGAGATACAATAACTGATTTACTAAGCCACAGCGAATTATTTAACTAAAATACAGAAATAATATAAGGGACATTTTAATAAAACAACATTTCTTAAATGTATTCTAAATATAAATAATAATAATGGCTAAACATGATTTAATTTGCTCAAAAGATAAGGGAGTGGAAATAATAAAATCATTCAGCTACTTTGTGTGCACCAAACTTAAGCTTCACATTTAATGAACTGTGAAATCACTATAAAACTAGGAGTTGTACTCTTTTAGTTTTTAGTAAAATATTTAAAGTGTTAATTTAGCAGCATTTACTTTCCTTTTTAAACCTGTCCCTCTCTATTGTAGCATAATAAAAGTCCGCTTAGATGACATGATCAAACCGTTTTTCTCTGTGTGAGTCTTCATCCATCCATGTAGTTTCTCTATCTTTACTTCTCTGTAAATTATTCTGTCTGTCGGTCTCTCATCTCACATCCTTCTATCTTCTTTCTCCTCACTCTGTTAAAGTTTAGCTTCTCCATTGGAAGGATTTGGTAAAAAAACGGATTAATCAGTCAAACCCTGAGCGGCAAATAAATGTACGACATCTCTCTCTCCTTTTTTCTTAAAGTCCTGAGAAGTCATCACTCCAGCTGCGGCTGGGCGGTTGTTTAAGAAGGCTGAGAAATTCAAATTCTTCCCATAATCCCCAGAAAGGCTAAGCCATCCCACTGCCCGTTGTGTTAATCAAGCCAAGGTGCCAGTGAATTCTTTCGATGTTTTAAGCAGCTTACAGAGTTCAGCTGATCCGATTTAGACGTTGACAGAGAAAAATATGTAAAAGGGGGTTGAACAGAGAGCAAAGTGGCTTGGACAGGCTGGTTTCCCCCTTTTTCTCTGATGGTGTTTGAACATGGCAGGTCTTCCAAGACTCTTCCAGGGAGAGCACTGTATCTACTATGGCGAGTCACAAGCTGATGTGACACGCTGTGATCTGGTGGTGTATTAGTTTGGGTTGGTTAGATGGTCAGTGGGAAAATTGGGGAAAAGTGAGAAGTGGAAGGAAAGGAAGACTCTTTCTTCTGCTCTTTTTCCTTCTCATCACTCTACAGTCTTTTTTTTTATTTCTCTCCTTGTGGCTGACTTGCTCCATATACATTTATCCACAGGGAATATTCTATTTTGAAAGCATGGCTGTATTTTAGGGTAAACCTTGCTATTAGGATGTGTTCAGTATTTTCTCTCTAATAAGAATAATGTTTAAGGTAGTGCCTAGAGAAGAATGATCAGGCTTGTCTAAGAGATGAGAGAGGGGAAAGAAAAGGGGAAAAATATATGTACGCCGAACACAAGAGGAAACTGAGGAACAGCTCAACAGGATGATCAAGACGTGAGCGGAGAGAAACACAAAGTGTTCCTCTCTGTCCTGAGGCGAAGTCGTCCTATGAGACCAACTACCTGTTTTAGTTCACTTCACTCGCCTGAGCACAGTCTCTATTAGTCTTTTCATTTGGTATTTATGTTTTGATGACACTTTAGTCAGTTGCTTCTGGTGTGTGTGTGTGTGTGTGTGTGTGTGTGTGTGTGTGTGTGTGTGTGTGTGTGTGTGTGTGTGTGTGTGAGTGTGAGAGAGAGAGAGAGAGAGAGAGAGCGAGAGAGAGAGAGAGAGAGAGAGAGTGTGTGTCGATAATACTGTGAATATGTTTTCCCATACAGACAGATGACAAAATACAAAAAAAAAAACTGAATCAAAGGGTGAAGAAACATAACCAATGTACACAGGGAAGGAGGGGCCTTTACAGTCACCAGATTAAAATCTAGTTGAACATCTATGGGACATTTTGGATCAATGTGTTAAATAGCTCCATCACCATAACCATAACAATAATACAGAAAAGGGGAATATGTTTAGTAAGAATGGTGGGGATTGAGGTTTATGAATTTGTGTGTTTATGCCTGGAAAGTGTGTGTATTTCAGTTAGTGAGCATGTATATTACATGTTTGAGTGTGTGCGCTCATGTACAAGACAAGGCCTGACATGATGCTTTGTATTTCAGCAGGATTGTGCAAGAGTGCCAAAATGTCACCAAACCACTAGCGATAAACAGTGAGTCACAGTGCAGGATATCCTGTATGTACAAAAACACAGAAATACACCAAACATGGGGGGATCTTAAGCACCTAAAGCCATGTGTCTGGCCAATATGCCCTTGAACACAGCACATCTCAACCTGCTTACTCACTGAAAGTTTTTCTAGATAATAAAGATGAAAAAATGGCTAAAATGTAAAATATTAGTTGTATGTAGATAAAGAGAGACATGGAGAGAGAAAGAGAGCGAGCAGGCGTGAGAAAGAGAGGAGGGCGGTGGTAGGAGGATGATTATCTCTTCCATCTTTCTCAGTCGACTCTTTCCTTCCTCTATCACCACACACACACACACACACACACACACACACACACACACACACACACACACACACACACACACACACACACACGTTCAAGTAGTTTAATACCCTACTACTTTTGGTCTCTGGTGACCTCAGCAAATTCCCGAAATGCCAGCAGCCTCATTAAGGTCAAAAAGGAGAATGAGAATGATAATGGTGTGGGTGTGTGTGTGTGTGTGTGTGTGTGTGTGTGTGTGTGTGTGTGTGTGTGTGTGCATGTAAGGGATTTTTTTTGACCACACAACCTGGTAACCTTTGAAGAACACTATGGAAGCCATCTTTTATCTGCTGTTGTCAGTCCATACCAATAAACAACATCATAGAAGAAAGACCGACAAAAACAGAGCAAAGAAACAGTAAGAACAAATAACATGGCATATTGCAAAAGATAACAGCAGACGACACAACTAAACTTTACGTTAAACTACAAAACTACTGTGCAGGTAGTGGGCAGTGTATTTTTTTAAAAGCTTGTTTGCTGAAAATAGCTGCCTTTTGCAGCCAAAAACAACGTTAGAGCAGTGAGAGTGAACCAACACAGTAGATATATGCAGTATACCGGTCAGCTGAACCACGCTATAAAGCTCTCTAAAGACAAGCGGTTTATACCCTTTCACACCCTTTCATTTGATACGATGTTATGGTAAATTATTGTTTGTATGCAGTACTTCTAAGAGACATTTTCCTCCCCTCTCCGTCAGGCTTCTCCAACACAGCAGAGGTCCAACCAGCATAAAAGCTTTTCCTGTTCTAAACATTCGCTGTGTGATAGCTCCTTTTCTGTTGCACAGAAAGGGATGTTTCTGCATTTTATGCTGTTTGGAATACACAGAACAAGATAGCACAGAGCAGCATCTCCATGCCTGGAGAGACAACGAAATTACTTAATGTAAAGACAGAAGAAAGTTCCAGAAATCCAAGAAAGAAGATGTCACAGTCCCTCCCCCAGTATTCCTTTTAACTGACAGCTAGTCTCTCTCTGTGAAATACAGGGCAAGTAAACACAAGAATCCAAATTCACAGACAGAAAAGGATACCAATTAACAGCTCAACCATTACACCTGAGATCTAGTGTTTCATGGATAAACCAGGGATGTCACTGTGGTAGACAGTACAATCATTTAATAGCCATCTAACAGCATAACTGTAGTTGACATGCTCCACGACCTCTCAACCTTCTGATTAAAGGTATTTGTGTCTCAGTGGGAGATGCCAAGACAGGAATTACTCATTGTGTTGGTTGGACTAGTACAATAATGTCATAGTCACTCCAGGAATAATGTGTTTGTGTGTGTGCATTTGTACACACTTTAACAACTGTTTTTTCCCCATGCATGTCTTGATTTCACAATTAAACTTGGTATTCACATATGGAGAAGTTAGGAATAAAGGGCATGGAGATAGCAAATTAATGTTTTTGTCTGTAGAGGTCCTTACCTTGATGTTGCAGGCCTGCTCCATAAGCCTGCGGGCGTTTTCCGCAGCTCTGTAGCGTTTTGGAAGCTGGACTCTGAAGAACTTGAGAGCCCCTTCAAAGTCCGCCTGCAAGAGGTCCTCTTTAGACGTCTGGAGCAAGACATGAGGAGTTGGGAGGAAGTGGTGGTGGGGAAAGATAGACAAAGGACGGTCATTTTAATACTCAATGTTATTCTAATTTTGACATTGTATATAAATTATAGAGAGCAAAAGCTTAGTGCCTAAAATACAAAACAAAAAAAGAATAGTCCACCTAGAATTATTGAATCACAGTCTTGCAAGATACAGAGGTTAGAGCAGGAAGCACTGATGGCAGAGTTAGTTGTTTGAGAACATTTGTAAAGATGCCACACAAAAAAGCCCCAAACAATGCAGCAGAGCGGCTCAGTGGCTGAACTTGAACCCTGAATCAGAGGCAATAACAATCAATAACACCATCTTGTGGCGTAAGGATGAATTGTCACAAGAATCTAACCAGAGATACTATATGTAATGTGCATGGCTGATAAACTGTTACTCAAAGACCAAGTCTGTTTGTATGTTTTTAAGACTGAAACAGAGTAGATCATGTTTGGGCTATTTTATTTCTGATGGTAAATGAGAGTATTAAATCAATTATTATGAAAAATAAAACTTCGTGGCAACATCAACAGGAGACAGTGAGGACAAGTATCCCTTTATCTTGCATGCGATTTCCATATGTATCTATTAATGTAAGACTCTGATATCTAGGCAATTAGTTGGCACATTTATCCAGTGTGATATTCAGAAACGTCCACATCAAAAGTAGCTCTTTCCATGATCCACTCAAGTCAAACTAACAACCATGCCTTTTTATCTCTAAACCCGACCATCCCTGCATGCTCAGTTTCTTTCATCCAGTGTCTGTTTCCCAGTCCCCTTCTCTCACCGCCAGCAACTTAGGGACGAAGAGCCGGTGTCCCATCCCAAGGACACCCATCACCCTGCAGTATGAGTCCGCTGAGGCCTGACTGCTTTGGGCCCCCTCCTCCGACTTTCCCTCTCCGTCCTCCACCGCCCTGCGCACTGCTGGAAGGGGCAGATGCGTGGTCAAGGCAGGTATAGGGGGAGGGGATGGAGGCGGGGCGGGGGAGGGACAGGGGTGGTCCCGCTCCGGGGCCAGGGTGGCAGATGACTCCAGCGTGTCGTCTGAACGTCCCACTGGGTTTCTTGGAGTTTGAGGACGGGTGGACTGGAAGCAGAGTGCGTTCAACTTGGGTGAGCCAAGATCCGTCTTGAGGTTGCTGTCTAGCCAAACTGGCAGAGTCCCTGGTGAACCAGGTAACTGACCTTCTTAGAAGAGATGCTGATAATGTCAGTGTCACAACAGACTGATGTTCAGGACGCCAGCTTGGAAAGAAGAGACGAGACGATCATAGGAACACACAGCAACTCAGCGGAGACAGCCCAGGCATCCAAGGCATGCATCATTAACATTGATCCAGTTCAAAGAGGCAACACAGAATTTGGACAAGTGGACAAGGCGTCAGTGGAGGCCACTCAGCTTGTACCACTGTCAGAGCCCAGTAACAAGGTGCCACGAAATAACAGTCAGAAAAGGATGTGTTGACGCTGCTTTCGGCATAATGCTGAGTCTTCCAGCTACCTGATGCCAGATTCACTTTGAAATCCAGTCACACTACCCACTCTCATCGTCCCGTGCCAAACTCCCCCAGCCAATTCCAATCCAGTAAACTGTTGCCTAGCAACAAAGCTGCTTAACACGTGGACCGCTGCTCAGGCGAACAGCAGCGATGGCGGAGAAACTCCACCTTTTTTATTTTTTCTTCGTTGTTAGACTTCAAAGACGGAAAGAAAATCTCCCTCTGTCTGCGCAACTGAGTGGCCTTAACGCTCAAGGCTCGGCGTGTGAGACAACACATCAAAGCACTCGATACGTTTTGTACCCGGTTTCCAAATGGGAGGCCGCACCTGGTATGAAGTTGATTTTAGCTTTCTTTGAAATGTAGAAAGGCCTGAAATAACAGTATGAATCCTTTTATCTGAAGAGCCCCAGTGTAAGCCTGAGCCGGCTGTCCTGATGACAAGGCAGAAGCAGATGAGCTGTGGTCTGTTTGCATGGGAGGATGGCCCTTTTCTGCCTTCAGGAGATGATGATGCATTAGTGTTTGTTTACGGCTGAGCGGATGCTGAACTCGTTGAGTCAGATTTAAGCCAATGATGCATAAAAAACAAGATGAGTTCGGAAAAAAGGTAGAAAAACAGACCAAAGTGTATCACGATAGCCTCCCTGTGTTTTTGTTCTTCCTCTTCACTGAAATAACCCTCTGATATGAAATCCGACCAGATCCAAACCACAAAGAGCAGTAAAAGCACAGTCCAGTCAACAGCTCCAGCATAGACTCCAGTTTCTGTCCCTCCGGCAGATTTTCATCAGCAGCAGCAGCCAGGCATCCGGTCGGTATCGGTCAGTAGATCCTTTAGATGGGAGTCAGGTTCTTCAGATGAAAAATCACTTCTGCCTCTCAACTGTTAAGCTGAGTGTTTGCATGAGTGTGTATGTTGTGCAATCAGGAGTGATGGTCCTGGCCAGCACCCGGGGTGAGGCAAAGCAAAGAAACCACACAGTGTTTCCTGTCCACCGCTTCTCTCTTCTTCACTCTCTCAACCTTCCTTGCTTTCTCTACCCCTCACTTTCTTTTTGTTATGCTAACAGCTAACGGCTAGCAGCTAGCAGGGGCGGCTCCATTGCAGAGGTCTGGGTGGTGGACAGAGGTAGCGTGTTGAAGAATTGCATAGCCAGCCAGCAGAGAAGAAGATAAGGCGGAGGTAGAGCAATAGGAGGTAAAGAAGACAGAGATTGAAGAACTGTGGGTGAGAAGCTCTAAGCAAGCATCCATCGGAGGTACAGATGAAGAGGGAAAAAATTAAAAAATAACAAAAACACAGCGCTTTTTTTCCTCCAGGTCCAGATTGCTAACGCTATAGCTTATGCTCCTGTTGTGATGTGGATAGCGACTGCTAAGCAGAAGAGGGAGGGAGTTGAACACAGATGGAGGGAGGGGGGATGAGAGTGGAGAGGAGAACAGGATGGATGGAGGAGGGAGGAGGGAGTCTCGGGGGAGAATGCCGTCATGCCTGGCCAATGACAGGCAGGCAGTGGAAGCCCCTTCCACCCTCCTCAAATCCTCATTTGTTCTCCATTCCCAACCATCGCATCCACCACATCTTTCTGTCTGACACACAGAGTACATTATTGCTAAGATATAGAGCAGGAGGGTGTTTTAAAACCAAACATGTATGATTCATTTATAGTGGAACGTCTGAGTGTAGCTGCATTACTGCGTAAAAGCAAAAACACTTACTATTGTCATAAATGAGCCAATCTGCAAAAATTGGATTGGCTTAATCATTTTTAACGTGGATCTGTTTAATGATATGCTGGTGTGTTTATGTATACCGTGAAGCTGTTTAGATCATAACTCAGGAGAGGCAGATATTCAATATTAAAGGACTGGTTTTGGGGGTAAACAATCTTGGTTGGGGCATCCCTAATAATTTCTGCTATTTTTCCTTCTACTGATTTTCTAACCTCCTATTTCTTCATTAGCATCTATAAAGAAGCACTGTGCAAAATACTTGAGGATCTGAAAAATATGAAACATATATAAATAATGCATATTTATTTATTTAAATAAATTTATATAAATAAATAAATTGACTGAAATTGAGATGATTGGGGGACCAAGAATATCTAAAAACATCTAATTATGGTTGAAAACTAAATTACATCCACCTTTTCTGTCCAAACTGGCTGATAATGTATATTGGCAGCCTCCATGTTCCTTTATGCATTGATACAGTTGGTTTACTTGAAGATTTATAAGTAGCCATACTTTTGGGTAAGTGATGCAGAAGAGTGAGCAGTAAAACACTTGATAGTATGATTATTGTTGGGAACTACTAAAAATTAAAATAAAAAAAGATTGTTGATGTCAACCTTCTTTTGTAAAAAAAAGTAATATAAAATTTCCATAAAAAGACATGGACTACAATATGAGTTTTTGCACAACTTCCACAAGCACTGTCCCATCAACTCAATGACCCCATTGACCAAGCAGACACCAATCCATCCTGCCACAAACAGATCTGATAACACAACAACTAGTCATTCTAAACCATTCTGCTCTGAAAGCAACAACATGCAAGTTTAAATTATTTATCGATTTAAAAAAAAACTATTTTTCTTTCTATTTCTTTAACTACACTTAAAAGTTAATTTGTTTTAACATGTTTCATTCTGTCTTTTTTCTTGGTTTCTTATTGAATGTGTGATTTGAAATAAAATGGTAATTGCTCTTTTTTTTTTATCTTGTGTGGTTAATGTCTGTCTATTGATTGTTTAGTGTGTGTGCCTATATGTTTCCATTTTACTGTACCCCACTTTGTTTTTTTTAATGGAAAATTACCTTTTCTGAATCTAAATGATACATTACTTTATCAACCTCTGAAGGAAACTGCATGGAAAGCCTGTATACACCCATAACTTTATTTTAATGCTATAAATGTAGGTGCATGTGATAACACATTAGAAACTTTAGCTAAGGACGGCGTGGGTGCTAATTAAACATTTTTACAATAGATGCAATTTGTATACTGCTCAAAACATAAACTAAAAAATGATGGTAAAATTAAACATTGAAAGGTTTCACTTGCTGTTGTGACACATGCTGCATCAGATCCAACATGATATTTAACATAATGAGTCTTTACCTACAAATGAGCCTCCTCACTTCCAGATGCAATTTCTGATTTAAGCACTAGGGGGCAAGAAATGCCAACAAACAAACTCTCCATCACTTCAGGACTTTATGCACCTCCTCATACACAATGCCTCTTCTGCACAATCATGCTTCTCTAAACTTTGATCAGTACATTGTGGTAACATTATCACTAACAACAGCTCAAATAAACTGCTCATAAAATATGTGCGTAACTACCATCTTTATTGTTTATTTTTACTTGCAATTAATGTAAAAAAAATGTCAAGAGCTTTTTCCCTAAGCTGCATTGGGTTTATCTTTGGTACACAAAAAAAATGTATATATCATCATTCAAACAATATATAATTTGTATATTTTTAAAGCCAAGCGGATCCAGTACTAAACAATTGAAATAGGGTTTTTGACATGAAAACTGATTTGATAATTTAGTGAATTTAAGCAGATGGGAACAGATACATAAATGAATGAAAGTGAGAACTAACCTTGAGCAGAGCCAGGGCTACATTGAAGATGATGCTCAGACCCTGAAAGAGAGAAGAGAATTAGATATAAATTCAGACACAAGAAGGGGCAAAACTATCATGTTTATCTGTTTCGGCAGGCTTTCAAAAGTTTAAGCGTATTGATTTCTGAAATGGAAGATTTTATTCAGGAACTGAAAGTTACATGCTGTCAGCTTCCAATGAATAATACTGTACACCATACCTAACCACCTCAAAAACATTACTGAGATGTCTGGTATCCTGTAAGGTTTAGTGCCAAAGGAAACCAAAGTGAGGTAAAATATCAGACGTTGTCTACAGTGTCTGTTAATAGTGATGAGATGCTCTGCTGAAGACACACTTCCATATCTTGCTGACTTTATATAAAAAGAATGGACTTTTATCTCGAAATATCTTCTATTACAATTTTTAACAATGACATTAAGAAACAAAAACAGCAAAAAATATTTGCAGTGAAATTAAATATCTGACCTTGAAAACAACTGGGTAATTAAATTATAATAACACAATTAACTTAAAACAAGTATGTTGATTTTATTGTACCGTATATCTTACTTGCTTTAAATGTTTATTGCTTAAGCCATTCATTTGAATCATTTTGAAAAGTGCTGCACAGATTAAGTCGATCAATACGATGATTAAACGTAAACTTTAAAAATAACAACAGCACGAAGGAACCCTCATGGAGAGCACCGAGTTAAATTACAATATCTTCAACAATACAGAGCAGAGAGAGAGGTAAAGTAAAACAGACGAGGGAAAACCAGATAAAGCTAAACGTTTACTTTGTTTTCATTCATTGCATCTATAATGTTTCTATATGAATCACAGATTATTGTGGTCAGACATGTTGTTTCCATTCACTGCTTCACATGCACAATAATGCTGTGACAGCGTGTTTTTTCCTTCCTCTTCTGTCGACACAATGCTTCTGATTTTGACACAGAAAGAAGGAAAATGTAAAACTGATGTCAGCTCTGCATGGGAACACCCATCTCCTTGGTCTCCGTGACAACCAGTTCACATGGCAACACGGAGCTAAAAATATCCGGACAGCTCTAAAAATAACAGGAGAAAGAGAAAGGAGAGGGGGAGCTCCGCCTTCACACGTCTATCTTTGTAGGCCTCAAGATGGTGCTACAGTGCTGAGGCAGGATCAAAGGTGTGTTTGAGAGAAAGAAAGATAATCTCATTGTGTGTGTGTATCCGAGTAAGACAGATTCATGGGGAGAAAGAGAGATAAACATGCAGCGAGGGGAGACACCATGACATAGACTGGGGAAGGTGACGGGGCAATAGGCCAAGGGAGGAGCGACGGTTCAGTATTACAGGATGAGCGCAAACAAACATTAAGATGCATGTTGAGCAGAGTTAAGTACATAGAGGTGGAGAGGTAGGATCAATTTGCAGTTAAAATGTGAAATTCTTTGTAAGAAATAATGCTGGACAATACTATGCTGGACAATACTAATAGTTATTGGTAACTAAAGTGGTAATGACCGATGACTCTGCAGTGACTCACATTTAACCTAAAAAACGTCACATGACATCAAGTTGGAGCCTGGGACTCCCCACCAATCAGTAGAACTTAAGTCTCCTGGATCCGTGGGAAAACACCAGCCAAACAAAAGTCCAGTAGCCTTTTACTATTTCTACTTATGAGGTAAAGAGATGTTGAGTGAGATAATAAATAAATAATATTATGATAAATGACAAATAATATTAATAATAAAATATATTTTGGTGAAAGTAGAATGTAGTAGAAATGTAAAGAGTAAAACAATTATCATAGTAAACTGTTGAGGGGACTTCCTCCAGGAAACAGCTGACTGAGGGAGTATGAAGGGAGTGAGAAATTAAAAGGGTTGAGAAAAAGCAAGAGTAAGGGAACACTAACTGAGAGGGGATAAAGGAAAGAAGGGAATATGACATGTATACATAGATAAGAATAAAGAGCAAATAAGTAAAGCTAGTTAAGAGGTGGAGCAATGACAGACTGCTGGATAAAGATAAAAAAGATCAGAGGAAAAAATAAAAGATAGACTCACTACTTTTTAAACAAACAAAAGATTGAGTCAATAAACACGGAATGAAAGACAGCAGAAGAACAGAAACAAAGCAAAAAAAGTTGTCAAACAAATGGCAGGAAAGAAGGAAATAACAGAGTAAACAAGGAAAGAGAAAGATGATAAAGAGAGGAAGCAATAAAGGAGTGGGAGAAGATGATGGAGAGAGCCAAGAAGAGGACGGTAGAAAGAAAGAGATATTTTAACGAGCAGATTCTCATCATGCGGCTCATTGGGTGAGAAAGACCTGGGAAACTTTTAATTGTTCTGCCTGGGGCCAATAGGAAGACAGAGGGAGGGAGGGGGAGGATGTGGAGGGGAGAGGAAACAAATAGGGCATTTGACTTTTGATGTTTCATGTAATGAAACTTTTAGAACAAGTCAAAAATGTCAGTAACCCCAACACTAATAATCCATCACCTTTCTTTCTATTGTACACACAGACATAAAACACATAATGGTGTAATGGTGGTGGATAATAAGGTCTTGTGCTTTACATTTAAGTTTAGCATGTTATACAGTGGATCATACTATTTTGCTGAGTCACCTTGAAATATGGGTCCGATTGATTCTGCCCTTGAACCGTGAACAGAACTCAAGCTGTTGTTATGGGTAACGCCTCTTCTTCATATGCTCATGTCGGACGCGGTGTTCCTCAAGGTTTTGTTCTTGGCCCCTTGTTACTTTAAGTTGCTACACTCCAAACAGAATGATTATTTTCCAGAAGGACGCAGCTGCATGCTTCCACTTCAGTCAGTCAGACACTCTCGAGGCATCCTCATTACACATTTGGCTTCACCAGGTCTGTCTGGCAGCCTTACGGGCCACCTGAGCTAACTCACCAGCCGGTGGTGATCATCTAAAAGCTCTGTTTCACTCTTCACCTGAGTTGGTAAATCCTATGGCCGCAGATCAGATGATGTAGCCAAAGAAATAGAAACTCAGGCGTGGCTCATCAATCTTAAGATAAAGTATCCAGTACCGGGTAATGTACTATGTAATGTACTTATGAACTACCATATGCTTAAATTTGGTGTTTGTTAAAGACAGTCAATGACAAAACCCCCCAAGAAACATATCAGGGGTTCAGATCTAAGTGATCTAGGTGAACTATTGAGTTTTCAGGGGATGTCCTCCAAGAAAAAAAATGTTTTATAAAAATTATTTTAGCATCTTTTTTTGTTTGTTTATATACTATTCTACTACTTGCTTTAACTAGTTTGTATTTGGTGTTTTATTGAATTTATGAATAATTTTGTTTCTATATTAAATTACTCTGTAGCACTGTAAAAAAGATGATGGTGATTAAAGGTGGTAAATACAAGATTGGGAGCATTTCTATTGCCTCTCAAACGCTCTCAATATAGCGACGGCTGAGCCAGCGGCTCAAAGCTAACGGTGCTAGCAGCACTAACAGTGCAAACTACGGCAACAGTGCTGACAGAGCTAACAGTGTTTATATGAGGGGAAACCAGGAAATCAAATATAAATCTATAGTTATAATATTTTGAAACAGTGAGTCAGACATGAAATAAACTAGCAGTTTTTGAAAGAAGGTCTCTTCAGAGGAGCTTTCGGTAAAAATGTTTTTAGAACAAGAAGCAGCGATTGCTATCGGGTCATGTGGTCCTAATGACATTAAATCAATGATTGTATCTGCCCTTCAAAGCCTCATCAGTGCATCTCTATTGGTTACATTTGTAAGATATTAGATCAAACCAAAGCTGGTCAGTAGAGTGTAGAGAGTAGAGTGTCACTGTACAGTTGAACCTCCTCCCTCCATCCTTCTCTTTCCCCTTTTCTTTTGATGTCTCCATCCTTAATGGTTGCCATACTCCCTCCTAACATACCACTGACCTCGGCCACTCCTTCTCTTCCTTCAGTGACTTTTTGTCCTACCTCCTTACTACTCCTTATCTTTCTAGACCGTTGACCCTCCCCTCATTGACAATGCAGACCAAATCACTCTCCATATACTACTAGTACAAAGTAGAGCAGTGAGATAAATTATACCTCACAGAGCAGCAGGTCAGTGATGTGGAAAACCATGCACAGGGGGAACTTGGCAGTGAAGAGGGTGAGGAACCACTGGGAGGCGTACATGTGTGCCTCCAGGTTCAGCTCCTGGAAGTGGGACCACAGGTCTGGAAGCTGATCCTGTGGGAGCAGATAGAAGACACGGAGGAGGAGAAACTTATGAGATGAAAAAGCATTTACAAGAATACAAGGATGTGGCTCTGTTTGTCATTTTAATTTTACATTATTTCATTTTTACTCATCCTTTATTAAATCATGTTGTCTCACTGAGATGTTAATCTCTTTCAAAAGAGCCCCAAGAACAAAAGAAAAAGTTGAAAAAGACACCGAACACAATTTAGTGTCAAGTCCCAGCTCCCAAACAGTGAGAGACATTATTCATACATTGCACGCATTTTCAAACTACATAAAAAGAAAAATATACTATATTGTACAAAGCAAGTGTGACATACAATTTTACATTACAAATCTGTAAGAATGAGCGATTCTACCTTTGTTGAGCAATCTGTTTCATAAAACGTTCAAAGTGTATGAGCACCAGAACTCATATTACATATAACTCACGTATAATATTGCCAATATTATTATATTGTTCTGTGTTATTCATTTGATGAGGGTTCCTACGTTTGTTCTTTTCTTCCACAAATTATTCTCTTTCCTCACCATTTGTTTGTTCTAGTTAATCTTTTTTTTACGTTAAAAAAGGAAAAAATATATTTATACCTGAAAAAGACAGCTGGAGCTTTCTAGTATAAAAGCAACTGTGTCTTAGATTCATGTAATCAGCCAGATAGCGATCCACTTTGGCAGCCAACACTTACCATGCCACATGACACCTGACTGGATCAGATAGTGAGCTCCCACCTGTACGCAAAATAATTAGCAGTCAATGCTAATATCCTTACATTGAACGCGTTCGGTCGATGCTAAATTAGTTGATCTTGATGCCGCGAGACGACTGCTAGCAGGGCGAGAATGGATTATTTCAGGGCTAAATTAGACTCTACTCAGTGAGTGGATTTCGGCTGTAATACCCGAGTGGGATGGGACTGAACCTGCACTAGGAACATCAGCCTCAACAGACAGAAAGGATGCTGTTTTGCCTAAAGAGACCAAAAGTCACACAGACTTATAAGTAATTCTTGTTTTATTATATTATATTTTGTGAACGGAAACGAGTCAACAAGGCAACAACAAACATGTCGTCCCCCACATATGATGCAATCACTGGTAACATGCTCTATGTATTTTAATATATTTTGTAAGGCTATTTGCACTGTCTGCTAGTCTTTTCTTTTTAGTGGCAACCAGTATGCGTAATTGCACAAAACCTGCATTCAACCATTAATTAAATGAAACAGCCCATGGGACCTTCATTCTCAATAAAGTAAAAATGTTGGAAAATCAAATCTGGTGTAAATTATTGGTCCTTGAGACCAGACTGTGTAACAAGGATAGCTGGATATGTGAACTGAGTTTTATGGCATTTTAACTGATGATGTAGACGAAACGACTAATTTAAAGGTCAAGTCGTTTAAATTTCTGCCAGTAAGTGGTGAGATTTCTAATTTCTTCAACTACACCCAGAGGTGTCTGAAAAACGTGTGATTAACGAACTAATAAAAGCAACAAAGATTAATGAACAAACTGGGAGTGATTTGTAGCCAAAGCCTGAGAGGGTTGCAAATCGGGAGAAGCCATTTTATTTTTCATTGACAACATTACGTAATTTATAGTGGAAGCACTTCTACAGCTTGGATCAGAATGACATTCTCCAAGTTAAATTATGAGTACGTAAGGTAGAAGGTTGATTTCGGCAACAAACATCCAATCACTAAGCTTAAAATGGCGTGAAACTTCTTTTTTTTTTTTAAACGCAGTTTAGAAAACAAAAAACCCAATCTGTTTAAATCCATTCAGTCTGAAATTCTGGGTCAATTTAGGATTAACTCGGAAACTATGGTGCCATAATTCTCAACTGCATTGACAACGCGTTTTGAATTCGCTTGCGTTTCATTGGCGCCTCTTACTGTCTTCTCCTTCATAGCCGAGGCTCATGGGTCTGCCATGTCAAAATAATGAGCAAACGTGATTTTTCGAAAATGCAGTTGAAATAATGTAAACAGGTGGCTGTAACATAAACCAATTGGGTCTTTAAATAATCCAGGAGAGTCCCAGGTTTCTATGTTAATTAACAACAAGTATATTGTTTGGAGAATTTTCATCCATCGTCCGCCCATCCAGTCAGGGTCGTCTTCTCAGCATCATGTTACTTTCCACTGCTTTGCAATACATTCAACTACTTTGGAAATATTATAAAACATTGCATCACTAACCTGCATCAGCCTCTCCAGCTGGTAGAACTTGCAGTGAAGATCCTCAAAGTTGTTTTTGTAAAGCGCTCTCAGGCCGTAGTCATACATGATTTTCACCAACACACAGAAAGCCTGCTCCTCTGGCATCTGAAACCACATGGATAATGATAACCTACAGAGACACGAACTTAGACTCTGAACAACTGACTTGTACATTTGTGGCAACAATGGAAACCATGATATTTTGTTTAAATCTCCAGATGACAACTGGTGGTCACGCCGTCTTCAGGTGAAGAACAGACATTTTATTTTCCAACACTATTTGACTGGCTCTAAATAAAGCCTGAAGGACAGAAGAAGGTGAAGGTGTGAATGACATTAAGGGCCAACTTCACAGTGTTTACATGTGCAAGTGTGTGCAAAATAGGCTTTAATGTGAGTGCTTCATTGTGTGTTGCTTGGATCAATGAAGATAAGAGGCAGGTTAAAACTGTGTATGTTGGTGTGGGGATATGGGTCTCACTCTCACACTCGACACCCACACACACACCCACACACACACACACCCCCCACCCACCCCCACCCACACCCACAGAGGGGTGATATTTAATCAGAGTGACAGTATGTGTTTGGGGCTGAATGGGCTCCTGCAGGTAAACCTGAACCCCTATTAATATTCCTGACATCCCCTCTATAACATCTCCCTTCTTCCTCCTTCCTCCTCTATATAACCTCTGCATAACCTCTCTTTCTTTTACTGCTGCTATCTCTCCCCCTCTTCCTTTTTACAGCCTCATCCTCATTCCTCCTGTTTTCCTCCTCCACACTCCTATCTTTTCCACTCTAGTCCATTTTCCTCTGTACATTATGATGTGTCTTTACCAAATGTATCCATTGCTCTCCCCCATGACTCTCCCACCATCTCTCTTTATCCCACTTCCTCCTGGCATCTCTTCCTGTCTCCACGCTTCCTCTGTCTTCCTCCTCTTTAACCTCTGCTGCCCTTGTAAATTGGACTTCAACCAAACTTCTTCCTCCACTTAGGACTCCCGCCTCCATGTGTCTACTCCTCCATCTGTCTTTTAACAACTTCCCCAAATTCAGATTTCACATGTATTTTACATGATGCAACATATTCTGAACAGACAATAAACACTGAAAAAAAGTACTAAAAAGAAAGAATGTACTTTAATGTGTATGGGGACAGGTTAATAGAGCAGAAGTTCTTTAAGAAATGTGTGTCTGTCAGTGACCTTGAAATTAAATCTGTGAGAGAGTGAATAAGTGTCTTGTCCACCTCTTTACCACTTCTAATTTTCTGCTATGGCTGTATTATGCTTTGAGCTTCACCTTCTCTAGCGCTCTCTCACTCCTTCTATTCATCCACATCATTCTTCTATGAAGTGTGTTCATTCCAGCGGTCAGCCAGAGATGTTCTTTATGTCTCCCTCTCAGCCTCCATTTATTCTCTGGTCTCAGCTCTGCTTTATTACACCCAGCACAAGACTTGGTTACTATAGATGCAGAGAGGTGTAGGTGCAGCAGCACATTACTGACATATTTTCTCTCTTAAAGTGTTAATCTTGTAATAAGTTGTTTGACTGCTGTCCTCAAACACAGTCTGTGGCATCGAGGTAACATCTCAGCATTTCAAAGAGGGTTTATGGGGAAAGAGAAAAGCACCAGAAGCAAGTTCAATGGAGGTAAATGTAATAGATTTCAGTTTTAGGCTTTACTAATGTTGTTGATGAGAATGTGCACATAAATAAAGTAAACAAAATAACATTGTTATGTGATATTGCAAACTGTTATGTTGTTTTGTTCAACCCAGGTTTGTATGCCTGTGTGTATGTATTGTATCCATCTAGTCATTTATCAGTGCATTGTCTGGACCATGAGACAGCAGGCTCGGTGGATGGCTGGATGACAAGTTTACTCACATGCAGCAGGAGAACAGCAGCGAGGAACGACTGACCCTGGCAATAACCAATTTCTTCATCATAGACAGAGTAGGCCTTTGAGAGAGAAAGAAAAAATCAAATTCAGTTTGGTTATTCTTACAGTTTTCAAACCAGCTTACATACATTAACTGTAAACATTTGTGGAACAGACAGTGGTAACCTTTGATGTGAAGTTGAGGAGTGATGTCAGGATCAGCAACAGTCACAAGCTGCTGACTATTTTGCACAGGTGATAATGGCATATCCTGTTAATACTGGGACTCTTAATACCATCACCATGGATGCGACATTACTGATGAAAGTGTGAATATTCTTTACATCCTTGAGTGGTTAAGGCTAAATATTGGAGGTTAAAGGTTACGTTATGAACAATATTCCATTATTATTTACACTTGGACTTGAGCCTTTTGACTTGAAAATACCTTCCCCCAAGCCCAAAGATTAAAGAATATGTTATTTAAAAAGTGTGCCACAAATCAATTAATTCCCCTTCATTTCCTGAATCAACTAATGTCAGCTCTATCCATTCCAAGCAAGTTGACACTTTATTGCCCAGATCCATTTGGTTTAAACCAATCTGACTGCATCCAATCAAGTTGCAGGAAAAAAAACAAGAAGAACTAATGTTACGTTACCGATACTGATACGATACCAAAGATTATTTAGTTCACATACAAAAACCACATGGTGGTCAACAAAAACAAATGAAGTGAAGAGAACATTATGACTTCTTTAGGACTCAAAACTGAAAGTTTAGGACTTGACTTGAGACTTAAGGGTAAAGTCTTGAGACTTACTTGTGACTTGTACAACAATGACTTAGTCCCGCCTCTGTCCATTATTTACAAGGCAACCTGAATACATTTCTGCCGCTGCTTGTCTTACACAGTTACAAACATTCACACAAAGAGGCTGCACAGTTCAACCACAGTGTGATACAGTTACAACAGTCAATGAACAAGTCCACTGGAGCAGCTCAGGGATTTAGTGCCTTGAACTCCAGTGTTGCGGGAGGGGGAGTGTCGGCCATTGGTTTAGCCATTCAGTTTAACTACTACATAGAGCATTTAATAATGCTGCTATAGTTACTTGTTGTCTAATATAGGTTAGAGTAGCACACACACGGATATAGAACAGTGATAACTGTGCTTGAGTCATTATGAAAAATGCGTTTGTTGTTTACACGTGGTATGGATATATTTTGAGTATACTCAGGAATTCCAGCTTCCTTTTCAAAGTCAGTATCAAGTAATTTGATCAAACACCATTTGATCTGACTTGTTGATCTAAAGCATACAGGGCCAGACGTAGCGACAGTTTCTTTCTAGTGCCAGCGTTTTTCCTTGTTCTTCAGAGGAATTTCCCTGGGGGGATGTCTCTCTCTGTCTTTGGGTTTTCTCTTTGTTGGTTTCAATCCCTCTCTTCTATCACTTTCTCACTCGCTATGAGGTATCCATTCAATAAATGCTGAGCTAAGTCCCTGTATTTAACACCAAAATGATATGCCCATTTTAAAAAAGAGACTTTCTAAGGACAAATTCAGCAGTGACCAAGGATTATGATATTGTTTAGTCAATGAGAAATGATTAAACATACAGAAAAACTATCAATTGATTTAATTATCAATCAAAACGGTTTGCTCTGTTTTTGTTCTCTACCAACTCCTGAAGGAAATATCTGTCTCTTAAGTAGCTACATGCTTCACTATGTTCAACAGCTAAATAAGGTAGTATACATTTTTTTTTTGGTGTGTGTGTGTGTGGGGGGGGTCGGCTGACAACAGTGGCCTTGCTGCGACCAAAAACTACACAGAGTGAACCAAAACCGTGAAGTAGCATATTCCCTGTAAGTTCATCACAATGGACAACCCCTTTTGCATTGTCATTTGTTTCCTTGTTGTTTTAAAAATAATGATATATAATATAATCAGATGCTTTTAATCACTATTATGGCACCAATGCAACATAAAAACATTTCACTAACCACAGAGATTAGACGTCATTGACGAACAAAGCTTAGCTTGGGGTAGGAAGGCCAAATCCACTGCCACTGTTAAAGCCTGATTGATTATCAATAGTTAGGCAAATAAACTCAAGTCTTGCCACAACAGAAGTTGTCTCACCACTGCAGTAGGAAGACAAGAGGTGGCCAGTCCAATATAAGAACCCTGGCTGGTCCTGTCATTTAAGTATGGAGGACCGACCAAGGAGAGTAACCTTCAGGTGACCGCTCAGGAGAGGCGCTGTCTCAAAACAGTGGGTAGTAGACACAACCCACCAATCACGCTAATGAGCAAACAGACAGGCCTTTTCACAGTGTAAACAAGGATCTGCGGCGAGGTAAAACTCAAAAACTATTCGACCGACACGACGAAGACCACATCAAACAACTTAAACTCTTATCTGCCAACATCCGTGCAAGACATACTGTACAGGGCTTAAGAAACATACATTATCACTGAACAGTAAGTTGTTGTAATTCCAAAGCCAATAAATGGGAACA
Source organism: Ophiodon elongatus (assembly GCA_016806645.1). NCBI lineage: Eukaryota > Metazoa > Chordata > Actinopteri > Perciformes > Hexagrammidae > Ophiodon > Ophiodon elongatus. The sequence continues at coordinate 120,548 of JACSYO010001855.1, forward strand.
ATCAGAGGTAATTGGGGCACCATTGAGGGCAGGTAAATCCCCTCACCTGATTTCTAAACATATAACACACTTGTGGGCAAAACCAGGAGCCCTGCAGTTCAACATGTTTGAGAGGTCAGCAGCACCAGAACTGAGCACGGACCCAGAAAACTTAGAACAGATATTCTGTAATCATATAGTCATTTTCACTGTACACATGTCGGGGCAGTTGTACAGTACAGTCTAATGAAACACACAATTTCAATATCATCTTTAAATATTACGTCACTCAAAATTATTCAGCTGGTGACGGTTCAATATCTTCCTCAAAGATATTTTAGCAGGATTCTTTGATGGACATTAACTTCAACAGCAGTCAAACCTCCCCACATTGGGTAAAAATATTCTAGCCCTTCTTGCATGCTTGAAAAATGAGTGTGGACATCCAGAGCTCCACTGCTGATCTGTTCAGCTAATTTGGGGTTTGATGTGGAGGTAATGAAGAAGTCTTGTGGAGCTGTCTGGAGTGTAATCTACAAGCTGACATGCTTGATGGAGTGTGGCATTCACATGTCCCCAAATCGGCTGGGAGAAGTGCATGCTGACAGATGGATGGGGGAGGTCCTGGTGGGTGAAATCTAAATTTGTTAGCCTGAGCAGATAATAGGCTCAGAGGGCTGGATTGTTACCATCTATATGCCTGGTTTCTCATAACCAATAAGCACAGGATTGTTATACTTCTATACGTGTAAGACTTTAGAAAAAACGTTTTAGACAAATGTGTACGGTATTATTACTACAAAAGTGATAGTATTTAGAGAACAGTTTCATTTCATAAACTGTAGGTCATAGGTTGAGTCTGCAACAACCAATTAGTGATCATCTGTGCTGTAGATGTGTCCTTGAGCAAAAATTATTAATATGTGAACACTCTAGAAAAGTGTTTCACTGATTATATTCAAAATACATGGAAACTAGCCGAGAGAGAAATTGGAGAGCTAAGCCGACACTATCATAGCAATATTATTGAAAGTCATTAGTATGAGGGCTTTATGAACTTTATGGGCTTTTTTTTCTGTAATCAGTTATTGCTTTTGTTTTGGTTCACATAATATATAACTTATAACGTTTTGTTTAAGGCATTGCATGCCTTTATTAGATAGACAATAGTATAGAGATAACAGGAGGGCAGAGAGAAATAGTGAATGACACGCAGAAAAGGTCCACAGCTGGATGAGAACTGGGGACGTTATGGTTCATGGTCGAGGCTTTGGCCACTAGGGAATCCCGTTCATCAACGTTCTTTATATGAATAAGTTAATGGAACATGTAAGAATATTAAAGCTCCAACTGTTAAGACTTTGCAGCCTGAGGTCTGTTTCCATGGTTATTTGTGTGATACATTTTCTTGTTTGTGTAGATCAAATGTCAGCGTCAGCTTCAGAAATGGAAGGGATGCAGCAGTGCAAATCTTTATTCTAACAAACCCTGCTGGTATTGTATTTACAAGTACACACATTTTGAGCCGGGTGGCGGCCACCAGGATATCAACTAGTATCCTGAATAATGTGTGCATGAAAACACTCTGTGATTACTCGGAAATGCAACATTAGCCAGGTTGATGAGGCGTTATCATGTTTGCTTCCCCCACCCCTCTTTTTGTTTAAGTTTTGTTTCCTTGGAAATATAGCAGGAATTCTCTTTATCTGAGAGTCACAGGTTTTGAATCCCCACACCAGCTGGAAGGATAATGCTCCCCTCTCCCTGAAAACCCACTGTCAGAGTCTTGAGTGAGGCAGTCGATCCCGAACTGCTCCACCAGGCCTTCTGAAGGACCACTAGTAGATGTCTGAGGCTGTGCATTGAGAGAATGAAGCGTATTATCATTGAAAAAGAGCACGGCACTCAGGTGACCTTCCCTGAAGAATAAAGGTTAAAAAAATAAAAGACTGCAAGCTTATTACTGAGTAGGCTATGAAGATGAATATAAACTTTGTCCTGGATTCGCTGTGCCTGTAACCCACTCATGCCTCAAGATCCAACCAACCTTATCAGCAGCAAATCTACATGGATTTGCATACAAATGAAGGCTGGCTCGCCACTGACCTAGTTGGGTCCAGACTGGATGCTAACCCTTCCTGACAGGTTCTCCCAGAGCGCTGACCGGTCATACTCTACTTCTGCAGCGCCAGGAAAATTCAAAAGGAGCAAAAGTTTTACTTCATCATTCGAGAAAACTACCTTTGATTTTAATGAATAAACAAAACACTTCTGTGATATCCATATTTGGGTTTAAAGTACACCCTCTAGTAACTCCTTTTTTTTGGATTCAACTTTGTCCTCACAGGTTTCTATAAATTACCAAAATTTTTCTTTTCATCTGGTAGATAAAAATATAACAAAAGAAAACGACTTTATTGGTATCTGAAGAATCCCTTTTGGCGTGCAGGAGAACATTTTAAGCGCACCACTCCTTGTTATTCACCAGCGAAATATGCTTCCATTAACACAGCTGGTAGCATTTCAGGTTACGTACAGGTGCAAATTATCTATGTATGTGTGAAATGTATCCCTTATGTAGGGCCCTTAAAAGAGTGTTGACATGACATGTTTTTTTGTTTTTGTAGCGCAACTGTCATTTCAAAAATGACAGTTGCGCTACACTACACCTGTCAGTGATGATACAAAATAACGATTTAGAAGAGTTAGAAACCTCAATTTAATGCTGACTATAAAGTAAATTACTGAGTGTATCAGATAAGGATACATTAATGAGTAAACAAGGGTTAGAAGGGACAAATTGTCCATTGAATTGAGTATACAGATTGATTTGTAGTTCCAGAGTTATATATACACAAAACAATGCTAGATCTGATCAAGACGTTTAACTTATTTTTTTCGTACTTTTAATTGAATTTGTTGCTAAACTTATCTTCTTTATTGCATTATGCAATAAAGAAGTTCCAAATTTCTTTGGAACAACTTCTTTGGAACAATTTCTTGTTCCAAATTATACATTTGGAACAAGAAATTGTTTATGTATTATGTTATTAGTTATTGGGTTTTGTAATCAAGACCATTTGATTAAATAAATAATAATAAATCATTAAACTTGTATAAGGTGTTTATTATAAGTTTGTGTGCCTGGCTAGCTAAGATGTTTTATTGACATGTAGTTTTCTGTGAACACTGGCTGTCCAGACTTGAGTGAAGTACTGATTGTGATTTCAACAGATTCATGAGTCGTCTGCCAAATCTCTGCGGTTACTGAATAAACTCAATAGGTGTTAGAACTGTTGTAGTTACCCAGTAATGACCAGTATTCATCAGTGAGCTATTTTGTTGTCTAAGATTATTATGGAATTTATTCTGGAGATGCAATTTTTGAGAACCACACAAAGCATATATATAGAGATCGCACCCAAGCTTACTTAACCGTTATTATATATTTGATTACTTACTAAAATCATACATGCTGATTTCACAAGTACTTTCTCTGTGATAGAGCTGTTGGATATTTTGTAGGGCAAGGCAAAGACATCTGTGCATAATAAATTGTCTTGGTTGAGTTGGTTGAGCACAGTGACAGATTGAAAGTGGCTTTAATACATTACAGTAGTGCTGACCTTGGCTTTTGTCTGAATAAAATGTACCTTGTGTCTTCACAGGTAATTACCACAGGATGTGAGTCCACTGGGACCCTCTCCTTATTCTTCTCATTCATTTTAATATAAAAGGAGCCTCAACTGCACGTGTTAAATAGTACCAGGCTGATCCACCCAAAGGTCAAGGGGTCTACACGAGACAGTTAAAGTCACTATGAGGAACTTTGAACTGGTTATGAAACGGTCTCGATGTAATAACAGTGTCTCATTATGACCTTCATAAGTAAACAAGACCATCAGCGAGAAAATTATCTATTTCTATATAGTTATTCTCAAATCTTGTAGCTGCCACAGGGGTCGACTAGATCCAACGGAATCATGCAAGTTCTCATGCAGGAAACTCCTTCAGCTCAGACCCCGATGGGGTCTCAAGCAGCAAACCAGCCCGCGTCTGACAGATCCAGATCTGGCTTTGCTGCTGCCTTTGACCTGCAGTTGGTGCTTCGCCCCGAGGTGGAGAGTTTAACGCCTGCTAGCAGCAGCAGCTCCTCCTCCTCAGTGCTCCCACCGTTCCCCGCTGGGAGCCAATAAGACACCATGCTGCTGGAAGCCCAGGCCATATTGCTGGGCCCAGCTGGAGGGAAGGGACGCATAGGAGAACCAAAACCAGAGCTGAGCGGGGTAGACTCTCAGACCCTGCTGCAGTAAAATTAGTAGTTTTCTAAAAGGACTTCTGTGCTCAGAAACACTATCCATTATGTCTAGAGGTCAACAGCCAAAATCTGAATAAGATGAAAGTTCTTCTATCCATCAAATCACCTCTTTATATTGTTAAATCTGTAATATAGTAATGTATGTATTTAAAGTTGTACTAACCAAAACAGCATTACTTGTCAAAATGGATTTTAGTTAATAAATAATATATTAGTGGACACACTGCCCTACCGTCTCCTTAAATAAATTATATTTTTATGTGTGCCTATGCTAATGTTGTGATGTTGTGCATATTTTTTAGACATATTTGGCTGCCACCTTTGCTGACAGCCTATAAATAATAATAATAACAAGCAATGCATTGACATTGCAATCCTGAGTAGATGGCAGTGAATTAATAAGAGTCATTAAAGGGATGCCTCTAAAACTGTCCAAAACTAAAGCATTTAAACTAGGCTTTAAAGAGTTGCAAAAGACGTACAACATTTGCAACTGAATGGTCAATTTCTTGTCTCAAATTTGATATTCAGAAACTATTTTTGTAGGGTAATTTGAGAGAAATCTGCCACCTACATAAAAACAACAATTTTCTTCCACTTAAAAAATTGGTAGAAAAGATCAATCACTTTCCTCTGAGTGGTGTGTATGTCCGGTATATCATGTGGGTTCATGTTGATGTCTCAGTAAAGTAAAGGCAGGCTCTGTCAGTCATATATTGTAGAGCCAACTTGAAATGCCAAACAAATTCCTACTGAGCCCTGCCAGACCAAAAAAAAAAAACAATTTTTTTTCTAATGGCTGGCTTCATAGGAAATGGCACAAATTGTACAAGGTCGAGCGCACATTTCAGAATTAGCTTCTCATCTCACAGAGCTTCTCAGCAGGAAAGTTTTCAAAAACGTTTGAACACAGCATGAAAGAATGTGTATTGAGATTTGCCTTCTGTTCCATGATGCCATGGAGAAAGTGAGTTAACATACAGTACTGTATATTCCAATGCTAATTTTATCAATATTCAAAATATCTTGATGTTACTCGACTCGGATGCCCCTCCACAACCTCAATGTCATATCTCAGGATCACCTTGCAAATCTTGTACAGTGAATCCTGTCCATCTCCGTCAGAGTCCTTGAAGTAGTCGTGTGCAGGGAAGGTGCGGTGAATGTCCCGGGTGATGACACCTTCCTGAGCCGAGTCCTGCAACACACATGGATTGAACACTTTAGACGGGTGACAGAATCAAAGCCAAATTTAGATACACTGTGTGTATTGGAGGTTGTGCAAGTTCAGATACTGCAAATCCTGATTTATACACTTGTTTTAATGGATTCATGGGATGACAAACAGCAAAGAATTTTTCAACTGAGCACCCACAACCTTTCTGACATTTACACTGAGCATGCTCTTACATATCTTTTCTCTGTTTGTAAATGTTTATACGCAGTTGAAAAGAAGGCAATGTTTTCAACGGTATCAGTCCACAGCTATGATTCAAAGCAGCACACTGCTATGTCACCGGGGTTTTTATGTGTGTATTAGTGTTTGTCCTATTCCTCGTGCAACAGCACTCCCCAGGCCTCAGTCTCTTAGTCTGTACTGTCTAATCCACAGCCACTGCAGTGTACACACACATACCAAACAAGCCTGCTTGTTTTCTTATGCGCTTCTCACAAACACATACTGTACACACACACACACAGGCACTTGCTATTTCCCCCTCACTTTCTTTTCTCACACACACTGTCGGTCGCACACACACACACACACACACACAAACGCACGCACGCACACACACGCACACGCACGGAGAGAAGACTGGCAGCACAGCATTCTCCAACAACTCACTGTAAGCTGCAGATAAACCAACCCTGATCCTGCCTGGCCTTGATGTGTGTTTGTGTTTATCAGAGAGAAAATGGGTGTGTGACTGAGAAATGTCATCTTTCTTGCTTCTTTCCTCTCCTTGTTTCTGGACAGTAGAGAGAAAAGAAGAAGAAGGGAAGCAGTCTGTTGCATGTTTGTGTAAAACATTGCAACATATAATGCTCATATGAGGTCTTGGTCAGGAGGTGCCTCATTGCCCCCATGTATTTGTGCAGGGAAACTCTAAAAAATAAAAGCACAACAATGCCTGCTGAATGGATTGAAGTGGTTCGGGCTAGCCAGGAGATTTGCTTGTACAATAATGACAGTTTTGGTGGCATTGCTTCTTTACAGGCATAACTTGGAACACTAACTAAAAGACACTGTACAGCTTCTTAGGTTGTTGAGTTTGGGTTGTGTTTTAGAGCTTTGCCGGTTAGTTGATTAATCAATTGGTGGATCAACGATTTTTTATTGTTTTGAGTTATTTGGAATAAATGCAAAATGCATTCTACCTATTTAAAATCAATAGCTTTGGGTTTTGGACTGTCGGTTGGACAAAATAAGACATTTTTGAAGATGTCATCTGGTGCTCAACAAAAATGAATTGGACATTTAGAAAAAGAATTGGGATTGGATTTTCAGATATTTTATGGACCAAGCGATTAATCAATTCATCAGAAAGCGAATTTGCAGATTTCAAAATAGTCGCTAGTGGCATCCCTTGCCGTTTTTGTACACAATTTACCAATTTTGTACCAATTCTTTTTATTAATGTTTTGGGGCAATTTATGCCTCAATTAGATCGTAGACTGTAGACATGAGAGGGAGATTGGTAATGATGTTTAACAAAGTTCCAATGACTGACGTTAACCAGGGACTGTGCTGTTTCTTAAACCCGAAGCCACCATGCTGATATTTTATTATATAACATGTGCTACATAGTTTTAGTGATTTATATTCCATTGGCATTTGTACATATTTTTTTTTTCACACACTACTTCTATCTTTATGAGGAAACTCATTGATATAATGCAGGCCATAGCCCCTTACCCTAACCATCCCAACTAAATGCCTGACCCCAACCCTTATCATACTGCTAACCTAAACCTAATTCTAAGATGAACCTTAAAACCAAGTCTGAACCCTAAAACAGGCCTTTAAACGTCCGTCACTAAGTGAGGACAGGCCTAACCTAAACCTACCCTTAAAGCAAGTCCTGCCCCCAAAATGTAATGATTTACGCTATGGGGACGTTCTTTTTCACCCCAAAAGGAAAGCGATTCCCCACAATGTGACTGTAAGAGATGTGTCCCCACAAGATGGGTAAAACACGTCTTTATACACACACACACACACACACACACACACACACACACACACACACACACACACACACACACACACACACACACACACACACACACACACACACACACACACACACACACACACACAAAAGGGTTTGATGGAAGCTCCTGGCACAACTGTATGTAATGCTTTAATGAGATTTGTAGTGTGGAGGTGGTGTGTCGTTCTGTGTATTATGTGTTAGAAATGGAACTAACAGTTTTACATTGTGTTTCTTCTGCGGAACAAAAAATAAAAAAACTGATGCAGCTCTTTAGGAATGAAGGTAGCGCTGTGTGATTTTTTTTCTCATTTTCATGGTTGTCTTAACCTGACAGCAAAACAAATGTCCTTAATGTGACAACAGATTGATAAATCAAATTTCAAACTTAAATCATATTTGAATGCAAAAAATGGAACGGATATATCTGGTTATAGTTTTTACTAGGTATTTTCCAAGACAGTAGGTGTTTTTTAGGGTCGTCTTACATTTAAGGGCTAAAACAATTAAGTAATTGAACAATTAGTTGATCATCAGAAAATGAATCAGCAACTATTTCGATAATAGTATAATAAGTGTTGTCTTATGCTATAAACTGAATACCTTTGTGTTTTGAACTGTTAGTTTGACAAAAATCTATTTGATGTCGTCACAATGGGCTTTAGTAAATTGTGATATACATGTTTCCCTATTTTTTTTACATTTAATAGACCAAGGGATTAATCACTTATCAAGAAAACAATGCTCCCTATTTTTGTTAAACAAGTACAGTACTAGACTGAAGATTGAAATACACAAAGACCAATTAAGTGAGAAACATTAACAGAAGAATAGAGAGTAGAGGACGACCACACAAGGAACCGTTTAATTAATTACTACGCAAGTAAAAACATTACTTTTAAAGCAGTTATAGACTAATGATTAATTAACTACCTTTTTGAGTAAGCCCATCAATAACAAACACATTTATGACACTGTAATTACTATGGCAACGTCAGCTAAGACCAGCAAGAATCTGGTTGACAGTGAAAGTTGTAAACACTTTGATTTAATAAACCATGCATGCCTCTACTAATTAACAGCCTCATTACTCAAAAAACACCACAAAAAAATGAAGAGCGGACGTCCTCTCCTCTGCTTAAGCTCCTTCCTTCCTCGTCTTGAACCCATTCTTTCTCTATTAATTTCCCCCTGCATATTTCCCTCTACCCTTGAATTCTTTCTCCTTTATTCCTCTTCTCCATCTCCTCCCTTTTTCTACTTCCATAGTCTCCCCTCTTTTTGTTTCTTTTCCTAACGTACCATATCTACTGCCTTCTCTATTTCCTTCTCTTCCCTATTATATACTTCTCTTTCATCTTCTTTTCTCTGTTCTACTTCATTTCCTTCCCTCCTTTCCTTATACGTCCACGTGTCCCCCAAAAAATGTTCCTTATCTCCTTCCATTTTCAATGCAGAAAGAAAACACAAAGATATTTAAGCCCTAAGGTCTCAGTGTGTCAGACTATGATTCTTTACATATTTTTGCACCATTGTTCTCTTCCTGCAATTAAACAAAAAAGTAGGTTTTTATCTCTAATGTACCAGTTTTCATGATGATTATGATATTTAAAAAAATTGTAAAAGTACTACATAAAAAAACAAAACAGTAAATGGGTTGTACTTTTAAAGTTACTAATCTATTATTGTTGTTGGAATATTTTACCTTAAAAGGATGAAATTATCATTATGTTAGCTTCATCTCCGCAGTCAACGGTCTACTGCAGGGGATATGTAGCACTACTTCATACTTCAGTGATTAACAAAGATGCAGTTGCTGTGAGTCCTACCCATCAGTGTCTTCCAAGTTAATGTTGCTTTTATGGTCCACCTGAGCTGATTAATGTATATCTGTTCTTGCTATGTGTGTGCTGGAACAAGAGTTATATGCTGTGTGTGGATGTGGAGTGTAAACGAATGCGAATGCTGAAGCATGCGGCTCTTTGATCTCTGCAGGGAGGCTGAGGTGTTCAGGAGGAACTGCAGCCTCATCAGCAGCATCAGTTCTCCGTCACAGTGCCCCAGTTCAACATCCCTGCAGTACATTAAGAGTACAAACACAAAACAAACAGAATAAACCCTATACCCTTAGTCCTATGAGCACAGGTAGAGTGCCCTCTGATAGCCGCTATAGGTCTGCCCACTCACTGCCTGAACATTTGCATACTAGTTTGGCTCATAGGCACTGACCCACTGATTCCTCACAGTACCAGCTGTCAAACCCTGAACTTGCATCTGAATGCCAGCAACTTAACAAGCTTCATAGAGACCAGGTCAGGGGACCCTGTCTGCTCTCTAGGCTTAATGGGGCCAATACAGATGTTTACCCTTCCTGCCATGGCTTGTCCAACACCATAAGGCACCACCAGGTCACCGTCCTCTGAAGCAGACGAGAGAGCAGGATGTTGCCATTGAGTGTGGCACAGCTAGAAGCAGTGAGTTCAGCATCATCACAAGTATCGACACCATCAAAAGGATCTTCAGCCTGAATATCTTTTCACCACTGCCACAAGTGAATCAATGGAATAGACCGTGGGGGGGATCAAGAAGGCTGTTAGCGATGCGTTTGTTCCATTTCCAGACAGGGGTAAGAAAAGGACAGAGGAACTGTGGCTGCGATAAGACCACGTTAAGAGAGGCAGCATCATATCTGAAGAGAACACAAGGCTTTTCTTGACTGCAGGTAATCCTCTTAGTTTTCATGTTGCTCTTTCAGTTGCTGAAAAAAGTGGATGGTGGTTTGCGGTGTGATGATTTATACAACCAGTAACCGAAGGATTATTGTATCCTTCCTGATTGGCAAAACCAGTACATGCAAATTTCCGTAAGCTGCTCCACAGGAGTGAGAAGGAAATCCTATAGAGTGTAAATCTGAGCTATATACAAATATTTGGGTGTATGCACTTTAGTCAGCAAGCATGCACATAAATATACACTGATCAATGCATGAAAGCACAAATGTCAATGCAATAAAGTTCATTCAAACACACACAATCAACTTTTGCTGACCAACATACATACACACCCCCTTTCACCTGTACACAAATAAGCTGCAGGAGTGTTACACATCAGCACACTTTCTCAGCATTTTGCAGATGACATAATAAATATGGAGGTATTCTAAAAAAAGGCATTTGCACAGGCAGGGGGATTCCATAAACACTGTCCACCATCAGTCTGAATCCAACATACTGTGGTTGTGTTTGTTGGTGTCTTTATTCTGCAGGATTGTGTGCACCCGTCAGATTTATCCCCTGGTGGCTTTTAAACTAACTGACTGAAGGCGGAAAACAAGACAAAAAAGGAGATGGAAATACGAAGAGAAGGAATGGGAGAATCAAAGAGCAAGGAGGGAAAAGAGACAGATCAAGACAGATAACACAGAGAGAGAGACAGAGGTTGAGAAAGAGAAAGAGAAAGAGAAAGATAAAGACAGAAGAAAGAGAGGGAGAGATATATGTACAAAGAGGGGAATGAGAGGCTTCCTCTAATTGTAGCCTGGGGGCTTGTTGGGCAGACAGTCCATTACTCAGACCTCACCAACAGGTAACCTACTTAACACACGCAGCTAAAAATAAAAACTGCTGATTTGTCTAAAACTGCACTTCACCTCCACATCCCTCTACATTCAACAGCAATTCATTTAACCACACTGGCCAACTGGTGAAAGCTGCCACGGGTTTACAGAATCAAGAGGGCTGGAGAAATACTACAGCCATCGAGGAGCAACCCTCCTGTGCCCATTTGGTCAAACCGGGTTTACTCATGAATCAATCTCCGCTGTGCTTTAAATATATAATTGGTGGAGCATGTTATGGTTAGTATAAATTAAAATAAATAAAAAAAAAAAAAAAAGAGTATTGAAGGGTACATTAGATTATACTATTGAATGATGCTTGGCTTGAGGAACTTCAAATACCTTTAGACCCTGTTTTGAGTGGTTTATTGGACTGTGCAGTGTTTCTTTTCCTTTAAGTGCAAACAAACCGCTAGACATTAGAGTTAATTTGTACCACATAGCATAATTTAATACAATTTATGCAGTTAAGTATTTCTTGGAATAAAGAGGGCTAACAGGAGCAGTGCTGAAACAATTAAATCAACAATTTTGATAATTGAGTTATTGTTTAAGTCCTCCATCAAGTAAAAATACCTTATAATTGCTGGTTCAAGCCTTTTGAGTTTGAGGATTTGCTTCTTTTTCTCTTTCTAAAACTGTAAATTGACTACCTTTGGGTTGGTGGGAAAATAAGCCATTTGACATCACTACCTTTGGCTCTGGGACATTCTGAAGGGCAAAAATAGCAGACAAACATAAAAACAAACAATGACAAGATAAATACATTACTTTACAAGGAAGCTGAATTAAATTCTGGTTATAAATTAAACCAGTGTGGGTTGCAGATCAGCAAATATTTGTTTTACAATATATTTCTAGTCACAACATATGAGAAAGAACTAGCTCCAATGGCTGGAACTAAAATGGTTCTGCTGCAATGCCAGTAGAAGAAAGCAATAAAAGGGCAGATGCTTGATGTTGGACATTTTAAATGTTAATCACTGCCTTGGGAACTGTGTTTTAATTTGTATTAAGCTTGAAGGCAATACCAGCAAACACCTGTCATTTTATGATAAAAAAAACAATTCACTCAGAAGCTGGTACAGCTGAAATGACACTAGAGTTGTTCCATGTCAAGTGTGCTCCGACCGCCGGCAGGTTAAGTCCTCTGTCCACTTAGTGTTTACCTTTCTGGCTATTAGGCTCTGTCAGCTTCCCCCTGTCGCTAAAATAGGGAAAGAGGAAACCAGGGTACCTTCAGGGCCACTGGTCACTAATTTGAGGCTAGCTGACATTGGTTAGGTCTAGTCATGCCCTGCTCCGAGTGTCCACAGTGTCAGGTAGACTGGTCGAGTTTTTCCACTGAAAGAATATCGTGCTGTACCTACACCAGATCCACTACTGCAGTATCCTGTGATACAGTATCAGGACTCAGCAAGTCTGTCTCTAAATAGGGAAAAAGTTATCAAGGCTGATCTGAGACTTGCAACCCACACTGGTAATTTTTAAACATGAGACATTTGAAGCACAGAGTGAAGTAACGTCAGAAAAATAATGCCAACACTTATGTGTGCTTCACCACACTGCAACATTTTGCTTTAAAAGCATGAGTCAGTCTGTCCATCATCAGCACTGAATCCTGTCAAAATGTCTTTGAGAAAGATAATGAGCCACCTACCTGCTTTCACATTATTTCTCTATTTCACATAGAGTCTCTCTGAATAAAAGTGGTAGTTAAATGCTCAAAATGTAAAAATGCAAATGTAGAATCTTAGAAGCAGCTCCATCTTTCTCCTCTTTTAGAGGGAGAACAGTGAGCTCTCAAGTTACCCTTCTCTTCTGACAGTGTTATGTAATTCCCGGGTGTGGAAGGGGCCCAAGGGTGCTGGCTGGTGAGCCCCTCGACAGAGAGGCAGCCATGCTTTGCTAAACCGATGAGGTGGCAGCGAAATACGCTGGGTTCAGACAGCTGAACACTCAGAGCCCACTAAGTCCTGAAGTGACAGCCCAGCCAATCAGAGAGGGTGCTGCTAGCGTTAAACCGCTGGAGGCAAACATGAAGACAGATTGCTGGGTACAAAGTCAAACTGTGTTTACAGAATAATTACAAAGGGAGCAAAGCTAGAGACAAAACCTAAATGTTTTACTTAACAACTCCAGCAACTGCCATTTGAAAGGGAAACGTCCATGACTGGATAAGATAACACAGTCCATAGCTGGAGAGATGTGTGTGTTTTGTCACTAATGAATATAATGATGTGATTATTCACACAACAGATGACTATTGTTTTGTCTGATATGACAATACTGTATATATGGTGTGAGATTTTGCCCCACTGTTTATACCATGGTAGTGAACACCTTTAACATCTCTACTCGACAACAATAACAAGTCTGCTAACTTGCCACCTGAGTGAAGCAACAGAGGACCCAGGAATGAGTGCAACACAACCTCGTCTGACTTTCTTCTCAAGACACACGGTATTAGTGCAGTTGTTTGACACTACACAGGAAAATATTAAGACTAGACTGAAGGGTAAAACACTTTCTCTGACCACCGAAAGATGGACATTGAATTACGTTTCAGTTTGAATTTGTTAGCCCAATGGAGGATTCTATCAATATTGTCTATCCCTAAGTGTATTCGTCGAAACATTTAAAACGTCCCAACATACGTAAAAAGAATGTAAAAGCAATGTTAGGTGAATATACGTAGGAATAGGCAGGGTTAGAAGTTGCAAACGATTGTACCACCGAAAGGGCATTCCAGCATTCTTTACTGCGTCAATATGAATACTATATTTAGTTGATTATATCTCTGGATAACCAAAAACAAATACCACTAAATCAGACAATGAGAGGCTGCAGCACCCTTCTGGTACTTGAAGCGTGAGAGCTGAAGGAGGAGGGAGGAGAGGGTCACAACAGTGTTAAACCAGAACAGGTTTCTGGACTATAGCCACTTAGCGACAATGTTTTGTGTAAACATGCATAATTTTAAAAATGTTTCCCATTCAAATTCAGTGTTTCTTTCGTGAATCGTACTATTGTCCGGGTAGAAAACATATCTTTGAACAGGAATCAGCATCATTTCACTAAAGCTCTCAATTAAATCAAGGAGTAATTTAATTGTCTTAGGTAGGTAGGTTAACAGCTCCTTAAGGCAGGTTTTATAGTAAAACACACTCCTGAAGCTGATGGGAGAAATCGTTACACTACTGTTTATGTGTTACTCATCTCCATATACTGTCAAACCTAATTATTGATCCTATTCTCAGGCTCAATAATTTCTCACACTGGCAGAGAGGTGGATCAATTGAATAAATTCAATGCACCATTCTCTCTGATGGGATTGAGAAAACAAGTGCTGCGCCATCTGAGCCTGGCTTCAACATGAGTGGGGAGTGGTGCATGATGGGCCGTGCTAGACAACAGAGGCTGAGATAAACCAGCAGAATGGTATGTCAAAGAGCATGTCTGTTGCAGAGCTGCACCCTGGAGCTCCTCCAGGCAAGAGAGCACACAAACCAGTCTCCAAACTGGTTGGAAGAAATGTCTGCTTCAGTGTAAAGCAACATCATTTGTTACATAATGCACGTCAGACACATTAAAACGGAAGACAGATTATAGCAAAGAATCTATTAAGTAGAGAATGTTAAGTACAGATATGAAAGGATGGAGAAATTACTTAAAAAGGCAGACAGAGGACGCAGGGCAGATAGGGGAACGCAAGAGGAAAGTGGTAGCAGAATGACTGACAGCCAGAATATTACTAATAATAATACTACCCTCTTCATCTTTTGGATGGATGGCAGCTCCTTCAATGGAAGGCCAGTACTGAAAGTGACAAACAGGCTGCGTTTGGATCACAAAAACCTTACATAAACCCCCCAAAAACAGAGACAGAAGAAGGAAAGAGGGAAAGAAAAATGTGTGGTGTATAAAAAATGATGTAAGAGAGTTCTTTTTAATGGCATGGTTAAAGAAGCAGTATGTAAAATTCAGTGGCATCTGGCGATGAGGTTGCAGAAGATTGCCATCAACTACTGTAGTTACCCCTAAATCGTACTCAAATGAAGATCCCTCCTCATTCACCTTTTATTTATGATATATAATAATATATATTAATGATGATAACCAATAACTAAGACAATGCACAGACAGTGTAGTGATATCCCTGCACTTGTGGTCTTGACAAGTCTTGATATAAAATCTAGAATGCTCTTTGTTTGAGAAAGAGACCGAATGAGGTCGATTCTGAGACGAGACCTTTAAAAAGTGGTACTACAACACTACCACTTAAGAAGCATGGACCAAACTCTACCCTGCTGCAGCAAGCCTCTGAGCAAGGCATGGTTAGCCAGTGAGGATTCCCTTTGTTCATCAGTGGAACTGTAGGTTATGAAGATGGACGCTAGGAGGTAAATATAAAATGCTTTCCAAGTTATTCATTACTGAGGAGATTGTACAGACTGAAAAATGTCTCGGTCCTCTTTCAAAGAAAGGTGCAAATTCTAAAAGTATGTCAGGCAAAAAACACAATTCCTGAATTCAAAGTCTAGCCTTTGGTCATGACACAATCAGACATCCGGATGTAAAATGGACATCCCTCTCTGCTGACACACCTGGCTGCCACAAACTCCTCATTGCTCTTCATTTCAGTGGGACACAGTGAAATAATCTAGTGGTGTGATATTCAGAGGACGGTAGCCCGGTAATTAAAAACCAGCTCCCCCTGAGACCTTTGTCCTTGGTTGCTGGCGAGGAAGTTTCTAGAGGCTTCCCTGGAGGGATGAGGGTATGGGGGGGGGCAACAGCTGGCCCGCTTGGCAGATTGCAAATTCATCTGTCTCTGTATCGCTGCCGTGGCATTTTAATGGTCCGGCTGGTTCTGCATTTCAATAAGCTGAGTTGGGAGTGCAGGTTCAGTGTTCAGACAGAAAGCAAAAAAGCAAAACTTCTCATTTTGCTTGCAGTGAAATTAGTGACAAGCAAGCAGGTTTAAAAAAACATTCGACATACCAGGGAGCTGAAGGGTAACAGAGCTGGATTCAATGTTTTGGTTAACATCTTTATTTACTCTTTTTTTTTTTTTTTTTTTTATAATTGTCCAAAAATGAATCACCATTTTGGGAAAAGGCCTTAATCACCCTGCACAAAAACATGCATGTTAGTTAGTGTTGGTATTTTTTACTTCCTGGTCCTGATCCTGAAATATGGGATTTGCTGCTTTTGTCTGTTTTATCTGATAGGATGATTAATATCTCTTTTTGGTTCTGGGAAATCATGATGGCTATTTTTCACAATTGTTTTGAGGCTGTGTCCCTCTGACTTTTCCAGCATAGATGTCACTCTTTCTTGTGTTCAATTTTAATGTAGTTTTATAATTTATTCACTGAAAAAGTAATGTGGTGTTCCTGACAGTATTTTGAGGATTTCTATTAGTACTATACTGCCACAGAGAAGGGACTTATAAAACTAAACAAATAAAAAAAAAATGATAATATGAAAAATGTGACGCATTTGGTAGGGAACAATTTGGATCTGGAGCAGGATAAGATTCTCACACACACACGGCATCATTGAGAGAGGTCAGTGGATAAAGTGCATCCCCCCAGATATCTGACATTTTCTGTGTGTTGTGTTTTCTTACTGGAGGATATGTCTTGAGTGTCTGTTATGTGGGGACAGAAGATCCCAAGGGATGATCGAGGTGGAGTGAGAGGAGAGTCAGACACTCTCGGTCAGGGTTGGTCCACGAGAGAAGACTTGTGTATGGATGTGTATAAAGCTATGTCAATTCCTGTATGTCCAGATGGGTCTTAACACACACACACACACACACACACACACACACACACACACACACACACACACACACACACACACACACACACACACACACACACACACACACACACACACACACTTTAGTCCCATAATGCAAACATATTTGGAGACAGTGTAATTAAATATAACTAGGAGCAGCAGTGATACATGGAAATATGCCCTCTTTTAAAAAAAAAAAAAAAAAAAAAAAAAAAAATCCTGATAGTATCTCATGTGAAACACCAGGAGGGAACGAGAATTGGTGTGTGTGTGTGTCCGGTCCAAACAAACACAGATGCACAGGTTTGTCAAGGTGCTCCTATATCCATTGCATGCTTAGTAACCATTGTGATTCATCAACGGTGCTCAGATTGATCTTGCAGGTGCAACTGAAGTTGGACACTAGGGATGTCACAAGCAATCCCAAAACAATTATGGTCATTGGATAGTGTTAAGTGTGTGTTGCCGCTGCATAGCATGCAACCAAGAGAGAGAAAGACAAAGAGGGTCTTATGAACACACTCATTTATGGCAAAATTATGTCACGATTGATAAGAGGAAGGAACTATGCCACTCATGGCAGATCAGCTGAAAACCGTCCGGTTTTGATCGGCAGCCGTTTGAATCGGTGCGTCTCTAATTGTGTTGGATGTTGCGCCACAATTTTGTGCTGGTGCTCCTAAAATTGTGTTCTAGTGCTGCTTGTGGAAAACAAGTTAGTCAGGAGACCTGCGTGCACACGCACACACACAATTAGACTTCCCTTTCCAAATAAAAGTACACATGAATAAAAAATGAAGAGGTCTCTATTTTGAAGCCAATGTTAACATCCATTTTAATTGCGCTCTATTTATAAACTTAAAATGAACTCATTGAAACCTTGGTGTTCCTTCAGACTCAGCTAGGGGTTTCCATAGCGACACAGTGGCTCTTAAGTCCTGATGTTCAGTTGGGAAGAACCAGAGAGAACAATGGAGACACTCAACTGTAACCGGAGATAGAGTGCTGGATGGCTGGCAGTCTCATCCACCATTACATACAGAGGTTGACAAGGAGAGTACAGCTCATACCAGAAATCAAGTATTAAATATGCATGTATAGAATGCATTTCAGTTTATTTTGTATCAACCAAAGGTTAAACAAACAATTGATATCCTATGTGCATAGTGTAATAAACACTGCCTTGATGAAAATGATCTCTGGAAAACCTCAAAACTCAATCATTAACCTGATTGCTACTAGTAAAGTGAAGCTGGTAATGTTGTGTTGTAAAGACATGCTATTTGTTGGATACATACTGTATATACGGCTAAACGTCCTTTAGAAAGATAAAATGCTCTTGTATTCACCGACTTAACCTTTTGAGGTGAAGAAGCTGTGAACCATGTTGCCGGTTTGACGACGAGTTTTGTCAGAATTATTTCCTGATAAAAACAGCGTTGTACTGATTATACAGTACTGCTGGTGGAAATACTGCCTTGGGCTCAAAATACTGTTTGTTATGTAGGTTTGATGTGATTTTTGTTATAATGTACTTTTTTTCTGACTGTCATTGACAAACTAACTGACTGACAGAGTCTCAAATGACACACTGGTCACACAGCCAGCGAACACCAGACACAGCTGTGTTTTATTTATATATTTTTTCAGTCAGTCACTCCCATCCTCCTACCCTAGCAACAGTAGCAAGGCTAAATGCCACAGAGGAAGAACTACTGTACCCATATCCACGATGGCCTGAGGCGAGCTGCTGGACCATCACTACTAAATAACTGCCCAACACAGACAGGCCTGGTGTGCTACTATGGGGCATGCTGCTTCAGGATAGAGAGAGGGAAAGGAAGAGCAAGGAGGGGGTGGTAAAAGGAGGGAACAAATATGCTAAGGAGCCGAGGGGTTAATTTTACTCTCTTACGGTATTTAATTCAGCTAAAATGCCCTGAGAGAGCATTAGAGAAGCTGGCCGTACATCGGCTGGCAGAGCTTCAGTATCTGAGGTCTGCAGGCAGGTTAACAATAAAAAACAGGTTTGTCCTCCAGTGTTCGTCAAGGTTGCTTGTCTTTGTCCTTAATGTATGAAAAGCTAGAGCAAGACTATT
Source organism: Ophiodon elongatus (assembly GCA_016806645.1). NCBI lineage: Eukaryota > Metazoa > Chordata > Actinopteri > Perciformes > Hexagrammidae > Ophiodon > Ophiodon elongatus. The sequence goes on from JACSYO010001855.1 coordinate 139,586, forward strand.
GGTGTGAATTATACTAAATCAAATTTGAAAGGATGAATAGAAAAATTATATTTAGATGTCCCTTTCGTACAGCAGTAAGGTAAGTGGATTGAAGCAGTTCCAAAGTCAATACTTTAATGAGCTCCATTCTTTTCCAACAGGAAAAGTAATATCTGCAGCTCAATGTGCCGGCTGTGGCCAGCTCAGTTGTCCGATACTGTTGACCATGGAAGAGAAGAGAGGACAACCCATCACAGTCTCAAACAGACTTAAAAAGACTAGAAATGTAGTTGCGCCATCACTTTTATAAACATTGATCGATTGTATTAATCATTACTTAAAAATATGCAATACATGTTGAATAACATGACTTAATTGTCCAGAAACTATCTGGTTTATCACATTACATACAGTAACACAAAGTGAATTCCATTGATTTGGTTTTCAGGCCGCTGGAAAATTACCAGCATTGGTTGACACTAATGAGCAAGAACAGCTTTTCATGGACTCTACATTTTTCATGTCAATGTGATTTTAATTGTTGTTAATTTTCTTTAATGCAGTTGATAAAAAACCCTGTTGCACATACTTTGATTTTTACATTGACAGACATTTCTTTTAAAAGTTTCTGCCTGAAAAGAAATGTAATGATGCATGGAGTAAAACAATGGTTATAATGACCTCATTCCTGTACATTTACTGGTGTTAAAATATTAAGTACTTATGACCATGAGGCAGAGAGAGATTGGAAAGGTGGAGGAGAGACGTGGTGCTGTAGATCACTGCTGGCAGTTTGACAATCACAGGCTGAATGATCATCACAGTGGTTCAAGTGAATCAATAACTAGCTGCTCAGGTCAGACAATCTATCTAAATTTCTGTTCTGTCATTTCATTTCTGCTTATTAAGCCGTTAAATATCTAATAGCCCAGATCATTTTAGCTCCCTCCAGTGTATAGCATTTAGGGGCAGAAGTAGAAGTAGGTTTTCTTTAGTGTATAATCACCTGAAACTAAGAATCATGTTTTCGTTACTATAGAATGAGCCGTTTAAATCTACGTACAGAGCAGGTCCTCTTCACAAAGCCGGCCGTCAAGTTTTGTAACAGTAGCCGAGAAAGGAAATCGTGTTTTTACATTTCAGTTTAATTTGGTTACAATCCGCAACCTAGCTGCTAGATGCTGCTAAATCCCTGCACCTTTAAGGTATAAAATGAGCCACATTTCTCATTCAGATATACCGAAATTCCTGTATTATTTTGTTCATGTACTGTAGACATTCAATGCTGATGCCCTCTCAATGTCTCGGGTGTGTGCATATGGAAGGGATCATAAAGTTGCTCTGAGCGCACTTACCTCAGCCAGAGCGCAGAAGGCTGGCAGCAAGGCTCAGTGATAGCGGAGGCTGGCATTTACTGTCTCAAACTCACGCACAGTTTGGTATTACTGGGTTTTGAGGGCCTGTTTTATTTATGATGTAATCCCTAGCCCACACCCTTAAAAAGAATAGTTTGGATTATTTGAAGAAAGATTTTATGACGGCCCAAATTTGCAGGTGCTGGCAGAAGTATCAGCACATAATTGCAGCATAATGCAAGGCTCACCTTAAAAAAAACCTCTTTATCCATATGTAGGCTATATTTAGAATTGTGTCACTGCTTATCTATGCTCTCTTCAAAGCCACCAAAATATGTTGACAAAAACAGTAAAGATAAGCCAAAGTTTCACTTTCAGTTCAGTTCACTGTCTGAAAATATTGTAAATATATCGTACACTAAAACGGATATTGATTTTTTTTAAGGTGGGCCTTTCTTTTTAGGTGGCTAAATACATTCTGCTGCTGACCCCCCTCCACAGCGATATATTACTTTACCCTTGTGCTGGTCCTCCTGTCTGCTTCTCCAAACTGGGGATGTGCAGACTCCTGTCTACGGGAGGTAATACACTGACTTTGGAAAAGTACTTCAAACAACCCAACTTAATAATCCAAATTGTCAGTTTAAATATCGTAGCAACTCAGCTACCTTTAATGTTTACCCAAATTTAACATTAGTCTATTATTAACCTTAGAACTCTCTAAAATGTCTTAACGCAAAAATGTATTCATTCTTAAAGGGTAATAATAATAATAATAATAATAATATTCATTCAGTGGCTCTTTTGAAAGTATTTTTCAACCTCAACGCCATTTTCCCATGTTTTTGGAGGGACAACATTTTCTGAAATTGGTCCGATATTGAGTGAGAGCGCTGCAGACAGACTCACTCACAGGGTGCAATTTATTCATTCTGCCGCAAGTTAGCACGTCAATGAACGTCCACTTAGGGGCCGATCACATGCAGAGGTTATTTTGTGCCTTTGGATCTATTTTTTTGTCAATGCGGATGCACTCAAAAGCGATAGCAACACCATCGCGGCCCACAGCGTTCCAAAGAGCATATTCTTCAGGGTGCAACGGGCCCCAAATAAAACATTTTCAACTTTTGGAAAGCTGCAGCATGCACCACCTGTCATGTGACGAGGAACAACCAATCACGGCCAGAAGATATCTTTTTTTTTTTTTTCTTGCGTAAATATCAGTCCATGGAACTATATGGAGATGTTAATAATTTTAGCGCATGCATACCCAGAGATAGCGATCTGTCCCATGAACTATTATATTTGCGTCACCCTTTCTGCCCAAGACCGGGCAGCCGAAGAGATGATGGAAATAAACAACTATATCATGCCCATTCTGATATATTTGATATAAAACATGTTTTTCCATAAATTGTGTCTCTATATAGTCGTTCAATTTAAATAAATAAGCAACAAATTGCAGAATCAGTGAGCCCAATGAGCACATTCAAGAGAATCAAAGCACTTACAGTGGTACTTCAAGTGGTCGCTGACGGATAGAAAGCCTACCTATGACAATCATCAGGTCCAAAGGTGAAATGAAAGTGCTGAACTCTGAAAAGCAGCTGATGAGGACCTCTGCGATTTCAAATTTAAGGCATTTTCCAATGTTCCTATCGAGGGCAACCTGCAATGAGTGGACAGGTAATTGTTCCTTTTATTGTTCTGCGGCACTTTGACAGGACTCAGGTCCACTATGGGGATTTAACCTGGGACCTTTTTGTCACTGGGTGTACAATGTGACCTCTTGGCAACAATGGCTATTAGAGAAATAGTAACATTTAGAAAATAAAAGATAGCATGCAGTTAAAATGTCATGTTCCTACAGTATGCCGTGCTGAGAGGCTCTCACAGTATTCTCATTAAACTGGCGGTACTTTTTGCAGCGTCACTGTGTGCTTCCATGACCAATTACTACATTTAGTATGTTTTATATCTGACTACACATACTCACAAACATGCTACAGACTGAATCCGATGCACTTATTAATTTGATTCTCTACAGATGTTGATCGCACCAACCCGACATTTTGAATTTTTGTTGGTGATTGTGAAATAGTAAAGCAAGTGTGTGTAATGCCATAATGAAGGCTATTTATGTTATATTTCCAGGTAAGCAATACTTCACCTCATAACAATGGAGTGCAACTGGAATACAAAATTCTGATAACGTATGACACTTATTGGACACTGTTCCACAAAGCATTGTACAAAAGTATGTTTGGCTTTTTGTATTTGGTTGGTAAAACTGATCACTTTTGGCAAATTTAAACTAGAGCAAAGATTTCATCAAACACTGAGCCGTGGGATACTCCAGAGGTTCATGCAGAAATCCCGGAGAAGCCCTACCAGGCTTAAACCAGAAAACTGGGTAAAGATGAGAAAATAAGAACTTTTCTTCCCACAGCAACTACCTCGATTGTGTTTTTGATCAATACTTATAATAACCCCACATAGCCAGTAGCCATGCTGGAGGCTCTACGAATGGCAATGATAGTCTGAGTTGGTCGTTCCACCACTATTTCAACAACTATTGAATAGATTGCCAGAAAATTCTATACAGATATAGAAATGCATGGTCCCCAGAGGAAGAATCCTACTAACGATGCTGATCCATTGACTTTATTTTATGGCGCCACCATGAGGTTGACATAAAAAAAAAATTGTGAAATGTCTTGACAATTAGAAGTATTGCATGAAATGCGGTGCATACATTTAGCTCAAAGCCGGCTGTGCCAAACTAGAGCCTCACAGAGGCACTATAGTCTTAGCTTCAGTTAATGGACGAATACATGTTTACATTACATTCAGTAAGAGCACGCAATCAGCTGAGCCCTGATCAACACCTGTCTGCTATCGGACCAGTCGCAGCCCACGTTTTCAAAGACTGACTGAGGCCATGCAAGATGTATGAGGGTGTGTTGGTGTGTGGATGCATGTGTGTCCTCCTTATGCCATCAAAGGCTTTTGGTGGGCGCCGCAAGCCTCCACAATTAGCACACAGGGGCAGGAACTGGCTTCCCCTCCAATTATGACTTCCCCACCTCAAAAGATGGTCAGGTGGTCCTTTCTCAATCAGGGCGGAAAGAGGAGGAGGAAAGTGGTAGGATGGAAAGGGAAAGAGGAAGTGAGCCGAGTGCTGCCATTTGTGGAAATAAAAAGGGAATTCCTGATGTGGTGCTGGCCATGAATACTGAGCAGGCTTGGACTGGGAAGCTGTTCTTGGTTTGGCTGAATAGTTAGTGTGGATGAAATGCTTTCTGGTAGAAGGAAAAACCACAGATTCTTTTTCGAAAACTACATATCAAACATTGCAAAAAACTGGGAAAGCATTCGAAAACTGCCTTCTCTTAAACATGGTCCCAATAGTGAAAATTGAACACGAACACAAAATAAAAGGACTCAATACATTATAATAAAATAGCTTTTAAGCTTTGGGCTATTAAACCACCTTTGTTAATGCAATGAGCATTTTTCATACTATAGCACTGTGCTGTAGTATAGTAACAACTTAATACAAATAGTTTTTTTAACAATTTCAGAATGTTGTACACATGCACCATTTATGGTGCTGTAATGTAAAATTAGTGTAGAATTACATTGTTTTTATTTTATTTTGTGTACCAAATGTTATTTGTGTATGAATAATAAAACTTACATTTAATAACCTTTTTCAACTTCTTAAAAATGTTACTGAAATAGAGCGAACCAGAATTTTTTAAATGAGCGTGAAACTGCATTCTTCTAATCATTGTTCATCCTTCCTCTCTCTGACTTCTACAACACCCCTCCTCTTCCCACCTAAACTTCCTGCTCACCTTCCTCCCTCCTGATTGTCCTTTTCCCATCATCTTGCTCTTCTCATCCAGGCAGTCTACTTAATCACTTCACCTATCTGGCCATCTTTTCTCTCTCAAACCAAATCATCTCCATGATCTGCTGTTTTTACATTCAATCTTCTTCCAATACCCCCTTCCATCTCCTGTTGCTCGTCTCTCCACAAAGCTACTCGGTGAAGACGGTGGGGTTTTAAAGCTGGTCTGCAGTCTTAAAAGGTTGAGTGTATGAATTTCAAAGGCCAATTTCAGACCAAGTACAAGGGATCAGGCGCTCTAATGAGAATACTATTCACACAGATAGAGGAAATTATGGTGTGCATTAACTCCCAATGGCAAAAAAAAGGAAGGGCTACCCTGCTTCAAAGTTATTACCAAGCTGATACCACTGTTGCTTTGCTCATAACTGAGCGGGAGCAACAGTCAGGGGCACAACTTTAGGCAGCTATATGATCAACAGACAAAATGACAATAGGGTCTTTTTTTTTTTTAATCACGGATACTTTCTCTCCAAGGAGGAGCCATGTGACTTAAACATTTGATCTGCTGACTAGATCTAGATTTACATCATCATTTATGCTTACTTCTGTGATTATTACACATTCATTACAACTCAAAAGTAACTGATGCTGTATATCAAAACCTCTTGCTCAAGTGTACCTCAGTAATGTTTGATGAAGCAGGCGTTAACTAATGGCACTCATCCCATCAGGTCTTGGGATTCAAACTGGCATCCCACACAGTATCAAGCCCACATCTTCATTCTCCTCATTACTTCTTAAGATAGGTGCGAAGTGGAGGAAATATGATGATGATTCTGGAGACTTCTACTATGAATGTCAGCTGGCTAACTGACGATTGTTGCTACAGAAACACAAGACATTTCACAAAAGCAACTACACAGATGTGAATGTCTACTATTTTCACCTTTATTGGGTAGGCAGCAACGACAAAACCATAGTCTTTGACACAATTTCAAAATAAAAAAATATATACTATGTAATTTAACACACACTGCCCCCTATTTAAAACATCAGCAGCCTAGTTGATTTAACACAAATGGGTGCGCCATACCTTTCTCAGAATTTGTCTGAATTTTTTGGCTGTACAGCAGGTAAAAACAGATACACACACTTTACATACAGTATACTCATATACAGTATATTGTGTAAAGGTTTTAACATATTTTTATAAATAAATACATATTATCCTGCAATTAATAAAACTCTTTACTAAAAGCCTCGATCAATGCACTTGAAAGATGACTTGTTTGAACAAGTTAACAGTTTTGATTTTCTACCACTTCAGTTTGGTCAGAGTAATACAGACACATAAAAACTATTTTTTAAATATTCATTCAGTGGCTCTTTTGATTTTTGAAACCTTGAACCAAGACACGCATTTCACATTACCCGCTACAAAAAGTCCACCAAAGAAATTAATATTTGTGCAACTTCTGACCAAATACTATTATTTCCGATTGAATGGTATATTCCAACTTTTACATTATATGGTAACAATTGAGCTATTTTATTTTAGGCTATTACAGAACTTTGCTTTCTCCTGTGTTATATGTTGCTGTATCGTTGTTTGTCACCACATAATGAAGATAATACAGCACTAATTCAGACCCTATACATTTCCTCTACTACCCCACTGCACTATGCTCCAAAGGAGCACCAAAAACACAAGCTATCAAAATAAAAATCTTCATAAGTCTAGTATTTGACACGGCTATGCTGTGGTTTCCTACTGCTATTCCTCATATATGCCAGGGCATGTGGCTATAGAAGGGAATTCACAAGACTTGGACATCTGCAGTCTCCTCTTATCTTACAGATATGATGTAGACGTCAGATAGTAGAACATGTACCTACTTAAAGGCAAAAATCAGATTGACGGAGAAAAAATAATGACATGACCTATTCTTGGTGGAAACCCATCTGAAAGATTACAAAGTCATGGAAAACTAAATCCAACGACAACGTGATTTCAGATGTGAACACGGTCACAAGGTATGTTCATGTAAAATGTTTCCTTTTTTTTTTTTTTTTTAAAGTGCAGCATGTTGATGTAACAGTAATTACTTATTTTTTCACTTTTCTTACAAAATACATCTTTAGGCACGTATACAGAACAATCTGCAATGTGTTAAAGCTGCATAAAGCAATATTTTTCATACTAACACTGATTCAAACCACTCCTGAATATGTTAAAGGGTGATGAATGCTGATGATCACGCTAAGAACCCCATACTGTAGCTTCACGTAGCTGCTTTTACTTAACGGATTTGGTTATCCTAGTTTTCTGAAACAACAAAACAAAAACAATGCCGGCACATAGACTACAAACCATGGGCAGCCACTGTCAGCACGTGTATTTCAAGTTGACTGTAGGCTACCCACCTCATGCACAACTGCAGAGAGCCAAAGTAAATGAATGGCTGGTAAAGATAGCTGAGTATGTAGATAACCCAAAGGAGACATACTTTTTCTTTTCGTCGTATTGATTTACCAAACCGTGGCTTAAAAACAATATTGAACTTACATTCATCAGAATGGCCAGAAAGACTCTTGAATGGAATGATCAGGTAGCTCTGTTTTAACTTGATGTGAAGTATCACATTTCTTGTCACTGAAAAATAAGAAGCTAAAGGCTCAGAGTCTTTCTGCCCCTATTGGTCAAAAATCACTTAATGCAGCTTTAAAATGAGGAATGACCTATACAGACTACTATTAAGCAGCATAGAATGCATTTACAATATCAAGGGACTAGGTTTGCTGTGCATGGACAAACATACACTACAAGCAAGGCCTAAACCACAGATGACACTACTCTCTATGAGCAAAGAGGGAGATCAGTAAGTTATTGGCTATTATGTGGATGTATTCTTTTGAAATAAATTATGCTTCGACCCTGATCCAATGATCAAGGCAATGTACAAGGTAAATTGGCTGGAGTGACTGTTTCGTAGCAAAGTATGAGAATCATAACCAATGGCAGTTTGTGGGTTGTTTTAACAACACACATCATCTGCACTTTGTATATCAAAAGCCCCAGACTGGGCAACAGTATTTAGATTTTACCAAGCTGGAATGGCCACAGTAAAAGAACAACATTTTTTTTTTTTTTGCCGAATGGAGTAATTAAGGACTTCATTTCTAACACCTATATTCTGCCCTTTCCAAAACAACCTGTTGCTTGGGCACAGACATCATAATAAAGGATAAGAAAATTCCACAAGCCCAGTTACCAAAATTACAGTGTGATTCCCAGTTAGGGTTAACCCTGTGAGAAGTGCACACTATATACTAAGGTCATTCACAAAAGCACTGAGAAGAATGTAAGACATTCAGGCCTGTAGTTTGAGGGCAGTGACTTTGTTTTTTTAAACAGCAGCATAATTGGTACAGCTGAAAGAGAGTGGGGCAAATTAAAAGTAATTCGGATTGTCCAGCCAAAGGTTTAACAAACCTCCACAAAATAAGCTACTGATAACCTTAAACCTTTATCACAACTCAGCATGTAAGTTCAGATCAGTTAAGTTTCAACCTCACAGCGACCTCCAGACAGAGCAGATCACATTAACCTGATCCCCTGTCCACCGCTGCTGGGAAATAAAGCCCAATATCATCTGATCTGAAGATCACTGATGCAAAGCACCAAAAACCCGCCTATATATTCCGGTCTACACTTCAACTACTATCACTTGTCTTACTTTTAAATGACTCAGAAGTTTGTGAGTGGATCAAAAGCAACATACAAGAGGTGCATCTAAAAATGATATCCTCAAGTCAGCTCAGATCTGAGGCTGAGATACAGAATTCTGTTTCTGAACTAAACCTAAACCTGCTGTTTGTTCACTCTTCAATATACATGAACCTACATGTACAGAGGGAATGTAATATATATTTGTTGGTTAGAAATGGCTGTCATGAGCACTCATGCATCAAAGTGTTAGCAGAATACTCATAACAAAGCCATATCAGGAATGCCACACCAATGGTGGGAATGCTGGCCTTGATGGGCTATTTCATAAACACAAGGGGGGACCGTGGGGAAAAAAAACTATGCTGGGTAGTTATCTGCTGCAAGCATCAGTTCACTGCCTTCAATATAAAGGCCTCAGTGTCGAACCAACACATCCTTTGTCTGAATTCTGGACATACGGTGCTTCTTAGTAGAGTGGTACCAATCAATTGGTGATCAACCACAATAAGTCAATATTTAAATTGGTAAACAGTGAAAGCAGCATGTCATCCGTGCAAAATCTGATACAGGTCACACTACAGCAGTAGGCAATGTGTTGACAATTTGACAGTTTATATTATAGATTAGTAACCATGTTGTGTCAAGTGAAACCTCTTATTTTGGGGATTTTTACTCGATTTAACGGTTTCAACACACCTTTTACAAGTTAACATATTTTAACAGTCCTTGGTCTAATGCTGTGATGTCGGGGTATTATTTGCTTTCCAAACAGTGTTGAATTGGAGTTTTACTATTTAAGATTACTGTGCATTTTTACATTATGTACTAAGTTTTGCAGAAGGTCTCAGTAAACAACTTTATTAAAATTTTAAACCAAGGGTCAGATCTGCGATTGGCCCATCACCCTGACAATCGAAAGTAAATGTGTCAGAACACCTAGCCAGCACTTTTTTTTTTTGCATCTCTCTCCTGTTCACCTGCACACATCATGTTTACAGACTCAACACAAAATAATTCAGCAGAAACTGAGTGCACACTTTTCTCTAGTAAACAGCCAAGACCTTACGCCATCTGTTATTTATCAGCAGCATAATGGCTGCCGTCATGGTCACTGTGTGTGTTTATACAACAAAAAAATTGATTATCCATTTACAACCTTTAAACAGGTTTATTAGCACAAGTAGGTGTAGGTTATCTAGTCTCTCCTAATGACAGAAAGTATGGGGACATCAAATTGAGGGTCGATCCACTTCACAACTACTGACAAAATGTAACAGGCATGAAATAGTGTGGAGACATTTGATGTCTGAAAAGATATTTGTGAATCTTTTTGAGTTTACAGTTTAGTCTTCTCACTATGTCAGACCTGGTTGACATACAGTGAGATGTAAAGGCTAAGAAAAGCATGGGGAGACTTCTTTCTATTTGATCCACAGCCAAGTCACATACCACAGAATAAAAGCCATCAGAGAGTGACCATCTCATTAAATCTCTCTGTTTAGACACAGCACCCATCTCCTTGAAAAGCTTGTAATGTAATAAACCATGGTTTATTGTGACCAAGGCAATGTCACTGGTGTCAGCTGACAGGCTGATACAACAGAACCCATTTTCTGTTCGGTTAAGCCCTCCCAATGTTACTGAAAGTTAACTAGCTGCTAAGCTTGTTAAGATTCTTGTTCCCCATTTGTAGATTCCTGCAGTATCCTCATCCTGTAAAAGTCATCCCATCAGATGGAGCATGAGTTTGCCCTCTTCCTAGGTTTAGGCTCTCCAAAGTCCCTGTCATCGGCTGCGCAGTGGCTGAAGGAGCAAATTGTCTGCGAGAGCCTACGCATGCCCAGGCGGAACACACTATTAGACAGGCTGTAGATGACACAGTTGCAAAAGCTGTTGCTAATGGCCAGCCAGGTGGTGATGAAGGACAGGGCAGGGCTATCCAGCACATGGGAGCTCTCTAGCAGAAAGTAGATTATGTAGGGCAGCCAAAGCATATAGAAAACACTGGTGATGCGGAACAGCACCATCGCATAGCGCCGATCTGGTCCATGCCCTCCATGATGCCCACTGCCACCCCCCTCACCAGCCTCCATCTCCTGGCTGGGGAACCGTGCCCGCCGTTCACTGATCTCCCTGTTGTGCTGCTGGCAGATGCGAAAGATATGGTAATAGGTAAAACAAACCACAAGTGCAGCAGGCGCATAGAGCAAACACACCACAAAGCCTGTAAAGAGGGCAGATGTGGGCCAGGAGTGTGCACACCACTCAAAAATGTCCCCATGATAGCCTGGTTTACCCCACCCAAAGAAGGAAGGCAAGAAAACCAGGCTAGAGTAGACCCAAATTAGGGTGATGCAGCCTCGTAGTCTGCATGGCGTCACAAGCTGGTTGTAAGACAGTGGTTTAGTTATGGCCAGGTAGCGATCCACACTGATACAAGCCAAGCAGGCCATTGAAACACTCTTCAGAACAGAGATGACGTAGCTGAAAACCTGGCATGTGATGGGCTCTTGAACACCTGCAGGGTAGTGGAGCAGAGACAGGGTGGGCACCAGGCAGCTAAGACCCACCAGCAGGTCGGCATAGGCCATGGTCTGGATGAAGTAGCTAGTGGTGTAGTGGTGTAGTAGAGGGGCACAGTGGAACACGAAGATCACCGTCAGGTTTCCTGCAATAATAAGCACTGTCAGAAGTACAATGACAGCAGTCTCCAGGACGCAAGCCTCTAGGCCTTCGTTCAGCCCCCAGCCCAAGGGACAAGAGTGGTTGGCAGCCCGGTAAGGAAAGAAGTCTCCATGACTGCTGTTGGCAGTGAGCAGCGGGTCCGTTGTCAGTTCAGACTGGTTCATTGTTCTGGGTGCTGTCCAGGTGGGTCAGGTTTGTGGTGTGTCACCCATAAGGCAGCTGGCCTGAAACTGGAGAACTGCCTGCCCCCCACCCCATCGACACCGAGTGTCTGCAGCCTTCTTCAGTTTACCGAGCTCAATACTCTCTCTAACACACTCACGCTCTCTTTCACCTGACTCTCACATAGCTGGGTCTCAATCAAATGAACACTGACTGGAGGAAAATCAATACAGCCTCTGGGAGGGTAGGACAACTCGTTTAGCTCTCCATTTCCAATCACTCATGGTTAGTGAAAGTAGTGGGTGGGTTACAGTCAGTAGTAGAGTGAAAAAAGCTGTGTTACTTCAGTAAACCAGGATAGGGTAGCATTGGTGCTGTGGCCAGCATCTATTCCAAAGGCGAATACCCCAGCTGCTTTTCCTGCCAGTCTGTGGCCTCATCTCCTGATGCTAATGAGGGTTGCCACCGGGAGGCTGAGGGCATAAGTTGTCCAAACAAGGGCAGAGAGCACAGAAGATGAGAGGGAGGACACCATACGAAGAGGTTAAAGCATGAAGCAAAGCACAACGCTTTTCACTCTCGACAGATCCTCACAGGAGATCAAATAGGTAAGCAGCACATGGTTGTTAACAGTGCAGTTAACTTCCAATATATAGATTTTTAGCAGCCATTGCTAAGGGGGAAACGTGTATACCAAAGTCCGGAAAAAAAAATGACATCCTTCTCTGCGAATAGACCCTTCAATTATATCCAAAGTTTCACTGTGCCATGGGTGATGGTGTGTTTACAATGTAACAGCAGGCTTCCCTTATTTTGGTGGTCCTCTGGTCGGTGTCTGGAGCCCATGCATGCCCAGCTATTGTCTTAATCAAAACACAGACACAGGCTAGAACAACATGGGGATCTCCGCAGGAGATAATGTCACAGCTCTCGGCACACACGGCGCTGGGGGGAAAATGTGTTTACGAGGCATCCCTGGCAGAATGAGGTAGAAACCAATCGCCGCAATATGTCTGGATGAGTTTTGCTATTGAAGTGATTTTAAGTTTGAATCCAAATGTGCAAACTTGCCTCTCAGTGTTCTGGACAGCAAGTCACAAAAGACAAACAAATGTAAAAGTCCAGCAGCTGATGAAAGTGCTGAATGTAGGACTCCCATGCAGGCAGGTGGAAGGACTCTCCGGGAGCAATGAGAGGCCAGCTGAATAGCTCAGCGCTCCTCTCGCTTCGACTCCTCAGCAATCCTGTGGCAGACACTTGCAGAGAGGGGTGTGGGGATCAATCAGCAATCCACCTATTTATCCCATAAACGTGTTACTTGTATTTTTGTTGTGACATTCTGAAGCATTGGCAGGGGAAGCTTCGCACCTTCTCCTCAAGTGATTAATGCAACCATAGATTTTCTAACTTGCTTTAGTCCTTTGAAGTATGCGCTCTGTTTAGTTGTAGAGGTATGGGGTCCTACAACTCCTCACTCAGTATGTCTGTCGCCCTGAACAAAACACTGGCAGCACAACAAAAAGGGAATCCACTCTAGCAGCATGAAAAAAAAAAACAAGTCCCAGTCGGAGTCCCAATTTCAAGCACTGTCCTCTGCAAACGTCCCCCTAATTCTGTTAAAGCATACAACACGCGTTTTTAATAAAGAAATCCTTAGATCCTGGAATACAGATAGGGATGAATGCAATGCATCTGTCAAAAGCAGCAAGTAAAAAGCAAGACAAAAAAAAAAGATGACTGCGCTGATGGAAATGAGTTAAATCTGCAGCGAGGGAAGCGAGGGGACGAAGAGTCCCTCAGCCCTGGTGCAGTGAGAAGGAGAGATGCTGTGACTGGCTTACACTTCCCACCCTCCCTCTCCACACAATCTCTCTAGCTTGCACACTCAACCACTCTCTCTCTCTCTTTCCATACACACAAACACACACACACACACACACACACACACGAACCCTCCCTCTTTCTCCCTCAGCTTCTCCCTCATTGCTCCGCCTCCTCCCATCCCAGCTGCACCTGAGGCTCTCTGCCACATTATTCTGTCTCTCACACTGGCTTTCTCCCAGGGGTAAATTTGGATACATTTCCTATTTACATATTACTTATCTTTCACAGTCTGTTTTCTATTAACTAAAGTCCCCCCAGCCCCCTCCTCTTCTTTCCTTCCCTGTTTAAGTCCCACTTAATCTACCGTGTCCATATATTTACCTAGCCCAAGTATGTTTTTTTAAAAAAAAAAAAAAAAAAAAAAAAAAAAAACAGCCAGTTCTATTTAATTCATAAATAAAAGAAACATTGAAAAATAAATATCACAGCAAAAAAGTAGTAAATATACATCTCATGATGTCTTTATATGGCACTTATTATACTGTCCCTACTTTGGGGGTAGAAGGACAGACGATGCCTGTTAGTGTCAGTGGTCATCAGCCTTAGCTTGCCACTTTCTTAAATACATTAGAATATAATGTTCATAAATATAGGATGACACTCAACCTCCACAAATCCATGAAACATCTTGGACAGCTAATTCTAGTAAAATGAGTCCCCTCCCTTATCCAACCAGGCTCCAGGTTCTTTTGGGTACTTTATTTATTCTTTATATAACCAACAGCTTAGCACAGTTATGCCTGCCCCTTAGTTACAGTTGCCTGGCATTTCAGCCAGTTGGGAGCATCCTATGGCGGCAGATGATAAAGAGGATCAAGTGACAGTAAATTGGCGAAGCAGAAGGGCGGATGGAAAGAAACTGTCAAGCATCCTGGCTGGGCAGGAGAATCATGCAAAAATAAAATTTAGAGCAACTTTGCTTTCAGTATCGTTGTTTGTTTTTTAAACTATTAGAGCCATTAGAAGGAACGAGGCGTGGCCGGCTGCAAGTTGGATGGAAAATAGCTATTTTGGAAAACAACACAGCACCTGGCTTCTTCCAACAAGAGTATAGTGGTTTGATTATTTGGAAAAACTAAATGTTTGAAAGGAGCAAACAGGACAAGAGTGAAATCCTTCATGGAAAAATATGGACAACCTGTCAACCTACAAAGTATACTAATATTGTAAACTGCCGATGGACAAAGGAACAAATGGTGCTATTCACCTATGTGTCTAGTTTGACAAAACTAAAGTCTAGAAAAGCGCTTGGTCAAATCCACCCAGAAAGTCACGTGTTAAACCATCAGAGCAAAACCAAATGTGTTATCAGAACAACAAGGTCAGGGCCTGACATGAAGCTTTTTTGGGCAAGTGACGAAAAAAGAATCCCTCCAGGCCAGTAGTTGAGATGTTTTACTTGCTCGATAGCCAGCCTTACTCATCTGAAATGTTAAATAAAGGCCTATTAAAAGATGAATAAAATAAGAAGGGATTTGGACAAAACAAAATTCTTTTTTAAATGTTATCCTTTACATTGTTATTACATATGTACATATTGAATGGTTATTTGCATAAAAACACACAATTCAAATAATTAGTAAATATATGATTGTATTTCTATTTCAATATTAGCTTAAATTTTGTTTTGTTTGATTTAAAAGCTATACAATTTAAGAGATGGGTATTTACTGTAGCATTTTATATCATAAAACAAAACATTAAAAAATCTTGAGTTGTGTTAACAGACCTTATTTCAAGCAGCTAACCAAAAGCCCATTCATAAAACCCATAGACTTTGAGACGAGGGAACCGGAAGTGCATAAATACTAACTAATTTATGGGTTTTAGGACTCTTTCCTGCAGCACTCTATACGCAGTACTCTACTAGGGAGATGATTCTGAATATTGTGAATATATATAAATATATATATGTTTTTTTTATTGCACACAAAATAATTATAAATAAATGTAAACAAAATCCAAATATAAAAAATTATATTTAGAAATATGTTTTTGATGTGCATACACATATTTCTTGTTTTGCATAAATGTAATAGAAAGCTTTGAGTGAACTTCTGTATTTGAGTGTGTTTTTTTTTTAGACAGATATGCACAAATGCGTGTTACTATTTGACATTAGCTAAGATAAGTTGGAAAGTAACTTAAGTTCATTTACTTACGTCCATTTAATGTTTAATGTTAGTGTAGCTATGTTTGTTTGCCAAATGATGGCCTTTCCTGTAACATCCAGTTGCTGTATTGATTTGTTTGGATTGTTTTGGGGGGCCTCACAGGCTTGTTTGCAAGGTTAAAATGAGAGACAATTCAACTTCAGTGAAGTGTAATATGCCTTTAAGGTTTGAATCAGTGCGTTTCATACAATGTGATTGTGAACTGGAGTGAAGATAGTCTGCCATGCAGAAGGATGGCTCTTTAATTGTCATGGAGAGCAGATATTCTTCAGCATCTGTGTTGGTTAATTTGTTCACTCAAGAGAAACAGTGTGATGGAAAAAATGAAGAGAGAAGTTCAAAAAGAAGGAAAGCTAAAAATAAAGAAAGACAAAGTGAAGACTAAAAAAAAAGTTCATTTCGACAGACTGCTGTCATTGTGGAAGGAGCCAGTCAATGGAGATCACTCAGCACAGTGCTCTTTACCTTTGGAGGTGGACACTGATGAAAAACACGACCAGAAGGCCACCGTTAATAATTCATTCTGCTCCAAAACAAAGCCAGCGGGGCCACTTGGAAACAAAAGGTGGAGGCTGATTCACCTTTCACTGCTTCCCAGCATCCCACCCTCCTCCAGTCGTGGACTCCTGCTGAATCCAGTCTCAACAGCAATGTTTTGGCATAAGCAGGGATTTTACATCAACATGATCCACGGCAACTTACAGTACGGAGCGTAAGGACGTAGGAGGCTCACCATCTTGCTCAAAGACATTTTACCAGAATATGGTAAGTAATTCAGTGAGTAAAGTTTATATATGCAGCGCTTTTATAAAAGCAAGAATCAGACAGTGTTCAATCAATAAAACAAAACAAATGACCAACTTCACACACATAACACGAAAATGTCAATCCAAGGCCTGTCTGTGGAATGAAGCTTTCATATACTGTTTAAAAAACATCCAGAAAGGTTATGACGGAACCTAGTGGCCATGTAGACGCTTATAGTAGTCAGTCTCTTCTTCTTCTTCTTCTTCTTCTGTCAAGCTGTGTTTTTGCAAGACTGCCACCTTTTGGTACTTTTGCTTTGGTTAGTATTACCATATTCCTGACACAATCTGAAGTACTGAGGATATAGATACAAGTATTGTCTAGGCGGCTGAGGCCTAATGTACTATGATTCTATAGTACTATCATTCTAATGCGTTATGCCTCTTTTTCTCTCCACGTGGACCGTTTACCTGCATTCAACCAAAGCCTGCTTCAGAGCCGGTTCACTGCCTGGATACAAATATTCAGCGAGCACCATCAACTGACCAACACTAAACCGGCTTAGCAGGCAGAAGCCGGTATTTATATTATATATTTATATATTATATGTAATGGTTATGAGACCACATTCTATTACTGTTCAATATAACTGAGAAAATGTGTGAATGTCAAATATAAATAGCTAGCTCATAGCATGTGGGAAACAAAGTAACTATTATCATATGACACCAATTTATGTGGAACACCCTTAACTAAATCTATATACCATATTCACCTCCGGTACAATGTCACAACGTCTACTGCGTACACCGGGATTGCTTCAGTTAATGCTAAAGAGAAGCTAAAGGTCAAAGACAGACAGGCTGCCTCCAGAAATCACCATCCATCATCTTCATCTAACCTCACACCACATGGCAGTGCAGACCTGTCTGACTGCTCAGGTTAAGATACTTATATTGATTATTCTATAGCAGCTATTGTCCTTGCACCATGTAGGTCAGGATGTAACGTGCATCTCAAAGATAAAGGCTGAATGTAAACAATAAGTCTATGTAGCTTTACCTGAAATTATTATTTTTGTTTTTCAAAGAAGAATAAATTGATATGTTTTGAATAAATGCCATTGTATAAAATGCAGGTCATGGCTGGATTTTGCATTTGAATTGTTAGCAATTGTAACCCACGGGCAATCATTCTCTTAAAGTGGCCTGTTGTCCTATGTATATGTCACTAATGTATTTCCAGGGGTATGCAGTACTATGTTATTGATTATGCTACAAGTCTCTTCTTTAAGCATTTGCGTGCTTGAACTGCAAATAAATCACATTTCTTACATATCCTTTGTGGACAAATCTGAAATGTAGTAATGACACAAGTGAGTGTGACTCTGCAGTGAAGAGGAGGAAGATGTAGAGCACTACTTTAGCTGTGAGGCTACAGTCAGTATGAGGACTGAGACAGAGAAGTGTTGTGACCAGAGAAGACACTGCAGGCTGGATCTCCTTAATCCGAGCGGTCATATCAGTGTCAGCATGGCTAGGAGGCTACGCTAACACAAACACAGTGGATACCCCAACTACTGTATGGACCCACAACAAACACCTTGATTTTTTTTTTTTAAATCATATTTTTTTTTTTTGTATTGCTTGATAATTTCCATCTAAACAAGAAATTCTATGAAAAGCATACATGCATAAATGCGTTCCATAAATACTGAAAATCCATCATAAACCCTGTCTTATAATTCATTTTCACTTATTCATATTATGTTTAGATAAACTGGGTTCCTGCTATGCATATGTGAATGGGAGCTGGAGGGCTGCATTATAAAGACACACACAGAGCCGGGATGGGAGGGGTGCTGTGAATAGACCTATATTGTAAGGAGGGGAGAATGGAAGCGGTGTTGTTTGGCTGTGTTGTCGCCATGCAATGCAGCTGTTCCCCACAGATACTACGAAGCAGGATGGGCCAGTAAGGAGTATGTGTGTGTGCATGTCTTTGTGTGAGAGGCTTTGATTGACAAGACTTTCCGCAAGGGAATATTTAATTTTTTCATCCATGAATGGTGGGAGACCTCAAACTAGTGGCAGGGCACACAACTAAGCCAGAAGAATTATGTTTATATATTTGTATGATGGGTGTCTGTGCATGCATGCATAATGTATTTTCAGCAAGGGGTGAAAACTTTGCATCTCTAGAATGTCAATGTTGGAAGACCTAAGAAAAACAACTTAGTGTTTAACTTTGATCACACTGCATGTTTTTTGACTACACTTTTCTGAGGTCCGTGAGGTCTGTAAAGGGGGCAAGCATCAACATCAGCAAAGTTGGAGTTTTGTCCTTCAATAGCAATATGCATGTCAATGTATATACAGTACATGTGCACCATCAAAAGAACAAAAAGTAATCCCAATAATGTATCAGAAAAGAAGCAATATAACAATTTCCCTCATTTTATGAAAAACAATAGAAGCCCATTACCACAGCTGTCACTGGTGCGGAGGCATAAATACTTGGTTTTGTGTGCTGTCATTAGTTGAGGCAATGTGATTTTCAGTGACTATAATCTATAGAGAAAAAGCACTATCCATATAATATTAAGAACGGTTCCTGCGAGTACCAATATACTTTGCACACTCATACTCAATCCCAAACACCTCGTCAGCTCACTAGACGGTAGAGCTTCTTGGTTTTTACTAAAAATTGTAATTATTACTTGAACGAGTACACCTACTGTACAATAAGTGACTGCAGTGGTTGAAGGAAGGTTGAAAAAGTGTGTATTACTAAGTAGCTGGCCACCTACCCAGTTTCCAATTATCAAGTACTTAATGAACTAAGGTAGAGGTTAAAAGACAAAGATGAAAGGAGACACAGAATTGTCATGGAAACAACTTCACGCAGAGAGAAGTCCATAGACCCTCGCAGTTACCATGGCAGCCTATCTTATGTACATTGTACTCCATGTATCTGTATGTGGGTTATCAGGCGTGGGTGTAGTATTATTCCAGCCTGGTTGCATGGCTGATGCTACCTTTGATTGTACACCGACGTTAAATGTCATCGCTAAGCTGGCGCCGGGCCTCAATATGATTCAACATCAAAATGCAAAGCACCTCACAGCCCTGGTCTAATTTGCTCTTCGATTTCATTACATGCTGTGTAAAGAATTAAACTGAGCTGGTTCCAGTCACGGGTGGGAATTCCGGCAAAGTTCAGGAAGGAAATGGAAAACAATAGATATATACAATTTTTACAGCTAAAACAAGTTAACCTTTTAAAAATGTAACCCTACACTTATCTCTGTAGCTCGAAATAGAATTTCTCTATCAAAAGTAATCCTACTGCGGTCAAAAGGTGTCCAAATAAGCAATAAGATGGAGGGCGGGGGTTAGGGCCTTTGTACAGACAGTGAAGGCACAATACCATATGTAGGGTTGGTATCTACAAACTCTTCTGAAACTGAAACATAATTAATAACGTCAAGGATTTATGTAGAAACATGCTTTCCGATTCCAGTCATCAATTCCTGAAAGCGACATTTAACCATGTGCATCTCCATCTAAATCCATCAATCTAAATGGTGCTCTCAGTGTTATATCAGTGACATATAAAAAAGCCAGTGTTTATTACAAATTTGCAAATTCTCTTATCCCGCTCACTGGGACACATTTATTTAGCCAGGGAGAAAAGGGTGGGGGATAGTACACAAGCAACAAACAGAAAAGGTAGAAGGAAAAAAAATCAATTCCCTTTGAGAAACAATCTCCTTGTAGGACCTTCAGTTTCATACAGTATAGGCTCCTTATGGCCTGCTGTGGGGAAACCGCTGTTCTAGGCCTCTGATGACAGCCATCGAACCTGTGGAGAAATGCTGACCTCCGTTAACACACTGGCTGTGCTGTGAGTGAGATTGGTCTTTGGAAAGGCAGGCCTGGAAATAGCTGTCTGAGCTTTTTTAAGCTGTTGGTTCAAGCGAGGCAGCACACCTTGGGCTTGTTCGGCTCCAGGGAGACAAAAAGGTTGTTCAAATGTCACTAGCGACCCCCCAACCCTGACCCCGAACGCAGTGCTGCGCCAGCCGAGAAAAAAGTTATTTGTGAATGTCTCAGATGCCCTAAGGCCATATTGTGTGTGATAGAGTGTGTATTTGTGATTCTGTGAATGACTGTAAATGAGAGCAGTACAACACTGAACATGACACTTGCCATCTATGATATCAAGCTAGCGGGCCACGGGCCACATGCTGCTAAATGCTCAGTGAGTTAGTCTAACCCAGTGGTTGTCACCTTGGGAACGAACTCCTCAAGAGGCCTGTCAGGTTGGAGCCTCACAATGTGATTTATGAGTCGTTTTTGACCTCTCGGTCTCCACAGATACGGAATTAAATAAACTAATATAGGTCATTGAACATTTGTATGCTGCACATTATGAGTAGGCAGTACCTCACCTTAAAGTATCACCATGTAAAACAAACCAGTTGGCAGTTAACTAATGGCATTCTATGTAAATTTTATTAAATTACCTACCCGTTATTATTGCGAGGGTGTAAGTCCGTGTGCACATCTGTGACTCTATAATAACTGTAAATTTGTAGATGAACATTAAACATGAGACATTTTTGTGTTCAGGCAGCACAAAAATAAAGTACATGTGTCCACACCGATATAAAAATGACCAGATTCCATTTGTGTGTTGAAACTATATAATCATTTGGTGTCATTACAACAATGTTCATCATAGTTTCAGCACAGGCATGAATACACCAAGCTCGCAACTCGAGATGTATTCATGAAATTAGTAATATGAATGTTTGGATCTTGCTTCGATTTGTTTACATGATGCTCAATTTTTCTCAAGGACATGAACTGTCCTCCCAATTTGTAGAACGTCATAATCATGTCACATAGGGTGATTTGAATCTCATTTTAAATCACATAGATATAGGAATTGTACTAAAAACGCAAAAGCATGCCATTTCATAGTATATGCTGCATTTGTTTCTCTGTTTTCTGTGAGCTTGCTGAGTAAATTATATTAGAGAAGAAGTGCACAGGATTCATCTCTAAGAATGAAGAATGGAAGGATGAAGAACATTTCATTCAGGGTGTCTGATACCGTAGTTTCATTATGATAAACCCATGACTTTTTAAGACTTTTACAATGAGATTGAGCAGGTGAAAGAAAAACATGTTTCATTCAAATAATGAAGAACAAATAAACACACTTTCTGATTTTTCTTCACCTTTTTGGGTACAGAATGTGCATGCTGTAGCTAACTTTTCATTGGCGAAACAATGCACCATATTAAACTGATGATTGTTGGCTATTGCGTTTCGTTACTGTAGAATCTACAACTCAAAAATCACAGATAAAATAAGTTAAATCACCAAGTAAAACACAAGAATGAAATCTGTTTTGGTGATTTAGATTTAGTACTAGAAACTACACATGGTTTAACATCCATCGGCTGTGAGTCTCTAACGCAAAGCCTGAACACCGCTGGTTTACAATACCCCTTCCATAAGGATGACAGTCCAATAACTTAGAATTCAATCAGCATTAACGTCGCCACTGAGCCTGGACAACAGATATTAATAAGCTCCACATCGCCCTCACCGTTGCTGTCATTTGCCTCTCTTCTCCCCCTTTCCCTCCCTCCTCCATCTTCCCTCAGTTCCATTCATTTGGTGCAGCTATTAATAGCCCGGCCACCCGCCTATCAATACCATCACTACTCCAGAAAGACAGAGGCTGTGGGCACGGCCCAGCCAATAGAATGAGAATAAATGCGCTGAACTACAGAAGCTTGGTCTTATGTAAGGAGAGAGAAGGAGAGGGGGTGGGGGTGGGGGCAGAAGGATAGAGAGAGAGCCAGGCAGAGAAATGTGACATAAAGAGCAAAAGAAAAACGGTTCCAATTTAACAGATAAAGATGGTGACAGAAACTGAAAGACAGAGAAAGACGAAGACAGAAACTTACTCAGTAGGTGAAAAACAACTCATGGTATGTGACTCAGGAAAGATAGAAATCTGCCAGCACGCTTGACGTTTACACACATTCCTTTTCTCCAATTCTCCCCCAGTGACTACATTCTCATATTTATGGGTCCACATTCTTCCCTCTCCCCATTTGTCTTCTTTCCATCTACCCCCTCTCTTTCTCAATACATATTGATCGAGGCAAGTAGTTTCACCCGCTTCGGAGCGTCAAAGAAAAAAGACTATTGCATTATCCACAAAAGCACAGATCTCTGTCTGCTTTGCGTGTTTATGTCACCTCCTCTCACTGCTGCTGTGTGGTCCAGTGGGGCTTTGTCACACTACCTACTGGTTTACAAACATCTCACTAGGAATCTAAAGATAGGTCACAGACCTGGTTTGCACAACTGCTTGATCACATTTGGAAACATTTGTTTTACTTGATTGATAACCATAGAAACTTAGTATAGCAATGCCAGCTTTAGTTGAAAAAAGATGAATACAGATTGCATGAAACTAAGGCATTAAAAGTATATTTGTAAAATCAAGTAATATTTACTGGATTACACAATGATCGATTGTTATCTTTATCGTAATGATGCAATCCCTTTTGTAACCGAGATACCTCCAAAAGGCAAAATTACAAAAATGCTTATTCCAATAAGCATCCAATTTTCAGGTGGTGTCGATGCACCAGAGTTTGATGCACACCTTAAACTCAACCGACCTAAAAGGTCAAACTACACCAACTAAGGTTATATGTGAACGAAGCCTGAAGAACACCAAACAGTTAAATGCTAGAGGTCCTAAAATTATATTTGAACTCTTGCAAGCTCTCTGGGAGGCTAAAGGGCCAACCTGAGCTGTAATAGTCCCGAGTCAGCACCACGTGCATTTAAATGTCAAAGCTGTTTGTATGCTAAAGATTCATATCTCAAAAAGGCAAACAAGTTAATCTAATTGAATATAATCAAAGTACCTGTGTGAACACTGTTTTCCATATTTTAAGTTTACATCGAGTCATGAATACAGAACAACTACATAACCTGTTAAGTCAAAGAAACTGCTGACTCCTGCCTTTTTCTAGCTAATGTTGAGACATGAAATCCAGTGAAAACCAATAACAGCCTGTTGTGTGTCAGCCTTCAAATCAGTTTATGATTTTAAAAAAGTTTGGAAATTGAAGTTGTGTGTTTAATCAGTCTACAAACTTCCTGAAAGTGTTTTGTATCACCTCACATACTTTCACAAAAAAAAAGAAAATGAGACTTGTTATAAGCAATTGTCCCTCCTTGGTGTGCGCGTGCGCGTGTGTTTACCTTGGTGATGAGGATGCGGTAATGCTCAAGCAGGTCGTGGTTGTCGTGGCAACCAGCCAGCAGCTGCCAGACTTCAGCTCTGAGTGGCTCGGGAATGCCGCTGCGGACCAACGAGGGTAAACCCTTCGGTCGAGTGGACAGGTTCCCATGCCTGATACACAACACGCAGAGGTAATCCATTATTTCATAATCTTACTTAATTCAATTCAGCCACTTTAAATATTAATGTGAAGTGCAGCTTGACAGATTTGATAATTTTGTTTTGTTGTGCACTGGCAGTTTGAAGACCAATCAAGTGCTGAGTTATACGCCTGTTACACTGAAGTCTTCATGTTGCACTAACTTGAATACCACTTTGTCTCATAAGCAAAGTAGTTATTGAGTGGTCAATTTGACCAGAATGCATTTAAGTTTTTTATCCACACTTCTCAGGCCAGGTAAGGCTGACTAAACATCCACTTAATTATTCATACTGGTACACACGTTTACAATGGAAGCTGCCAAGTACATCCACAGACTCCTGCTGTGGTTCTACTTCATGTTCACTAAAGCAGCTCTGGGTTCACTGCCTCACTCAAACACCCTAAAATTACAGTATTAACTTCAGTATTGAGTACAGTAGTCTGTTAAGTACAGTTTGATGGCATTATTAACTACATTTTTAATCACAGTACCACCTATCTCATTAAACATCATATTGATTACTGTATATTACTGTAACTACTACACTGACTACAGAACCAAATAAAATACTGTAGTGTAATAGAGAAGAGTATTCACCGCAGTGCTGCCATGCTGTAAGAGTTCTCCCACATGAGGAAATATCTTGCTTTTTTGAAACACACCGTCAGCTCTTTTTAATGATGCTTGAAACTCATCATAATGCATTTATTGAGGCCATATGAAAGCGATTCCCCGAAAAACTACTTAATTGTGCTGATGCAACGGCAAGACAACAGGCTGTGAAATCAAATGAAAAGCCAGAAACATCTTTCATTCACTTAATCATGCCTCACCTAAAGCTGGAGGTATCAACGCTGGTTGTTGTAAAGCACAGAGTTAGAATAATGACAGTATGTGTTATAGCAGTTAACTTACTTTGACATGGCATGGAAGCTAAGCTAACCTAGCTAGGACCTAAGGCTACTCCACTACCCAGACTACTGCTGGCTGTCTGAGGTTCTGTTGCAGGAAATAAGATGGAGGAAAGCAGCGGGAGGTCGGTGACTGTTGAGCCCACATCTTCACAGAGACCTGGTGCAATCGTTCATCCCGGATCAAGCTGCACTTGGCGGGCGGACAGCAGGACAGAGCGTAGGACAGAATGTAGGACAGAGAGATCAGGACAGAATGTAGAACAGAGCGCAGGACAGAGCGTAGGACAGAGAGTAGGACAGAGAGATCAGGACAGAGACCAGGACAGAGAGAGCAGGACAGAGAGCAGGACACGATAAGAGGTGGAGTCTGTGTTTACATCATGATGCTTGGTGCTCAAACAAAGCCAAAGTTGATGGACAATGTTTTCCTCATGTTGAATTTTGAATGTGAAGATGTCGGCCACATTATCTGCCCAGAGAATTGTTTTTGTTGCTGCTGTTTACATTCCTCAATGTGCAAATTCAAAAAAATGCACTACAGGAATGTACTACTGTTTTGGTTTAGTTTGTCATGTGTTTGTTGTGTTACAAATAGGCTACAACTGAATTTCATTGTGCATATCTGTGTTGCATAATGACAATAAATGATCCTTGAATTATTAATTAATGTCTGTATCTGAAGGGAACTATATTCCATAGAGGGATGATAAAACCCTTAAGGACCCCAGCCCTGTTCAGTAAATCACAGTCTATATGAGTTGGGTGCCCGATTCACCTTTCAGCATTAATCTGTCGTGTCAGTGTTTTTGCACAAGATGAAGAAATATTCATGTTTGACCCCCATGGTATATTTACACTAGTGTATGCTCAGGTGTCTGTTTACACTTGTTAAAATGTTTCTCTGCTGTATTCTATGAGTTGCTGATGTGTTACTTTTCTTAGGCAATACTTATTTATTTATATATATATATATATATATATATATATATATATATATATATACATTTAATTTGAGGGTAAATCTTTACTCTTGACTCAGTATAGTATTTTCACATTCCTTGCATCTATGTTCATCTCCCTCCATTTCTCCACCAATCAAATCCCTATGTGTATTCTCATTTCTCAATTTTTATTTCTTTATCTATACCTTCCACCATTTCTACATTTAGACCATCCAGCTGTATATAAATCCATAACTTAATTGTTCTCTATCCTTATCCCATTCTCCCTCCTCCTTAACCGTTTCAACCTCCCTGTCCAGCTTCAAACTGAAACATCTACATTTTAAAATCACAAAAATTTCAAATTTCTCAGTCTTCCCGTCTGTTTTGAAGATTTACCATCTGGTGAGGATTCCTCCCCAGGACTCCAGGATTTTCTCAGGACAATCTTTGGAAACGTCTCCTGTCCCACTGGAGATTTCACTGTCGCTATCTGCGGGAAACACAAAACACCCCCAGATATTAAAATACATTTACAGCACAGATAGATCATTCCTGGTACCTGTAACCTCTGTCCACATCAAAACAGTGCCAAGACCAACAACACATGACCTTTAACATCGTCTACATGAATGTAGACAACAGGACACTCCCAAGCATATTAATGAAGGAGAATCTTTAAGAGTAGCAGCTATGTGAGAGCCATCAGTCTGCTTGAATGAGATATATACATCTCTATCTTTTTTATGTATGTCAGGGCACTCTGAACTGCATTGCACATTTTAAAACCCGTTAATATTGATGCGACACAGTGAAATGGAGGAAGGAGAAGCAGCGCCTACACTTTCCATTATTGCTGTTCTTCTGTCTGGTGGTTCGTGAGGCAGACAAGAGGCAATCAGCACAGCAAACCACTTGTGTTTAGATGCAGAAGCACTAATTGACCGTCTGGCTTACTCTGCTGCTGGAGAGATGAACCTATACCCACACATAGTATCTACTGGAACATACACAGATTCACACAGCAGTTCCAGCACATAGTGCACATTAAGAATAAGACCGAGATGTGAAAAAACACAATGGTGTCAGTGAACTTCTCAGGTTATGGCATTACGTTTCACTGATATCGCAACAATAAAGCCAAACAGCAGCAGCCCTCAAAAGGTTTTAACGCTATCATTCACTCCCACTGAAGCCTTTACTAAGGCCTTGGTGTTAAATAATGAGTTAAGACATTTTCTTCTGGAACATGTAGCTGCTGTGCTCAATGCACTGCTGCTCCTATACCTTACAGCCTCAGCAGGAGCTTTTCAGGTCTTTATAAATGCTTGATGAGCCCTTTCAAATGGTTCAGGCCCAGCACAAAGCTGCTGCCTCTGTCCTCAGATTGGCTGAGGCCACGTGGCGAGGAAGCGTGAGTCCAATGCCACTGCCAACTTACCAGGTGATGAAAGAAACTGTGAAGACGAGGACCATTACTGTTACCTTTTAATCTAGAGAAGGGCTGTGCATTCACTCTAGGATTACTCTCAAATAGGATCTCTCTGATGTTGAAGCCACTAGCGGATTGGTTTTGCCGACATTAAAGTGAGCAGCAATTCCCTACTAGTGCCATGAAGATGTTCTGACGTTAATATTTTACTCTGTTTATTTGTATCCTTTAATTTTAAAAAACGATGTCCTTTACTTTGTCTTGCAGTCCGTTTGTTTTGTTTTTTTACTTTGCCTCATATTTGACATTAGTTCATTGAATATGTAGGATATGTTGTATTTTGTATGCTTAGTTTTTCTTCTCCTTTTTTGTTATGGTTTTTTTTCTCCTTATATTGAGGGAAGGTCCGTTGCATAAGCCTGTGGCTGCTTGACTTCTACCGTCTCATTTCTTTTTTCTTTTTCATTATCTGGATTTTATAAAGTCTTATATATGTGCAAATTAAAAAAAAAATGGATATATGCATGTGTTTGGGGTAACAAAAAAAAAAACACAATGCGCAACAATCATAAAGCCTGCTGTGAAAAGGAAAAGAAAAGAAAAAAAAAAAAATCAGCTTCAGGCCTATTTTCCACATTACAGCTTCCAAGAAGAAGAAAAAAACATCCACATGAATTGAATGTGTGTGTGTGCTCACAGCGGTGGCATCTACACTAGGAGTGTATTCATTTCTGTACACAATAAGGCTGACCTCCAGCGCCACGGCCCTGAGCGCCTCCAATTTTCAGCACTGGGGGAGGAGAGGGGCGTTATAGAAAAAGCCCTCTGAAAAGCTCCCACAGTGCCAGTTGAAAGCCGTCAGCTCCGGCTTTGGCGGCTGACTCATGACTTTGGGCGACGATTTTTTTGCATCTCACTCTGTTAAAACCTTTTAGTGCTTCAAATAATAAAAAAGTAGAGGAGCGTTGAGAGTGGCAAAGAAGAGAGAAAAGACACACAATAATACCTTTTTTTCCTCCAAAATTTGAGCATAAATGCATATTTCTTTTAAACATGGGAAAAGCTGCTAAATCATAGAAACAGACTCCTTTCCCATTGCCACTAGATGAGTATGTCCTTCTGTTTTTCTTAACAGTAGAAAGCAGCATGGAGGACAGTGGAAATGTTACGATGGTTACTTCTTTTTTTATTTAAGTTACTTATTTAGTGTCTTTACAAACTCTGTGCCATCTTGCTGGGAACAATTTTCAAGCGCTGCTTGCACGGAGACGGATGGGATTTGTGGCTGAGATGATTAAGAGTCGGTCATAGTAGTCATAGCAAAGTACTACACTTCCTGTCTCCCAGGTGGGCGTGGGCATGATGGGTTTGCCTCTCCCACCATCTTTTTTGGAAGTGTTGTGAACGTTGAGTGGATGTATTTATATATTATTTTGTTAGCCGATGAATACCTGTGACTACGGCTGAGTCATTCGTTTTTGTAATGAATGCCGATTGTAACCTTTCCCACTAAAGACAAAAAACAGATGTTAATAGTTTCAGTGGGCTTTTCGTTTCCTAGGAAAGGGGTTTTAGACAAAGCACAACCTCCAATGTTAGATGTTCCACTGTTTCTCTATCACAATTTTGGGAAACATTCCAACAAAAATGTTTACATTTCATTTTGAAAAGTTAGTTTTTTAAAGTTTATATTTTCTTTTTTCATATTCACATGGGCTGAGTTTAATATTCCACTGTAGTGCATGAATCTTATTACCAGAACACTGCAGGCTTTTGTATCCTGTTGAAATGTTAAGTTTCCAGTGTAGGTGTGACTTATTAACTGGGTAACATCCACCAAGGCTATTTCTTTATATTGGCACAAACGAAATAGCCAGACATTTTGTAGATTTCAATGTCTTTTTCATGCATATTTTGAAAACCAAAATATTTTAGACATTGAAATGACCTCCACTTGAATACTTTTAGTTGTTAAGAATGATTATTCCACACAATGTGAAACTTGGATGGAGAAAATCCTCTGAAAAGCGCACACACGCTAAATGAACACATAAATGTGCACCTTTATTCCAAAAGAAATCATGAAGCTGAGTTGTGGCCAGGCCTAATCCGCAACACCTGCATAGTCAGGTGGAAATGCCAGTCCTGTTTATATTAGTGGGCTGAAACTGGGTCATGTTTGTAACCACTGGGGTCTAACAGCCAGTGTTGGTGCTTTTAATGATATTGCTGTTTTGCCTCCATCCCTCTGCCATAATATTGAGGGGAAAATATCCACTCTGCTGTGGCTCGTCACCTGTTTAAATTTAATGAATTCAGTTTCTGAAATCAAGACACTTGCAGGGAATTGATATCACAAGCAACATGGTTTGATGATGATTCTGATTGACCTAGTTGATGCAAAATGGTCCATTTGGGTGAGAATTTTTACATTGTTGTATGTCACATTTAAATAACTGGCTGGTTATGAAGATCATTGGACTGCTTGACTGAGGAAGACTGTTCATTTCACCCAAAAAGGTTGTGTAGTGGTTGTTTGATGGTAGTTTGACACTGCAGTGCTGTAGCGCGATAAGCCAACGAGTCCTAACAGGATTGGGACAGGCCACAGACACACAGCTATCAAAACCCCTGAGATTCTGCCAGCAGTCATTGCAATTCTCTGTGTAACACACATGCACACAACCTTGGTTGTAAAACACATAGAAGACCTTTTTTTCACACATATGCAAACAAACACAGACACTGAGACTCATTACCCATGATCTACTGTACACACCATTGCTGTTATCACATGCCTAGCCACACTCATTTACACAAAACCCAAATTCTCTCTCTCTCAAAACCTCTATGATAGACCGAATATCGCAACATAAAATCTCATTGAGAAAAGGCGTTCATGCCACTAAGAAAAAAGAAAATGCTGGATATGTGGAATGTAAAGTAAATGCTCCCTCTGCCAAGCTATTTGTGGTAAAGCAATTATTTTCTTTGTTGTGCCTGTGAAGGTTCACTGAAGTGTCTCATTTTTCTCTGATATTAAAGACCGTGAGGGATTTGTACAGCGGCATGCAATGTGAGGTTTTTTTTTTTAATATATATATATATATATATATATATATATATATATATATATATATATATATATAAATAAAACTTGATAAGATGCCAGAATACTTCATCAGAATGTCTACCCTCCAAATATTTACACACACACCCACACACACATTTGGAGGGTAGACATTCTGATGAAGTATTCTGGCATCTTATCAATGATGTACAGACAGCAAAAGCCTCACTGGCTTTTCAAAGATTTTTAGAATTTGCATGATTGGTGATTATGTCAGTGGCATAGCCATTATATATTGTATATGATTAACTAAACTAAGAGTAAGAGGGGTAGAAACCATGCAACCGAGGAGAAAGCTGGAGAGAGAGAAAAAAAAGAGAGACTTCCATACCTTCATCAGCCTCCTCTTCCTCAGTGGGCGAGGCCAGTTGTCCTTCATTGCTTCTCTCTGCCTCCCTCTGAAGACTCACCACCTCATAAACAGCATCACTCTGACCCACCCTCTCTGGTGTCTGCTGTGTGCACACACACAAATACAATCAGGCATCATCTTATCCTCAAGTGGAAATAGTTCTATGATTTTAGAAGAGTTTTGGAAAATCATTGATGATGCTAATATAAAGTATTAGCAATCTTAGATAAATATTAAATCAGATATTACTAGTTAAAATAGAGAATGCCTGTTTTCTGCAAAGTCATTCTCTTTAATTATACTGTATACATACTGCATGTAAGGTGCCAACAAGGTACAGTAATTCAAAAACAAATTGACTCAAACAGCTAGGTTACATTAGTGCCTGGAGACAATCAGATGCTACAGGGGCTTGAGAGGCGCAGTGATGAGCTTTAAACACTTTTACATATGCAGATGACTAATCCCTTCAAGCACAGGAAAGCTAGGAGGAGGAGGATCATCCAGTGTGAAAATGTTCACTTGAAGCGTTAAGGACATGGCAGCCAAAGAAGCAACAGAGTCATGAGCTAGCACAGAGTTCCTTGAACCAGCATACCATCGGTTGTCATTTATCCAGGACAGACAGCAGTCGGAGAGAACGCCTGCAGGTATGCTTGTGTCAGTATGAGATTGGCAGTGAGGGTCAATCTCAACAAGAGAATCGGCATGACCACACTTAGACCTGACATTGACTGTCTAAATCGATCAAGCAGGTGGTCAGGACAGAGCTCTCCGTCTCATCAGATGACACCAACAAAAGAAAAAATAGCCATGTATGAGGAAGAAGAGGAAAAGCTCTACAATCAGCAGAAAAGAGCCTGCTGTGCCTCAACTGGGATGCGTTTGCAGGCCAGCCTCTAAATTAAACTAACCTAGTGGAAGTCACAAAGGTGAACAAGGAAAGCCATATAAAACTACGGACAGACACCGGCAGCTAACATGCTTCAACAAGCTGCCTGCACACTACCTACCCAGTGCAACGGGATGATGGGTAAGAAAATGTAAAAAGATACAGAATTAATCTAGAAATTGTATGTAAAATGTAAAACGATGATTAATGGGCAAAAGGTTGTCGACTTAGGAGACCATCTTTGTTTGTTTCAAGATTCTTTTAATCCCAGCTCTTTTTCAGTGTGAAACTTTGAGTTAGACCCATAGCCTCAAATAAATTAAATAAACAATTCATAAACTGTTTTAACTCTTTAATGGAATGAAACCCTAATGAATACTTGACTTGTATTCGACTGGTAGAGAGATCTAAGACTAATCTGTTTCTGCTGGGCGGGTACCACCATGAAAGTTTTAGCAAACACAGTCAACTGAACTTGAAAATTGCTGAAGTTTATCAATGATTCGCAACAACAAGTTTTCTTTGAGGTTTAGGGTGTAAAAAATTGCTTAATACAGCGCTTAACTACTTCATAAACCCATTATAATAGACAAAGAAATGCATAAGAGAAGAAATACACCAGCAGACTTGACCTTGGGTGTCATAAGCTACTGATGTTTATTTCTGGTCTATTCAATTACTGTAGTGCTGTTGCCTCTCCTCCACCTGGTAGAATGGATCAATGAGCTGCATTGATCTGCCCACTCGCATGGCGTCTAATGACTAACTCAAGTCAGTGATGAGAGCACAAATTGGGAGAGAATATCAAGTCTGGCCTATTTTAGGAGAAAATCTGAGGAGGCTTAGGTAACACGTTGACTTTGCTATAGAGTTCGGGGTGAATTGTTAACCCTAGAGAGTGAATTATTAACACTGATAAAATTGTGACAGATAATTGGACCAGAGAGTTGTTGAAACACATTATCATCTATTGTGGATTTCTAATAAGATAAAAAGTGATTATCCAAAATAGTTTGTTCACACATCAAGAAAGAACAGCTCTGTTTGCTAAATGTTATTGTATGGGTTGAATTGAATTGATTACCGGTTCAATGGTAATCAAGTCAATTCAACCCATAGAATAACATGATCACAAAATAACAGGTCTTTGTAACATTAACAAGCATATTTCTTTTGCAAAGCAATTGTTCAGCTGTTGTCATATTAAACAAGGACAACACTCTTTCATTCCATCAACCACTAAATGTTGGCTCAATATTTTATATTATATTATATTTATTTTATTTTATCTTAAAAAGCATACAAACTCATATTTTGTTTGATTTTTTTTTCCTATTTTCCATCATCATAGCTCCTGCAAATATTGTAGGTTTACATATCTGCTGATCTTTTGGAAACTCCCAATTCTTTATAATTGCGTTTTAGACATGTACTCAACATTTTCTTCAGTCCTCGTGTCGACTTAGTCTCAACCCTGTCCTGTCTGGACTCTTGAAATTAACTTGGACTTGACCCATGGGATGAAGCCTACAGCCTTCTTCCCTGTAAAGCAGACACCTAATACATTTTCCAGCTAAGAAGACACAGAAAACAAGTTGGCACAGATAATGACTCCCTGGTACTTACCCACAGTTTTGGGCAAAATAAGGACTGAAGATATATAATAATATAATAATAGGACTACATATTTTGTGTGTGTATCACCTCTGATTACCATCTTCCACAAAAACCTCCACACAATATTATCTTTTAATTAGCTCTTAACCACAGCACCAGTCCAGCACTCTTCCATTCACGGAGGAGATAACTAGAGAGGCAATCAGACCGCCACTGTTAATTACCCACATGCCAATAATGAGACAGAGCCTCTTATTAGCTCCCTACAATCCAAAGCTTCCCCACACTCCACTGCTTTGCCAGCTCCCCACGGCCTACTAAAGGAGATCTGCTTTTTAACAAGAAAGAGGTGGCTTACAGCTTAACTGTATTTTTTAAGCACCTGCAGCAACTGCACAAGCTTGGTGTCCTTGTGTTGGTGGGAGGTGAGTAAATGTGCTTTCTTCATTCTCTCTCTCTCTCTCTCTCTCAGCACTTTTTAATCAGACAAGTTGGGAGGAAACTCAAAAGGGCAAACAGTTCAGGGTGTGTGATCTTTGCCATTATACATTAACAAGAGCTTCTAGGATATTGTTTATTCGGTGCTATCTACAAAACTCATCACATCAGGGGATTGTGGTGACTATTATTCGGCTGCCAGACATCGGCTCACAAGATAAATGTGATAACCGGGTTGGAGTTTAGCACAGAGTTTCGGGAATAACATGTTGCGCATCAATGCAC
Organism: Ophiodon elongatus; assembly: GCA_016806645.1. NCBI lineage: Eukaryota > Metazoa > Chordata > Actinopteri > Perciformes > Hexagrammidae > Ophiodon > Ophiodon elongatus. The sequence goes on from JACSYO010001855.1 coordinate 173,649, forward strand.
CAGCTTGACAATGAGAGGCAGGCCGACTGTGGAAGATACACAGATGGAAAGAGAGGAATGGAAATCTGATGATGAGACATTTGCATCTTTGAGCACATATCTGTAGCTCTCGATGCGACCAAGTGTTTCAGCTCTCTGGGGTACAGCATTTGACTGGTCACTGACACGCCACCATGCCTCCAAATACCCGCTCTGACCTCATCCTCGACTCCACACCTCCTCAAAGCTGCACACAAGTAAAGCTGTGGCTGTAAAGCGCTCTGAGACATATGTGATGTTGGACTACGTCAATAAACTTGACTTGACTTAAATAACCTTGTGAAAGCAATATGGCTTCCACCTTTCTGTGTCAGAGGTCTCTACTCAGACTCCCTCTGATCATTTATTTAAGTTATTACGTGTTTGACTACTCTTATTACAATAAGAATAGAATGATAATAGATTGGATTGGCGCCGCTTTATACATTGACACATAATATCAAAAGGGGTTATTTCCATAAATTTCACCCAGGTAAATCATTACCACATTAATTTTAAGATATTAATCCCATTGTCAACAACAATCCTACTCTCAACAAATCAGATGAAATGCAAACTGGCAAAAGCATTTTCACGTTTAACAGTTTTCTTGATAGAGCAACCGAAATCCCTAAAAACAAACAAACAATTAGGTAGGGGGCAATAATATTCACTATCAGAATATGCGTAACTTTTTATATCGATATACATAGTCATATTGTGAGACAGGATGTTTTCTGGAAGATAAATTGAAAAATCAAGAATGAAAGATATTTCATCAGAGATGCAAAAATCATAAAAATCCAATATGACCATAAAGCAGGGCTGCTCAGTGTTTTGCACTGGTCTTACTACAGCCAGAATGGTAAAGGGATAGCTACCATAGCATAAACCGGATGGCAAATATAAAAAACTTATAGCATAAATAGGCATATTGCCCAATCCTACAACCAACCAATCATAAACCATCGACAAACCAACCTTATATCCTAACTACATGTAAAATATGAAAAAGGGTGCAGGTTCTGTGACGGTTGTCATACTTAGTAGATACCTGTCTGAGTTTGAGATAGAAGGTCTCACTGAAGGTCTTGCGGCTGAAGTACCAGAAGCGTTCGTTTGATGGATATACCCTGACCAGAGTTTCCAGCAGAAAGCGAACTGGCTCCACCACCTCAGTGACCACCAGGTCCACCGCCACCGTCATGTAGACCTGCTTATCTGGAACAAACCACAGAGACAAAGCAAAGCACGGTTACTGTGGCGGTAGTATAAGAAACTCCTTTGTTTCTTTTCTTTGTACTTGATTTCAGTCAGTGAAGCACATTTACCTACTGTCTATCATGTTAAATTACATAGTATGCAAGTATTTTTTTCTATTCTATATAATACTCAGATCTAGAATAACAAATTTTACAATTAATTTAAAAATCTATAAATGCAACTGTAAGCTGAGGAGATTTCACTTTTCATCTGACTGGCCTCTACTGGGAGGCAGGAAATCAACACCATGCGTCCTGTGAGGATGCCACACCCCCTAGTGGATAACGACATAACATTAATGTCATCAACTTCACAACTGAAGTCTATAAATGTATTTGTTACTGTAGGTGAAAAGTGTATTCTGCAAGCCCAGCCCTGGAACGTGAACTTGTTTTCATAGTACAGATGTTTTGGTTTATACAGCAGGAACTGCTCACTTCATGATTATGTTAAATTAAAAAAAAAATCAACCTGAGGAGGGACAGAAATGTACTACCAGCGTCTTAATATAGATTGCAATTATGATAATATTAAGCACTTGTTTTTTGGGGGAAAGGACTTGTTTGAAGATTCAGATACTCTTGGCGCTGATGCTGAGATAGTTTATTTGCCGATAATAAAAACATGTCTTTTGATGGTTCGGGCTCCCCAGGTGTTGGTTACAATAGCTAGCTACATGTCATATCAAGATGCACTTATTTGTAAGCAGCCATTATTTTCTGATAACCAGTAAAAGAAAATGTAGTTATTTCATATGATGTGTCCTAATTTATGTACAGATTGTGAAAAGAAAGAATGAATAACACTATCTTGGACAGAGAACTCTGTTAGCTCACTTTTTTTGGCGAGTTAATCATTAATCCATTAACTGATTATTTGCTCAGCAGGAAACTACTCAACCATAATTTTGACCGTGACCAGTGCCTCCTGAGGGAAGTAAGCCGGTTTCAAAACCTCCACTTTGAAAATTACCACCAGATCAACATCACACTGAAATGCGTGATAATGTATAAAAAACAAGTAACTTTCTATGCTACATAATACCCTTCAAAAATACAACCTTTAAAATGTCTCTTTTACAAATAATCAAACTAGAAGTGTGTATCATGGAAGCATCTCTGAATTATCTATGCCAGTCAGGATGTGGGCAGATGAGAAGAGATTGCTGTGTTTTGTCTGTGTGTCTTTGTGTGTGTGTCTTTGTGGGTGTGTCTTTGTGTGTGTGTGTGTGTGTGTGTGTGTGTGTGTGTGTGTGTGTGTGTGTGTGTGTGTGTGTGTGTGTGTGTGTCTGGCTTTCTACTGTCAGCCTCTCATGAGGTAGAGTGCTTTGACAGACCTGCCACCCACCTTCAAGTCAAACTCTAACAGCCTTCGAGTAAGCAAGTTGCCAAGTGCTCAAATGTGTTAGCGGTAATGTATTTGTCGAGGCAAGCTCTCTGCCTGGATACACTCTGTGGGATCCGGTCTAAGCACATACAAATACTTCCCTTGTAAAAGACAATAAAATGTATCTTTTCTCAAGTACATAACGATCAATTTGTTCAACACCAATATGTTAATCTGAGTGGGTTTGGATTTATGAATATACATTTCAAATTATGTTTAAAACTTAAATCAAACACTAAATGTGTTAAAATATATTTTGTGTACCTAATTTGTGAATATTTCATTTTGTGAAGTTGTTCAATTCAGGTTCTAGATGTCAATATTCAGAAAACAGATATGACCAAAGTATTTCATCAACTGAGTACATTATCATTATCATCATGATATATCGTTTGTGTGCAATAGAATAATCCTGCAGGCCTATGTTATCAAGTTGTGTTATTAGGAGCTTCATCATGCAAAACAAAGAGACAATAAAAGGAGGAAAATGTATTATGCTCAAAGACCTGCGTAGCTATAAGCCGGACAGATATGCAAAGTGAATTGCATGAGAATAATTTCCTCAAAATGCTGCTTTTATTTCTATTTCTCACTTGAGTGAGTGTCCACAGCTCTGTTAGCTCTGCTGCCTGACACAAGTCACGCTTCAATGTGCAAAAACGTGCCATGCTTTGACAAGTAATGGTCACAAGGCTAGGTACAAGGCTGTACGTTAGAACAGATGTAGGCAACTATCACATCCAGGCTCCAATGCAAGCACTGCATAATTATCAGACGTGACCTTGAGCTTTGTGCAATCCCACATCATACATGCGACAATAATGTAGGGAAATAATTCCTACTTCATATTTTTTTGTGAACAACCAGCAAACAAGAACTGGTGTGTTCCGCTTGACACAGATCATAAATGCAGCAAAACTTTGAATTAATCAATTATTCAAAAAAAGTCAACAAATTGCTGCTATGAGCAATATAATTATTAAAGAAGGGAACTGTACATCTGCATTGAAATATTTTACCAACATGCCTTTATGCACGGCTGTAAGTTACTTTTTAAGAATTAAAAGGTTATTTTGAAGTCAAACGGTTGCCATCTTTGCTCAGTGACACATGACTGCAACTTTAAATATTTCACAGCTCCTTTGGATAGAAATTAAATTGTAATCTGTGTGACATAATATTTAGGGGGACAATAACTCTCCTCACCTTTGGGTGTGTCTTCATTCAGCTGCTGGAAGGCCGCCATGTTGGGGTTCCATTTTCCAGTGATCACATAGGCCTTCCCATCAGAGCTCTTCCCCATCGACTCCTGTGTAGGTATTAATAAATGGATTATGTACTAAGTTTTTGTAAAAGCACCCAATATCAGTTTCACAAATATAAACTGGAACAAAGAAAAATGCAGGTTAAAGGAATACTTCACACTTAAAATGACCATTTGATGACCATGAATTATTCACCATGAATTCTTGAAGGAAACTTTGAAGCATGAGACGGTAGTAGCTGAAGTGTTTTTAATAGTACGAATTTGGGTGAAGATGCACGTGTTTGGGAAATACTTAGCATACAACTGTGAAAACGAGACTTGGATTATACTGCAAGAGTTGTGTGAGAGTTTGTAAACAGATGTTTTGATGTAGTTTGCTGCTGGTTAATCCCATATATTAAAATTCAGGAAGGATTTACAAAAATGTTGTCCGTTCCTAGATTCTCCATTCACCGTGAAGGCATGTGTGAAAAACAAAGTTTTCTTCAAGAATTCAAGGTAACACACAAGGAGTAATTTATATGGAAATGGTCATTTTGAGGATGAAGGATTCCTGTAACTACAGTGGGTGAATATATTATTAACCTGCAGATCTATTACTCTGGATATGCTAATTTAGATGCAAATTAAAATGATAAAAGGCTGGTTAAATTATCTGAGGCGCGTTCTGCTCACCATGTCTAGTAGATGCATGCCGCTGTTGCAGACTTTCTGTCCTGGACTCAGCAGCATCCCAAAACACCTAGAGGGAAGACACAGGAGGCACAATCACAAATCAATATCCACTAATTCCACTGCAGAGTTACAGTCTGCAGTCACCAGCAGAGTGAATCAAAGTAGTTCTTGGGAGGGAAAGGAAACTGGAATATGTAAAACAACTCAAGTGACCAAACTACCCTCATTAATATTGTAATGTCTTATAATCTTTCAGGTATTAAGCTGACACTATGAAGGGCTTCAAGCGCCAGTATTGCACATTGGTCAATTAGAAAAAGTCAATATATTATCTTGGCCAAAATTAAAATGATCTGAAAAAAGCTCAAAAGAATCTAGCCTAGCATTTCTAAGCTCCTTCGGGGTGATAAAAGACCCAGCTCTCCCTGCCACTGCTGGCTGCACCCCTCAAACAGAAAAGGGCAGCACAAACACACAAGTTAAAAAACACGAGTAATTTTCAAATTATATAGATATGTTGTGTATTAAAAACAGAAGTTTGCCTTTTACATATTTAAGGTATTGCACTATACTGAAGCAGCATGGTTTACATTGTTTCCAGGTCATCATACCAATCCAACATAATCATTAGTTATAGTAAAGTCCCTTCAGCTATGGGTCACAGGTGCCATCCAGTGTTCAGCATGGGAATCTTGCAGTTTCAAAAATACATTGTAAAAGAATACATTTACAGTTAACCCAGCCATAACCCAGGACTCAGGAGGGCTCATACTGATTTTTAAAGATATGGGTCAAGTGTCTTGCAAAGTGATATTTCAAAAGGATTTGTAAAGTGGATGGAAAGACTTCTGTACAGCATCCATAAAACACATATAGCAGAACCATACTGTACCGCATTTCAAAAAAATAAACCATTATGACTTTAAAAAAAAAAAGAGAAATGAATAAAATAAAGGATCAGTTCTGAACACAATAGGGGCTTCCATAGAGGCTAAAAATAAAGGAGAGGGCAGGTGTCTGTCTCCCTCTGATAGCGATAGGAGGTGAGGGAATGAAGAAGAAAGGAGGGGAGTTATGAGGATGACCTACTTCTTTGGTGTTGCCGTGCTGCTAGAACATGTAAACACATAAAAATGAGATTGCGGGAAATGATTTAACTACATTATTTTTATTATGCTCTCTTTGGGTGGCTTGACTCATTTGACTTTTTCCTTTTGTTGCCCTTATTGCTTTCCCTCTACAATATTTGACCACTGAGTATGTGCACTGTCCTTGTGAAAACAAGCCAACCTGGTTCTTCAATCTGGAAAGTCAGTTTAATTTACCAGAATGAAGTTTATAACAAGACTATAGATTTGGTATGCTGTGTGAATCCCCAGCATGTTTAGAGCAGCGTTTTTTAGCTCTACATCATTAACTCTTTTAGTTAAGCTTATTTATCCTGCTGAGTCAGCTGCTTTACAATCTCTGGTGGTTACAGCACCAATATAGATGAAAAGGCAAGTCTCTTTCTGAAGTATAGTAAGTTAAGCCGACCATATACAAAATACAACCACAAAAAGCAAAGCGCTAGTGGAAGCAAAGATAGATATGTAGACATTTGATAACTGCAAATTGGAGAAAACCTAAACTATACATCAAATAAGATTAAACCCCTCCTGAAAAATGGGTGAGGAATAAACCCCTTAACAAAGACCCCCCCCCCAATGGAAGGTTACTCGGACATTGTCATGCATCATTTATTTTCACAGTAATCCTCACCTCTCGATGCCCAGCTCCTTGTTGCACATTTGCTGAACTGAAACCATGACCTTCTTCTGAACGCTCTGTCGCAGCTTGAAGTAGAATTTATCTCTGTCCTTAGGCACTGGACTGTAGAGGGGAAGAACGGGGGATAGAGTTATCATGCATAACCTTAGGGACATAGATGTAGTTCAATTTAGATTGTGTGTATTATTGTGCTGTGGTGTTCAATAATGTGATTTGAAGTATATTTTGAAATGTTTTATGCTAGATCTTCATTACCTTAATATGACTAGCCGAGTTAGAGATAAAATCGGACATATCTTTCCTCAAGTCCTCCAAGTGTATTATACTTTATGGTTATCTGCTGTGCTTTCAAAACAACTATTGGGCCACTTTATTTCAGAGGAGAACAGAAAATAAAAAAAACTCAATATATGATGGCTTGTGAAAATAGAAATATTGTCTTACTGTGCCGATAAGCTTTACACTCTTCACGGGTGAACATTAACAGTTAGATAAAATTGTATTGTGGCAGTATATTAAAGCTTTCCACCTATCAACATATCTGTGATATAAACAGCCTTGAGCTGATAAGAAACACACAATATGCGTTTGGTGTAATTTACATGTATCACACTGCGCTCCAAAAAAATGGCACCAGATGATCAAACTATAATATAGCACCATCATCCTTCTTTCATAAAATGCATTTAATTCTCATGCAATTTTCACATTTAATGTGATACGAATATTGTGATATTACTATACCTTTTGTAAATTTACAGAAGCATTATACTCAGATACACCTATACCATTTAAGTGTAGTGTGTATCTGCATGTCTGGTGTGTGGACAAAGTACCTGTAGTTGCCCTTGCCATCGTCCTCTTTTATTTCCAACGTGACAGTGAAGGTGTAGAGGTCGCCATCAGGCAGACTGGACAGCGCCGTGTCCCTGATGTCTGCCGGCCGTGAAGAGCGTCGAAATGCCGTGGAGAAACTGTACAGGATACGACTGACCTGGATGGAAAAGGAAAAGAAAAACAGAGATATTATAGGTAGAAAGACAAGGAAGTAGGAAAGATTAGGAAGACAAAATAAATAGTAAAAAAAGCAGAAAAGATAAAAGTAACCGGTTGTGAGAGGAGATTAGTGAATATAATCAAAATATGCAAATAGAAATGAAGAGAACATGAGAATTAAAAGATAGTAACAACGAAAAGAGTAAAATACAACTGGACATTATTGAGAAAACACAATAGAGGACAACAGTGCCCTCAGCTGGTTTACCAGTCTCAGTAGTTAGGACTCGTGTAAATCTCAGCATACAAAACACATACTGAAATGTCTGTTCTTTAAGTTACGACAGAAGTGGGTATTACTGTATGTTTACTAGAGCCCAGAGGCAGCTTCACAATTCTGCCACTTAAGAACAAATTCACTATTTACAAGTACACACCGATTATGGAGGTGTACTGTATTCATTGTGTTAGTGGGTGGATAATCTTATACACTCCACTCTTCTGGTAAATGATAATGACTTTAAATTAAATCTGCAGCAACTTTACTTACTTAATGTGACATTTTACATTATTAAAAGGAAACCAGAGGCAGGTGATATGGTGTCTGTGGTATGTAAAATTTAGTTTGAGCCACAGAAATACTTTTTGCCGTTTCCTGTTGTATTATTTTTCTATTTGCATAACTGCACAGGAAAAAGTCTCACATTTATGTCACTGACCACAGTGCGGTTCTGGTTCACACTGCCATGTTGACAAAGTAACTCACCTTTAAAGCCAACTTGTGTCTAATGTTGAGGGACTGCGCTCCACAGCGGAGTGAAAACCATGTTGAGCTACAGTTTATAATGAGGAATACATGCATGTAACTCACAGCCTCTTTGATGTGGCAGGAGAAGACGTGAATCTGGAAGTCCTCAGAGCTCCGGTAACTCTCAGTGAAGGAGAAACAGTCACTTTCCACCGAACCCTCCTTTCCACGAGCACAGAACAACACCTTGTAGATAGGAAATGAAGCGATCTCTGTACCAGAGGCCTGGTCCACAATCCTGGGGAGAGTCATTTTATTTTACAGGTGAAAATGGCACTTTGGTCCTGACTTAAAGTCGGTGTAACAGCAAATTAAAGATACAAATTAAAATTTATAAACAAATAGCCACCCCCAATTATCAATATACATTTTACAAGGTTTTATATATTTTTTACATCAGTGACTCTTAAAATGGGGTCCAGGGACTATATAGGGAAGTATCTGATACAAGGATGTATCAGATACTTCATAGTACTTTGGGGTTAAAAAAAGGTTCTGTGTGGTAACAGTCTACCTCAATAAATGGAATTCAACTTTTAATTCAACCAAGCTTCCATTCAGTCAAAAGGTATCTGCGGCATTCCATGTCACTCTTGTCGAGCACAGCGGAAATGTCAATATTTTCAGAGTGGTCAAAAAAAGCCAGGTCTCATTTCTTATCTAGTGTATCTGAACATTTCATGTTACCTTTCATGACTCAGGAAAGTCAAAAAGTTTCTCTCAACTCATAATATCCACTTCCTCTGTAACTTTACTTCTTCTGCTAGCTAACAGGCAACCATTCATGATAATCTGTTCTTCGTTGACCTCGCACCTGGTTGACCTGGTATTTAGCGCACTGAACACATGGCATAGAGTATATTATACTGTCCTTTTATCACAGGCCATTTTAAAATCGATCCAGGTGTCAATACACACAGAGTCTGTCTGAATGTGTGGCTGACCTGACGGAGCCGTCTGGTCCACAGGGGACGTGCAGGGTGATGGGGATGGGGATGGCGCTTTCAGCCCGTAGGGTGACCATGGCCCTCTGTGCCTCGGCCTCGTTGCGAGGGGCTTTGACCCAGGTGCAGCCGAGGTAGGACAGCTTGTTGAACTGGACACTGTCCTCCTCCAGCACTGTGGGGCTGGATGGTGCTGGACATGTTTCTGTGGACAGACGGCAGAGAGGTTGCGATATTGTTAATTTTCTTGAAAGGTTGAAACAGGTTCTGGGGGTGTTTCTGTCCCTATTCTAAAAGATAAACTGATGCCTTTTTTCTCTGCTGTCTGGTAACATTTTAACCAAGATAATATAACAATTGTATTATCAGCTTTCAACAACACCGTATAGCATGAATCTGGCATGCCGACAACGTATCATGAGAAAATGTTTTCACATCCTGTGGTCTAACAGCTCTACAACAGACACGTGTATTTAAGAGAAGAGATAAACGGAGAAGAGAAAACTGTAAAAACACAAACAAGAAGAAGAGGTAACGATAAGCAGAAGGTGAAAGAGAGCTACAAGAGGAAGTTTGGGGGTCATCTCTGAAATTACCTTTGACCTTGTACTTTCACACTTTGCAAACAGGAAGCAGAACAATGAGAGCAGCAACTGCACTTCCACTGCTGACTGGCTATTATTTAACATGATTGCACTAACCACTTCCTTAGTTCACTCAGCAGTAGTAAAACACAAAACACTGGCACCATTGTGAAAGAATAAGTAACTGCAAGTAAATACTTAAAGAAGGGGTTGAGCTAAGTTTGTACATACAGGAAGAGTTGGTAACAACTGACGTACGTAAGGCACATATGAAATAAATTAAACAGTTTCTCCTGTTTTAGACTATATACAGCATGTTTAAAAGATAATAACATAGTACTCTGAAAAAGTTTTGACAAACCTCGATTTGTTGTTTGTTGTGCTACAAACTTCATTGTTGACAACATTGCTAAATGCACTGTAGGTCTGGAGAGAGACAGGCGGGTGCTTCCTTCCTCTGTGACACAGTGTCACTTGCAGTTTTACTGCACCTAAAATTAAGGAGCTTCACCGGAAGACTTAATGAAGTATTTGAAGAGCTGAAGCTGCCGGTCTCAAAATTAAAATCGTGAGTTTACATCACTCTCCAGACAAGCACATTTGATGTTACAGGGCACTAGATATTTTGGATATAAAGCAACCTAAAGTCTCCCAGTCTGGTAGTTCTAACGCCTTTCACCTGCCACTGAGCAGAATATTGTTGACCACTGTTAGTATGTTGTTTTGGCACTAAATGTTTGTTCAGCTGTCAGTGCCAACCTGTCGTTGCTGATTTACAGAGCAGTCAAGCCAATGTCAGAGAGTTCAGATACCAGCCGTGCTAATCTGATAACGCAATACCATATTTTGGTAGGTCAATGCCATGCAGGCTACTACGTTTTTCATCCCAGTATGCTTTGTACATTGTAACTTCCACTCAGTTGAATTTCAGTGAAAAAAAACACAAATACATCACTATAACTTGAAGTGATAACAGCGTGCAGAAAAATTAAAACATTTTTACATTACGGCCTGCGTTTTCAGTTTTGACTGAACTGATCCATCAAATATTCTATTTGTTGTTATTCATTGTCCCACATGTTTAATGATGTCTCACTAAAATATGACAATATGCATTCTGTCTCAGTGACAGTGGTATGTTCTGATTTAACTAATTGATTTAGCAAAACAATTCAAGAAATGTTAAGCTGCAGTGTGTGTCTGTGTGTGTGAGTATACGGTGCCAAGCAGAGACTCACAATTCAATCAGCTGCCTTTTGACAGTAATATCTTGCTTAAAAAGGAAAGACCATTTATACATTTGGAACAATATGCTTGATAATTCAGTTCAGGCAAATGAAAGAACAGCTGACTGGCAGATTGTAACTGCCTACAATTAGACACAATGAGTATAAATGGACCTATAACTGCAGATCGGGGCTCCAGGACTCGGCTCTCTGGGTCCTCGTGCTTCTCCATCTTTTCCACATTACTCTTCTCCACCTTCACCTCATCGTCATCATCCAACACCTCCTCCATAGCTTTCTCCAGCTGCTCACTCCCATTCCAAGACATCTGAGGGAGAGAGTGGAAAAGAGAAAATCGGGGGTGAGGGCGAAGGGAAAAACAAGGACAGATAAAACAGGGTGAGAATAAAGAAACGGAAAGATAGACGAAAACAGAGTGGAGCTTCCTGGACTGAGTCAGCGCTTTGGCAAAAGGATATATTCATATCTTTTTATTCCTACTCCAACGTCTAAATGTCTTGATGAATAAAAGTTCATTGCAAATGTGTACTTGCATTATTATGCTATTATATTATCATTATATCAGTGGCAAAAAATGGTCTTAGACGAATAATAATATAATTTAATTCACAACACAAGATCGTCCAACATCATTCTTTCACGTGACAGGCCTATCCAGGCGGAGGGTGATGTGGGGAAAAGGGGCTTTTAGCTGCGTTTGACCTTTTGCAACAGAAAATCTGACCATCGGTCTCATGTCTGGTTCTGACCTTGAGTCTTGGTTTGCCCTCAGAGCCTTGCGGTGACCCTGCGGCACTAGGCTGTACCAGAACAAACTCCTCACTGGTGACGGTGGCAACGGACTCGGTAGAGCTGCTGACTTTTCCAAGTGAGGAGCGGTCATCCATGGCTGGCTGGTTTACTCAGGGTCGGCTGGGGAGACCAGGGTTAAAGCTCTCCCCTTCCCTGTCCTGTCTTGTCTTGTCCGCCCAGCTCTGTGGGAAGGCAAACATAACGGATGAGACTATACATGAGGCGTTTTGTTTTTTCAGTGAACATTTTAGGCATCATACTGAAAGAGTTACAAGATTATCTTAGTGATTGAGAGTACTACACGACGTAGGTGGTGGCGCATATGTCCAGGATCTTTTAACACTGGCAAATAAAAGAAGGTGTATTACATCACAGTCGATGTACCGTGTGCAGTGCTGTCTTTGTAAAGTGGAATGCCAAACCAAAACACACCCATTCAGTAGAGCAAGGAATTGCCAGGCACTGGCCAAACAACTCCCTTGGTTTGTAGGCCATATTTTTAGGTGATGTGTTCGGGCCAAAGATATTCTAAGCCCCCTGTCATCTTTGAGTTAATGATACCAGCCGAGAAGTGAGCACAATTTGTAAGCGTTACCACAAATCTGCTGTGCCGCAATTCTTAAAATTGTTTTCAGTGCTTAGGGTGTGATTAGTGCCTGTCACAGTGTCTGACAAGCCCAAGCTGGCAGCCAAATTTCAGTATTTAGTATTCTGCCACCAGCAGCTGGCTTCAGTTGAACATACCAAGTAAGTAGCAACCACTAAATATATTAAATTATTTTTATGTATTTTTGAAGGCCAGCCCGAAAGTTAGCATTGCACTGGTTCGCTCAACAATAAACCGGCGGGATTTTTACATTGGATTTTGGATAATTGCAGAACATAAGCTCTGTGGCAAACACAAGTTTAGAATACTTCAGACTACTACGTATCTACTGGGCTAAATGGTAACGGTCCTATATTGTAAAAAGTGAGATTTTCAAGATTTGTTTCATTATAAAGCAGGTCTAAGAGCTACATAAATACTGTGACATCACAACACACATACAGACCATTTCAAAGTATCAAATGTAAACATTCTAAAATGAGTCTCGGTTCATTTCCAGTTGCAGTGAATGTGAATGACATCAGCTGACAGGAACTAAACATGGACCCAAGCTGTTGCCTCGCAACCCAACGCCGTTGAAACTCGCTAAAATGGCCCATTTCAGAGAGTGAATTTGAGCATATTCAGACAGAAAAGTGTCTCTTGAAAATTAAAATGGCAATTCTTACGATTTCAAATTTCTAAATTCTAAATTTCTCTAAAGCATGTAAACATGTGATAGCAGAATCCCTAAATACGTATGAACCTGGAAATGAGCATAATGTCTCCTGTTATAGTATTTTACTCTTTTTGTCTATTACTCTTGTGGACTGTTTGTGTGCGTTTGCTAGCACAGCACCAAAAGAAAAGCCCGTTGCCTCCACATGTTAGATCTTGCTGGCTCATTCATTTTGCCAACATGTCTTCAAGCACGGTTAGTTGCAACCTGGCTCTAAAAAATTAAGTAAGCATAAATAAATAAAACACCCATATAATTAAGGACGTGTTTTGTAACAGTTCTGTACTGTTTAATTTAACACAGAAAATGATTACAGTACATTAGCAAGTGATAAGCAACAATTAAGTGAAGCCTGGTGGACCTATTGGTTTGGTTTTAAAAAACACTTTTAAAAAACAGATCAGTTGATCGAAAAATTCATTAATTTAGTTTTGGTTTTTAGTTTTGGCCAAAATGTAATTGTTTCAGCTTCTAAGTTGTGAGGATATGCTGCTTTTCTCCGTTTCATATAGTTATGAACTGAATATATTTAGGTTTGGACTGTTGGTCAGACAGAACAAGACATTTGAACACATCTCTCTGGACTTTAAGAAATTGTGAGGGGCATTTTCTCCTATTTTTGGACACTTTATAGACAAAGAGATTAATAGTTTAGTTATGCAGCGTTTATGATGTGAACACACATAGTTGAGACCAAAAGCATGAAGGGGGCATCCATACAGACACAGTGACTTGATTACAAGCATACACACACACTTAGCCCTGGCAAATTACACACAGATTTACACACCCACATACATGAGGAAAGCGAAAAGGGTCATGTGCTCAAATCACACTCATTCAATTACACAGCAGCATTTTCTCCACTTCAGGAAGAAGCTGCAATGAGAAGAAACATTATGACATAGAGCAAAAGTATGCATTGGCTCTGTTGGATCATCATCACATGTCTCTTCTTCTAAAATCATACTGGATCTGACGCATGCCACACTGAACTGGCTGTTAATCATAATTACTTAATGTTGACTGTACAAATAGAGATTATCCCATAATCTCCCTCTGTCTGTCTCTCCCTCTGTGTCTCTCTCTCTCTCACACATAGGTACAACTAAAAAGTAATACTAACTGCAAAGTAAATAACAAACAAACAAACTGCAATAAAAGCTTTTGAGTTGTTATGTCAAAACAAGAAAATGAGGGAGGTGACTTAAACTGATTTATCCATTAAAGGTTTTACTGTCAACTGGTAATTTCAAACCTGGTTATTATACACATAAAACAGTATTTATCCAGATTACACTGTTTCTAATCTTACTTTCACTCTTATTGCTTCCCTTCTGGGGCCGAAGAGTTGCTTCCCCTTTGGCTGTAACTCAAACTGTAAACTCAGTAGGAAGTTTGCACCCAGTCATTACCAGCCTGCTCCTCCAGTGCTGTCTTAGTTGGCAGCCTTGCTACCCAACCACTGGCTGTATGGAAACTGTGAGTGTCCCGTGGCATAGACAGACTGAACAACACCCACAAGCACTGGGCTAACCGGACACATTACATCTGGGAGTGTGAGTGTGTGTGTGTGTGTTTCTATGTGTCCAAGTGTCAACAGACACACATGAATACTGAAACACAAAATCACATTGTATTTGATGACATTTTTATACATGACCCTGTGTACAACATGCATTAGTGAAAAACCAACACTTCACAGGAGGGTTGGGGCAAACTTTTCCTTTTGACTACCATCTTTTCAGTCGGAGACTTTGGCTTGGCATCTCTTTTGGTTGTAGATAATCATGGCTACATGTCTGACTTGTGCCTCAATCTAACTCCATCTACATATGACTGCTGACCTTCAAGTGAGGAACAAATATAAGACTGCCCAACCTGCTGACTGCATCTTTTCTACCTCTGAATGATAATGGAAAATAAGCACACTGAACAGCCCTGTCATTGTAGCGTGGTAAACATTTTCTGTGGCTAGCCTAAAAGATTCCAGCATTGTTTGTTTGTTTGTTGGGCTGATTCAACTAACTTTTTAAGACCATATTACTTAAATATTTTTACGTTTGTACAATCTTTGGTCTTGTCCGTTTTCAGCTTTTGTCCCTGCCGGCCACTGTACACTGTCCCTGTAATTACAAGCAATCTGCTACAATACGAGTCTGGATGAGTAACTCCATACTGTGCGGGGTGTGACATTAGCACGATCAGGGTTGGGAGTTTATTTGCTTGTACATATTAATCTCTCATTCAATCTCCTTTGTAACTGGGACTGAAACCTGCTTTGAGGCTTGTTGGTGAACATAATATAGCGTCTGCTTTTAGTGACACCTTACACGTGTCATTGACTCACTTCCATTTGAAGTACACGGTTTCTAACTGAAGTATGATGTGATGACAACCTGTATTACTACGTGCAGTACTTTGAATAGACAACGTAATTCAGTAAATCTAATGAATCAATGTGAAATGCAAGCCAATTAATTCCTGCTGTACTGGTTAGTTCTCTGGCTGGCTGTCGATTGCTACTTCTGAACAAACTAGCTCCTTCAGGACAAAGAAACATTTCTCCATCAAGACAAACAACAAAAGGCCACTTTGGCTTAGTGCCAATCTTAAAGCTTGGCCCGTATCAGACTAGTACCTGTTTATTCCAGTTTGTTCAAACATCCACAATCTACTGTTGCTCAAGGGCTGAAAATACGTGTGATTAATCAACTTATCGTAGCTCTACATCATTTTAAAATGTTTGTTTATATCAACCAAAGCAGCTTGATCAATTCAAAACCAAGTCCAACTAATTATTACTTCATAGCTGCACTTGCAAAAGGGTTAAAATTGCAAGTCCACCTAACAGCCAGACCCTAATGTTGTACAAAGATAGAAAATATTTTACTAAACCCTATGAACAATGTGGGACTTTATTATAAAAATATAATAGTGTTGACCTCAATTGAGTGTCCTTGTTTGGAGTAACTCTACTCCTATAGGACTAAATAACTTCTAACAAACTTTTTATTATCATTTCAAGGTCCGAATGAAACACATTGATATGTTTGTTAATATCTCCTGGTCCTGCTTCATTTATGTCTTGTGGATGTTTAAAGTCACCCAGAGACAAATCCTGGAGCTCATAGACAGCAGAACAAATGCTGTGACAACATGACAGCAGCCGCAGTGAGTTTACTGAGGTACTGACACACTTTCTACTACGTACCTGTCAGCCCTCCAGACGACTAAAACTCAAGTGAGTGGAATATGTCAAACAAAAGCCTTTTGAGCTCTTTCTTAAATAAACACCAATTCTGTGTGTAAATGGTTTATTTCCAAAAAAGAGTCACTTGATGACTAATAATAAACTCAAATGTTTATGATTATTTTGTATCCAGCTGAGGAGACAGTTGTCAGTGTTTGTATATAATGAATGTGTGGTCCAAAACTCAATTAAATATGGTCTTACTCAGTGTTGGGGAACATTGTTCTCACTCATTACTGCAGTAAACTGTTGTTGCTGCTTCCTGCAGGCCTGGATGGAGCATCAGTCTCTCACAGCATCATCCGAGGGCATAACATGACAGCTTTGTCTCTTTCAACACGGACATTCAGGAAGGGTCAATGAAAATGACACGGTACTTGTAAAACTGACACTAATCATCTCACAGCAGCTTGTTAATATAAACAACACACACAGACAGACACAGACACTCAGGCAGAATTAGCTAGTGGCAAGCTAACTTATCCGTACAGTCCCACAGCCTTTACACACCAACATGATGACAGAAATAACGTTTGACACAAGCAGTTCTGTGGACAAGGAGCTGGCTGCCAGAACAGGTGAAAGCAGGCGAAAGAGGAAGTGCCTAAATGTGTGGCAGGCTAGATCTGCGAGCTAAAGCTAAGTGTGGCTAACGCTAACCAGCTCGAAGTCCAAAACAGTTGGACCACTATCTGGAAGCGCGAGCTCACTCAGCAGCACCCCGCCCGACTCCGGAGGAAGATGACGAGAAAGTAGAAGGAGAAACAACGTTTCTGTCCCCGCTGCGCATGAACGTGACACTGAAACCAACGCGTACGAAGAGAAAAGAGCTGTCAACTTACTTGTTGAGAGCGCAGAGGAGTTGCTCACTTGCTAGCTGTCAGATGAGTTGCAGCGAAGATCGTATATGTTTAAGAAGATGAATCACTGGGGAGTTCAGCGACACGCCTTCCGGTTTCGAATGTTAGCTGAATTACACGCATGCGCTGTAGGTGCCTTGTCTGGCTCTTTAATTCACTGGACAATGATTTCTATATTGGAATTAGGATTTTTCCTCTTCAGCTCTGCCATGTAGGTGAATACATACATATGCACACAAACGTTTATTTTTGACATATGTTGAGTTCTCCCTTTCTCTCTCGCTCTCCTATTCGGTAGCATCATTTAAAAATGTCTCCTTTTTTCTTGGATAATCAAATTGGCAATTATGAAATTAATGAATGCATAAATCAATGCTTTGTTCTGAAAATAGATTTCAGCATCTGGAAGTGGTTGTTTGCCTCATGACGATTATTAGAGGAAGGTCAAAGTTCATGCTGCCTTTGAAGCTGTCTGTTAGTTTTTCCTTTCACCTTTAACAATTTGATGAAACAAAAACAATGTGGTAATATCTCTAGGATTTCTTATTGAATTAATAATAATTGAATAGGCATACTGTGTGTGTATTTGTATATCGTGTTGTCAATCATGACACAGATAGGCTTTTCAAGCAGTTACAAATCTTTAATTCAAAAGTTAACACTGTCAAATATTAGTTTCTGTATTTGTCATATACAATATCTGTTTTAACCACATTTCTAAAAATCTTTTTTTCTCTGTTTTCAAAGATAACGGGTTAATAAGTAATAAAATATATAGTTAATACAATGACTAAATAAATGAATGATGACTATCTTTATTTGTGGTTGTGGAGAACAACATGGAGAAACACTGCTTTTATTTCACTGAATCCTTTCTGACCAGATTTTACCAGTTTTCCAAAAATCAAACCTTTCTACCTTTAGTGATGAACTTCCATTTTGCAAGTCCTCTGTACATTTATTTGCCCCTTTAAATTAATCCAGAGAAGAAGAAAAAAACACAATTCTGGTGTAAAATGGTCTAAAGGAGTTTCAAGATATATAGTGTAATGGCACTGCAGTTGGCATCTACTTAACCTAAAAAGTAATTGAAAAATAAGTGAGGTAGCTGCTGATCAATGAATTCGAACTATGTTATATGCACTGTTGTTTAATGCTTGAAGGATAATACTAGGCCTGTCAGAAAGTCTTGCAAAATCACCATCAAGTCCTCAAGGTCTCTTGCATTGCTCATTCTGCCTCACTGATTCTTGCAGTACACATAAATATAAATACAAATATCACAAGAAATATTATAGTGTATGACACACAATGCTGGGTAGGTGTTATGTAGAAAATGAGCACTGTGGAACTGTTTTTAATCACATAAATGTGTATTCTAACTTCCTCGCAATATGAAAACAAAAACATGAAAAGAAACAACTTCATTATTTGCATTTCAAAGATTCAACATGAGATTAGTACAGGAGTATAGGAGGAGTGCGTAGACAAAATAGCACAAACTAGTAAATTACACTGCCTCAATCAAAATACATCATGTCGAAATCCCAGGGTGCATCTCCTTTTCATCAAGAACACAATGGGATCAAGAGGTGGGCGTTCATTGCTTTCTGGTTCATAATTACATATCAAACTTTTTGCATCACTGTCAAAGGAGAAATTCACTCAGTTTGTTTCAAGATTGCTACTCGAGGCTCAGGCGTCCTTGCTTGTTCACAGGCTTACACCTTAGGGGAGAAAGTGGGGGTTCAGTGTGGATCTGGCAACCCAAGAGAACTACTGTATCCATGATCCAGTTGTATATACTTGTATGCCTATCTACATGTGCATCATCGTCATATCTTGATGGGTGTGCACCGTGCTTCCAATATTCCTCCAATAAAGAGAAAAACAGCTGAAAGGAGATGACTGGAGATGAAGAGCTGCAGTAGTTTGCCAGACAGCTTGCATAGAGAAAGCTCCAGTCGTCCGCCCTCCTCCACCTTCCCTGGAACTCAAGCATGCTTCTAGAGGATGTTGACTTTTCCTTCATGTAACTTTTTCAAATTAATTTCAGTCTCCAGTCTGCTTATCAAGACAAAATTGCTTCATATATATACTACATACTTCATCATACTCATTTTTTTGTCTTTTTGTAATTAGGAAGATGTGTAGCAGGGATAAATCATAAATGGTCATAGATAGCCCTCAGTCATTAAATACACAGTAACAGTCAACAGACAGTTTACAAGTTTATAACCATACCCTTCATGTGGGAGCACAGAGAGACATTTTCTTACAGGAAACCTACAGTTGTATCTACCGTAAATTACAGAATTACTATCTTAGTGAACATCACAACTTAAAATTTAAGGGTATAAAGTGAGGAGCTAGATTTGAAAGTGATTGCTGCGTATCACAGACTTTAGTCTTCAGCAGTTGTCTTGGACAATCCCCCCAAACCCTAAATAAATGTGATAACCTCCACAAACAGTGGGCCTTTATCCAGCAGATCCTCACGGGCAGCTGCAGAGAGTGTCTAAAGTATGTCTGTGGTCTTGTTAGTGGTGGTGCTGGTGTGTGTGTGTGTGTGTGTGTGTGTGTGTGTGTAAGTGTAAGTGTAAGTGAAGAGAGGGATGTCTGTGTGTGTGTGTGTGTGTGTGTGTGTGTGTGTGGGGTGTTTTCTTTTTTTTTAGGATGGTCACACCTCGGTGCTGATGGCTCGGGTGTTGGTGTAGAAATCGGGAGGCCGGCCTCGCTGGGTCTCCCTCAGCAGGGTGCCTCGGACGGTGGGCAGAGGCATTGCCAGCGCCTGGTTCTCATAGTGTGTGGGCATGTAGGTGATTCGCTCACCACCGTTGCGCATCTCGTCAGTGGTACGGACGTAGAAGGGCGAGTCATAGGGTGAGCAGGTGGGGCAGTAACTGCGTTGCCCCCCTGTGGGTTTGGTGGGGTCGGAGGATCCTGGCGCCTCTGGTGGGGACATGGACAGCGGGGTGATGATCGACCCGTCCAGGCCAGAGACACTGCAGGCGTTGCACGCAAAGTGTTGCTGGGAGACGGAGCCACTGTCAGACCCATTCTTCTTACAGCAGTAGTACTGCAGACAGAGTGCATTACAATTTCAATACAGATTTGTAACATAAACTGACTGCACTTCAGTCTACAAGTCTAGAACTTTGAGTTTGTTAATATGTGCTATCTTATTTTCTCAAAACAAATTCAGAAATGCAAATAGAATGAGATGCAATGCACTTTATCCAATACAATCAACATGCTCCAATAATGTTTCATAGTCAAGGGCTATTTTCTTGACACAAATTAGTGTCTTGTTTATTAACTCAGTCCTTTTTTTTTTTTTAAAGATACTGGCGTCCACTTTTTCACTATTCCTAGAAATATACAAGCTGCACTGAGAATGGAGAAAGGCAAAAGTTGTTGTTAAAAGAAAAGTATGTTTTTAAGGCTTATTAAGGTAGAGGTTTTTAGTTTAGTAAACCAAAGCCATTATATAATTATCTAAACTGTCTAAAGTACTGTGAACTATAAATTCCTACCAAATAGTCAAAATATACTGTATATATGAAATAATTAACATTTCTTGCTGCCAGTTAAACATGCTTATTTTTATATATTTAATGACAATTTGAAATTTGCCCACAGTCTCCTGTAAGGGGGATAATACAATGTGGCAGAAGGTTTAATATCAAAGTGGGATTTAAACATGTTTAAAACACACTCTTAATGAGGCGTACCTGGAGTCTACAGTAACAGAGCACAGCTATGATACACAGAAGTATCACTGTGGCCAGTATTCCCCCGGTTATGACAACAGTTCCAGCTGTCATCCGACCAGCTCTCCATCAAACTCTGACACAGGCACAGGAAGTGACATTATTAACAAGAGCTTCCCACTGCACAGCAAATGTGAAGTTTAATCAAATCAGGCGACGGTCACCGTCACAGTAAACACAGATGGAATATATTTTCTATGTAAGTACGTTACTAGAGCAAACTAAAAATGCCATTCTGTTATTATACAGGAAGAATTAGGTGGAAAACATGCAAAGTCTAAATTACTTAAATACATGTTTGCATTATGATAGATATAGACTGCCATCATAAAGATACCTGATTATATATTTTTTATTATTATTCTAAACTTAATTTACTGTTTATTTACAACCTTTAATACCATAATAACCAAACTGCAACTATTCTTTTTGCAGCGTAAATGACCACATAATGTTAATCTTCGCTTGTCTAAATATACACATATAGGGACATTTATTTATATATATTTTTAAATTAGTATTTAACTTAATGTAACTGAAAACTAGAAACATAAATCAAATAATATTATAAATTCATATATAAAGCACATTTAGATTAACAGAACAACATTTTAATAATTTTTTTCATGTGATATAAGTTTTATAAAACCTGGTCATGATTATTGTTATTATACTCACGTTCAGCGAAGTTGCTTAACACCTGAAAGCAGAGAAATACAGTAACAGGGGTAGTTATATTAAATGGCATAGATCGCACAGACAGACAGACAGACAGACAGACAGACAGAATGACTTACATCAGAAGAGTGTTTGAAGGTTGCAAGGGTGTAGAGAGGTCAAACCAGAGGTCAAAGGTGAGAGGTCACACCGCTGGATAGCCACACTGTATGAACATCTGAGCAACAGGAAGAAATGGCAAACCATTCAATTGAAGAAACTTTACACATTGTTTCACCACAAGGTGGCACAGAGAGAACAGTAAAAAATCTCTCACAGATGCGCAAACATTCATCCTTTTGGCACTAGATAATGCCTTGGGATGACTAGGATGACAAGGAATGAAGGAGAAGAAAGGAAGTAAGGAAACTAGCAAAAAAAAGTAATAAAAAAAAAGAGGAAAATGGGAAGCAAGGTAAGAAAGTCATGATTATGATACATAAATGTACACAGGGCATAAACGTGCACCATCGCACCCACACACAAACTAATGTTGCATTATATACTTACAGAGGTTGGACAAAATAATACCAACACCTGTTTTGATGCAATGTAAATCCATTTTTTTGTCCCCTTGCAAATACCAATAATAACTTAATTTACTACCACACCACAGCTTCAAAAAAATATCACAGAGTTGAAAAAACTTTCAACAAATAAATCACAAAAAATAACTTGAACTTGCATTCTTTCTATTAGTGAGCAGGGGACGACTCTTGTGGCTGCAGAAATAAGTCATATTGTACAGAAGTCTATGAGAAAATGACCCTACTTCTTAGTAAACACAAGTTTATGGTCTCAATCGCTAGTTTCAAGCAAGTCTTCTCCAACACAGTAACATGTTCATTTAGTAAATAATGGTCCCACTTTGAGTAAAATGGAGAAAAAAGCGTGCGTGCGTGCGTGCATGCGTGCGTGCGTGCGTGCGTGCGTGCGTGAATCAGTAAATGTTTGCATGTAGTGAGTGGTTGGAACACTGGAAAGTCCAAGTCCATTTACCGTAAATGTGTCCACTTGCTGTAAATAAACACAGCCGTGTCATTATAGATATTCATATCCTGTTTCTGTACACTCTTTTCACGGTCTACTCCGCCAGGGTAGTTTCAGATCTTCTCAAATTAATTTTCCTTCAGGTTTTGCGAGAAATATTCAGTGAAACAGAACTCATAGGTCACATCACTGCTGTCAGACAAAGAGGAAAGAAACTGAGAATAATTAATAAAAACATCAAAGTCTCCAAATCCTCAGATGTGCATATTCTTGAGCAATATTACTCTATGTCGTCACACAATCAAATACACACAAACACATGCATGCAGCATTACAGTATAGCAGAGCAGCAGTAAAAGTGATTTAGTGGCGAGGGGCTCTGTTGTTAAAGGGTTTTAATCTGCACGCTGAGGCTTGTCTAGATGAAGCAAATCTATCACTCCTGATAAAGACATGCCAAATCTATGATTGGGGTGGAGGACATTTTAATGAAAGGAAAGGAAGGATGAAGAATAAGGGGGAAAAGGATACAGAAGGTAAGAATGTATGCATCTAAGGAAGGAGGAAAATAGGAAAGGAAGGAATTAAGTAAGTGGCACTATGTGTACGAATGTTGACACATGCATGAACGTTTTTCTGCATGACCACACAGGGCTAATACCTCAGCCTGTCACATATGATTCCTGCTGTCTGCTGTCTGGATTGAGTGTGTTAGTGTTTGTGTACATGCTATGGTTTCATGGAAGCAGTTTGTCCTGTTTTGTGATTTGATAGATAAAGTATGTCAGTCCATCATTGTGCAAAGTGTTAATGAGGTCCATATTTAATAAGAGACCTGTTTAGTGAGATCCAGCCACCTTACTATTGAGATGGTTGCATCTACTGGTCTTCTCCCCAGAGCACCACAGTAAGAAGCTCAGAGAAGAGCAAAGCAACTAAACCTTCACTCAGTGGTACTGACCAAGAACTGTCACTGTGACCTCTCACAAGTGCAATACAAACACAACTTAATGGTAGGGCAGGGCGATCATTTTATAAGATCATTTATCGTCTTTTAATGGAATCATACTGTGACGAAATCGTATATTGTGATATTATGATTCAGATTTAAGTTGCTTAAATTTATATTAACAAACACATAATAACTCAAATTTCTCAGAAATATTACAGTACTTACTTAAATAAGAAAATACTTTTCATTTGTCAAGTATTTAATTTGCACAGGAGTGGGCTATACAAAACCATGTGGTTATTTCATACAGACTATTTATTTATTGATAATATTGAATACATTGTGATAGAAATATTGCCCAGCCCTACTTAATGTGCAATACTTAAGAAATTCTATGTTAGAGACTCAGATTCAGAGCTGTTTTGGATGTTTAGTGAGAAAACCTCTTCACATCTGTGCCCTGGTGGCAATTACAAATAGGACAACTTGGACTTTCTGGCAGCCTAATAGGATTAATTGAAAGAGTACTCCACCAATTTACTATGCACTAACATTGTTGGAGTGTATCAAAATCAATGCAGCAGAACCAGATAAATCCTCAACCTTTCTTCCTCCTTGTCAAAATCTGGTGACACATTACCCACAATGCATATTAACCACCAACAGATCAGTTTGATACTTGGGTGTGTTATGCTATTAGTGGCTAAATAGCCACAAACCACTAGCAGATATGAGGAGCAGGCAACAGAGGTCCAGTGCGCTCACTTCTTTCTAAATCCGGAGGGGGTGGGGAGGTCTTTTTGTTGTTGTTCCAACAACATTTCCAATAATTGAAATTATTTAAAAAAAAAATAATAATAATATATATATATATATATATATATATATTCAGACAGCATGTTACGCCCCCTGACTTAACTCTGACCTCTTCTTGGAAGAGGGCTGTCTCTCTGTTTCAGGTCTGCCACGCCCACTTTGCAGTTCCTGGAGCACCTACACCTGAGAGGCATCAGTCAATCAGTGGAGCTGGATATAAACTCCCAGATCCAGTACTTCCATCTCTTCCCTCTCTGAGCTGTGACCGTTCAGACTTGGCGAACCAGTGGTGCCAGTGTGCAGGCCACCATTTGTCGTAATTTTGGGGAAGCTGTGTAGGGGTTCTCTGCTATTTACGTTGTCATTTTTGTTTTCTCTTTGTTTTGTGGATAGTTAGGGAGCTCAGTATTTTCCTTTTGCTTCGGTAGGCCAGTTGAACTTGTTTTCTAGTTAGTGTGGGGGTTTTGTTTATTATTATGGCCTTAGAGATCCTGATGTCCTTGCTTCCATTCTAGTTGGTTTATCTTTGTTAATCGCTAGAGTTGTCAAATAAATGCTACTTATTGTTCCTTAAGTGTTTCAACTGCCTTATTGTTTTATTATACCCTTGTGTTACTTCCTGTGTACCCCTAGGCACACTATATAGGCCGTAACACAGCAACTAAACTTAAGTGCAAAATAGGAGATTGACGGCATTTCTATTGCCTCTCAATGGCTCTAAACACGGCGACACAGCTAATCGTGCTAACAATGGCAAAAGTGCTGGCAGAGCTAACAGTGTTTACTCGAGGGGGAACCGGGGTGTGAGTGCTACGCTTCTACAACAACGACGTCTGTTGGGACGGCGTTATCAGCTGTAACCATATGAGAGCAATGCAGAGCAGCTGCCGTACCAACCAGTGGGGCACGCGTACATACGCAAACATGCACTAAAAGCATGCGCGGCCGGCCCGTCTAGTTCAACAAAGCAACAAGAAACTCAGATAACACGCACAAGAGACTTCATTCTCCGCTCAGGTAGACATTATTCAACTGTATCTTCACATGGCATATAGTTGTTTGCTGCTATATTATTGCTCTGAAGAACTAACATTTTGTGTCATGTTTTTGTTCTTCGGCTGTTTGTCATTTCCCTGTTCATTGCAATGTGAAAATATTATGTCCATTGTCAAGACACTCCAAAATAGATCAACGTTAGTGTGCATGTTTAATTTAAAAGCATTTAAGAGTGACTCCATTACATACTTTAGTACAAACACATAATTACATTGTGCCCTCTATACAATATGGATACAGGAACTACCAGCAGCAAAAGCAGATGAGGCAGGTTGACGTCAGCAAAAAACTAAAGGACCAAACTGCATCACACAATAGCTCCTGAGACGTGTTTAGCATCTCAAACTGATGATATGTCCCAGTGTTATATTTTGAATGGGTTTCTTCATTAAAACACACTGTGCATGAAGTGCTGTCAGACTCTGAGGAGAAGAAAAGAAGGTGGTGTTGCTTCCAGATGCTGCCATCTCAATCGAGCTCATAAACTATGTTTCTGTCAGAAAGTACACTAGCCTTCAATTATTTGTGGAGACCAAACTGGATGGCGGCTGACAGATTCCTCTTAACATCGTTCATCATAACTTTCTCCAGTGAGTGCAATCTCAGAGTCAGTACACCAAACTATTTTTCATAATTAATGCCAGCACCATGACTTGTACTGCATGGAGGAAATGGAGTCGCCGCTGTCACCACAACATCCTTTACTCAAACACGAAATAACAGATTTGTTTTTCTCCCTGTTAACATGTTGCTCTGCAAACACTTTTAGACAAACTTGTTGGTTGGATTAATCTGAGTTCACTTCATCTGACAAACTACAGAGAGAAATGAGATATCTGCATCAGCACACACACACATAACACACACACGCTCGCATGCAAACACTCGTGCAAGCACAGACCGAAAGAGAGCTGGATCAGTCACCATTGGGTCCAGATTAGAGTGGCCCTCAATCCCCAATACTGCCTGAAGAGCCCTGTATACTGATAAGACTCTCTCACACACACATACTGCATACAGAATTCACTCAGGCAATCCTGTACTCATGCATTACCAAATAAATCAGGACATCCTAATAAAACATCCACTAGAACAGACACCAATGGGAACTTTCAGCCGTTTCATAGTGATTTGTTTGAGCTCCTGCGAAACAGACATGACGGCTGTCAAAAATACACTTAACGAGCAATAAGTCCATAGATCTATCCGTCAAATTCGCAAGCATAATAATATAAAAACTATAGGTGTGTCTCAGTTGAATTCTACACTGTGGATGATGAAATCCTCACAGAATTCATTCGGTGTGTCACTTTGTTGTGAGTTGGCGCTGCACTGCAATCTGGTGCTCAGCACATTTTAGTTTTGGGAAAGCCGTTTTTTTTTCTTTAGAGCTTGAATCTGTAACATTTTAGCCTGAGGCAGAAAAACATTTTTCCATCCCACCATCAATGTTCAAATTCCCACTTTGACACCTGTCAGTCATCTTGGTATGCTTATGTGTATCCTGCGGCTGTAAATAACGCTGGTGCCTGTTAATGGTTATACATTATATTAATTTTCTTTATCTGTATTTATTTTGTAATTAAATAAATAGTGAAAATCATATAATAAACCACAATTTGCAGCTAAAAAAAAATCTGTTTAACTGGCTCCTTTTGTTGGTTTGTTTTTTACATAAATCATTGATCACATGTCTTAGTTGTTCAGCAATATAAACAGGTATAGTGTTGCTCATTGACAACTGTTTTCCTCAGGTGAAGAAACAATTAGATCAATTAGAGCTTTAATATTAATTTTAAATTTCAATAAAAAAGAAGCAAACGTTCTACATAGCAAGCTAACTACCTAGCAACACCCTTTAAACATAGCAACAGAAGAATGGCACAAAAATTACGGAAAACGTGAATGATGTCTTCGCAGATACACAGGTTCTTGTGTGTGTCAAGATAATATATTTTCTTTTGTGTTTTGATTGTTACCAACCACAAAATGACCCCTAGGGACAAAGACTAGGAGTAATATGTGTTTTGGTTTAGTTTCTGTCTGCATCTGTTTGTTAAGTTAAAGAACTGGAGCCAGCACTGAGCTCGAGAGGGGGTCTGTCAGCAGACTAAAAGAAAGGGGCATAACGTGAAGGGGGTGTAACTTGAAGTTGCAGCTGCGGCTGGCTAGTTAGTTAGCTCGCTAGCTAGCTTTCATGCTATACTGGTGACAGAAAATGAGCTGGACAGTCACTTATCTGGCAATAGAAAAGTGATTTCCCTATGCTGTGACAGTGTGCGTGGATGAAACATAAAGCTGATAAATTCCTACTCATTTAGCGGCGGTCTAGTTAGCTAGCTAGCAGCTAATTCTTCTCTTTTGAGTTTAAATGGCGGTTGGAAAACCATCTCAAAGGTGCATTACTGCCACTACTGAACTGCAGTGTGGAGCAGTAGATTTGCATTTAATATGAGGGACTTTTACCTGGTTATGAAATAGTCTCAATCCAATAATGATGCCTCTATATGATCTACATATTTGAAAGAGATCAGCAAGAAGATTAGCTATTTCTTTATAGTTATTCTAAATGCTTGTCATCTGTGCCACTGGGTTGGATTCCGTGCAAATCAGCCAAGATCCTGCAGGTTCACCAGAAACTCATTCAGCTCAGATTCCAGCGAGGCCTCCGGCAGCAACCAGCACGCCTCAGAAAGACCCAGATCCGTCTTCGCTGTCGTCTTTGACACACTACATAATTCAGATTATGTCTTGGTGCATTGCACTACACTAGACTATGTTGATGTTTAATGTTTTTTACACCTGCAATCATTGGTCTTTCATATTTTGTGGGTTTTATCAGCTTGTTGGCGCCCCATTGCTTCCACTTCCATTACTGCTTTACTTTGTCTTATAAATTATTCTCTTTGTTGGATAAATAATATATGAAATGTGTAGGATAATGATGTAAACTGCAGGTTTCCCATATGCTGTTTTTAGCAAATCAGGGTAATGAGAATCTCTCTTGAGCAACCTACTTCTCCCCCTCTTTCTCTGATGGAGTGTTCCCTCTGGATTCTCTCTGCCTTCAGTCTTCAGGAGAAGCTGAAGGACCTTGACTGCCCTGGAGGATTTTTACAAGATTGATTCTTTGGATCTTATATTGCTCAGACTAGCAGTCGGCCCGTGTTAGTCTCTCCTCCCCCAAACACACTAAAAGCATAATCCATGCTTGACATAAATGACACAGGTTCGAACCCCTCAGTTTGTCTTGGCAAACAAAGTATGTTTGAGCAAGACACCAACCTGCTCACTCATCCGTCAAATGTTTACAAAAATGTGTGACACAATCTGAGGTTTTTGGAAATTTTGTAATTTCAGATGAAAAGTTATTAAATTAACTTTCTGTATATAAATCCCCTTTAAGCCATCTGGATCCTAAAAAAAATGCATTGTGGTCAAGCTAAATGGAAGACTTGTTTTACTGTTGATATGTTGGAGATGCAAGGTTTTCCCCCAAATAATGGTGTCCCTAATCTGTAACTGCCAAGAAATCTCCCAAAACATCAACTTTTCAGTAATAAATATATGTAATTTCTTACTTATGCTAATGTAATAATTCAGTTGAATTTTGCATCAAACTTCCTATTATACCATTTTCTAGAAGCAGCACGATTCTAGTGAACTTGTGACAAAGCCTTGCAAAGACTCCATCATGAAGGCAATGTTTTTGCTAAAGTTGGGCATTGTTTAAATTTTAGCAATCTGATTCCGACAATTGATTTTGGTTCCTGTTCATATTTTATACACTTTTGTTGACAAATGGGCAATGTAGATGAAAGCAGTCATTCCAAACTATGCAATCAGAAATCAATAAGCAGAATCAAAAACCATATTCTTATTAAATCCTTGTTATTTGGTTCAGAACTGGTTCTCAATACCCAACCCTTGTTTGCAATACGTGGTAATCAGTGCAATGATAATAAACCAGGTACCAGATTAGTGAACGCTATAGGAGTGTTAAGATGATGACACTGACTTACCACTAATTGGTGAAACATACACCTGGTTAAAGTAGGTGTTAACAATATCAAATTGAAATTATTCAGCAACTGTGTGACCTGTATCTCATCTCAGTGTTATTCAGAAAATAATTGTGTTAATAGTTTAAAGAATTGAAACTAAAAACAGGAAGTAAAGACCAAAGACAGCCCAGTTATCAGTATGTGTGTCACATCAGTTGTGGGAAGAGTTCAGTCAGTCATTGGCTGTACTTTCATCCTTGGCCTTGTCACACCCCAATGCCAGATGTGAAAATCGTGGGCTGCCTTTGCAAGGTTAATTTCACCTCAGTCCCCCAAAAATGTGGCTGAGGTAAGTGGAAGACTGACGATCTTCCCTCCATCAATGTCAATCCAAGCCCCTGAACCCAGGACTGTGTTGAGAATCTGTTTTTACTTTAAATGAAACCCTTTTCAATTCCTGCCAACTTCAGGAGTTGGTCTCAGCAGCAGCAGCCCAGACCCAAAGCCAACCTACCCAGGCAATAATTCATAAAAACATTTCAGCACACATTATTTTGGAAAACCACCATTTTGTCATCGAAGCTCTATGGCTGCCGCTGTAAACAGAGAGAAAACAAGTCCCACGTCCAAATGGGATTCATGGTCACAGTTGAAATGTAATTTGTCTAATCCTGTTATCTGACGTTCCAAAGGCTTTCCTTCTATCCGTTTCCTCTCTGTCGTCTCTGTTGCAGCCCAGCGTGGGCGTCTGTGTGTGTGTGTTTGCATGTTTTTTTTTTGCATGCATGGGTTTTAAGTAAACACAATTTAGGGGATATTTGTTATTAATGAAGATTATTCACCGTTAAAGTAGAATCATGGGGGGAAAAAGCAAAACAAAAAGACCCTAACCTGTTAAAGCTGCACTGAGGAAGCTCAAAATTAAATCACAAGAGTTTGGATAATTTTATTTGAGTTAATGTTGCAAGGTGACAACCACAGATTGTTTAATGGTTGCTGGGCGGTTCTAACTGTAAAAGTACTGATGTTATATCACAAAAACATGACGAGCAGAAAAACATCAGGTAACATCATCTACTGTAACAAATGTGAGCTGTCCTTGGTGCTGGAGTGATGTGGAAGCACTACCTACAACGTGCATGTTATTTTGTCCATGTTGTTAAACCCAATAAATCTACTAAAGTGTGAGGCCTGGTTGATTGAGCTCTATGGCAGGTTTTTGTGTGAATTATTGCTTTACAAATTCAGTGTATGTGTTGTGTATGTGAAGCACTGTGGGATGCCTTTTCCTTCTTCCTACACAAAACTGAAAATAAACCAAAGTGCCAAAGTGTGGTAGTGAGGAATTTAGAGGTTCTTGGGGTGTGGCTCGCTGTTAAGAAGGTCAATTGTAGCCCCATATGGCTTGCTAACACTGTTGAGAATTAAATGGATGGCAGACTACTTTTTGGGGCAAAACATTTTTTTTACACTGAGGTTTGACCATCTCAAAAACAGGATTGAAGGAAACAGGATACGGCTTCTAGCGCCAGTTCTAAATCCCCAAAAGAGCATACAAGAGTTTATCTGCATTGCTGACAACATGTATACTATTGATACCCTTCTCCATATGCAATGCACATGTAAGAAAGTTTGTGTTCTGTGACTTTACAAGTACGTAGTAATATGACACATGTATGCATACTTTGCATTATATCCATTATTACCAATTAAATTAAAAACTGTATATTGTGTAGGTTTTGGTTAAGAGGCTCTCCGAAGGTTTGACCCATAATAAAAAATGAAATGAAAATATGAAAAGAGAATAACTAATGGTAATAGAAGCTATTCACAATAAACTGTAAAAATAGATCAAT
>JACSYO010001855.1:210000-402500 GCA_016806645.1 Ophiodon elongatus
TGAAATACGAGGCATGTATAAAGCTTTCGATTGGCCAAAATAAGTTCAATATTATCACATGATTATGTTGTTTAATTTTAAAGTGAAAAATATACTCCATCTCTTACTAACTGACGTTTAAGTGCAAAATAAACAGTAATACTTTTTTTCTTTTTCTTTTTTTAAAGTAATGCATCTTGCTTTGTGAGATGTTTTATTCATACTGAATAAATATTTTCGCACATATTTCTTCAATGTTCACCTCAGGTCACAGGAATATCATCTGGGTCTTGTAACCGCCAACCTTTTTTCCTCCTCATTATTCATTTAATTTTATTCTAGGGACTGTATTGCAGCTCGTTCCGGGTAAGAGAATCAGAAAAACTTCTTATTGCAAGTGTAAATGTTGGATTTCACCTTCAAGCAGTCCTTGCATAGGAAGACTGCTACATGAAGAGTTCTACTTTAAAACAAAAAATATGAATAAAACAAAATTTTATGAAAGCAGATGCTTTAGGATAAAAATAAGGAGGTCTATGCATGAACAGTGAGAGAGGGGTGTTTTCTCAGCAGTAAAGGTTTAGGGGAGGTGGGTGAACAGGGTGATATGGCTCTTTAGCTCAAATGTCTGTAGTTCAATTCCCAACTCAGGAGTACAACATTTTCACATCTGGGGAAGATTTCTTTCCTTACACATTGTGTTCTTGCACATCATTTTATCATCAAGTTATTACTGGAAATCAAAGTAAAGTCATTTCACAATATTTTAAGTGACTGCTGATGGAGAGGAAATGTCACTCTGGCTTAAAGTACTGTCTTTGTAAGAATTTGGAGGATTGTATTCGTCTGTGTGCATGCCTCAAGGCACATGTCTAACCGTGTGTGTGAGTATGTATATGTCAAAGAGTATTGTGTCATTTTAGGGGTGGGCACACTTACGTTTGTCAGTCTGATTAAGTCAGGAAGTGTACGTATAAGTGTGTATGTCTGCATGTGTGTGTTTTTAGATGAGTCACCACAGATACAGCAGCCAGCAGCAGTAGAGCAGCGTTAGCAGATAACAGCATTTCTGTTCCAGAGGCCTCCGGCTCTGCCAACAAGCCTTCCTCTCACTGGCCTCATCCTCACCCAGCCTGGCTGCGCTTCAGAGCTGCGCTCACATCTACACGCCACACATCACTTTGCACAACAACACAGAAAGAGTCACAAGCCGTGATCCAAACCACATAAGCAACTGAAAACAAATAATATCTACTCAGGCCCACCTGATGCTGGTGATGGCTTGTGTTGTGGCCTGTTGTAGATTTATAGTCGCAAGGCGTAGCGTTGATTAATTATTCTTGATGTAACAACAAACCCAGTCAGATGTTAACCATTATGTCTAATGTCCAGTAGTTTAAAGCTGTATCAAGACCCACACATGCCAACATATCATTTTGGTGTCATTCTCATATTATGGCAATCTGCCAGACTCAGCCAGAGAATCACCAATGTTAAATTGTTATGTGCACCTCACTAACAAATGGGAAACTCTTTATGTGCTGGGTGGATCCCTCATTCTTTGTTTAACACATCCATGGGTAAAAGAGGATAGTAAGGTATGTTTCTTTCTGCCAAAAAGCAGCCGTCATCTGGAGATTCAAATCGCTTATACAATGATGGCTTGTGGGTCATGGTGGACCTACGACGAGCTGGTGTGACTGACTGAAGCTGGAGGCAGACCCAGGAGTTAAGTTTCCCAGCTTTCTAATGGTGCAGTGCAGTTTGGACACAGCTCGTCTCACCTTTAAAGTGTAACTACAGTACTCTCAATTCGCGACTGCATAGCAAGAAATACTGATCCAGCAGCAAGAAAAACCTTGAGGGCTTTTCAATAATTCACGCACCACTCCTGAAACACGGAAACACTTTCCCTGGGTAGCCACCCCAACCTCAAACCAACAAACACACACACACACACACACC
This sequence comes from Ophiodon elongatus, assembly GCA_016806645.1. Lineage (NCBI taxonomy): Eukaryota > Metazoa > Chordata > Actinopteri > Perciformes > Hexagrammidae > Ophiodon > Ophiodon elongatus. The sequence goes on from JACSYO010001855.1 coordinate 211,945, forward strand.
ACATCTTAAAAACACTTTTCCATGCATGTTGTCCCAGAAAATAGTGTCAGCAGGAGGAAGCAAGACATGACTTTACAGCCTAAAGGTAGGCTGAGTACAGTAGCCCGCCTCCAGAAAGCAAGAGAGACTAAATCTATGACTTTCCTACAGTAACAGTGTCTCTAGTTTGCTAAAAAAAAATGACTCCACACAACCAACAGCAGATTATGTTGGGACTCTTATTTTAATTACAGTATGATTTATGTCACAAACAAACCCCACTAACCCTTACATGTTCATGGCAATCTTTTGTGGACATGATGCAAGATTGCTGGTCACGCTTAACAGCAAAATTCAACAACATGTGCTTGACTAAGAAGTCTTCATTTTGACTAGCCAGCCTCGCTTTTCAATTTGAGGTTCTTCAGTGTATTTTTGAAGTTGCACAACCATGATTCAGATACTTCAAAATGTTGGAGGAACATTTATCCACGAAGACCATAAAAATTTAAAAATGCAGACGGTTATATGAGGCCAGGTCTCAGTGTCTGCATAAGGACAGAGATTAGGGTTGCAGGATTGTAGTGGCAACATTTCCAGTGCTTCATAACATAAAACATCAGCAGGCTGGCGAGGATGTATATTACTAAAATATCACTGCTTTTGGCTGAAATCACAACACCAGGCAGCGAGTTTGTCCAACATGTCCTTTGAAGAGGTTTCCTCGGGTTCAAACAAGGTCAAATCATCGCAGTATTTCTTCAACTGAAGCGAAAACGTACAAATCCTGAGCCATGAGGATTTGTCGGGGTTAATAAGGCAGCTTGGGTTAACGGTTACTTAAATTAACTGAGGTCAATCAAATATTTAGTTTCCCAGCCAGAACGGCTGTTACAGAACAACTTTGCACTGGCAGAGTAAATGTTGCTCACAGCTACTTGTAATCCCCCTGTTTTTAACTGTTGGCACAGCACACCATTATACAACCTGTGTATTAAATACATTCTGTCTGTTGCTGCTGTGTTAGCTGTGACAAGCCCTGACTGCAGACTCCTCTGGGAAATCAGCCCACTTCCTGTTGTATCACAGCCACTGGAGGTGGAGGAATTATGAAGAGTGTGTGCATGCAAGTGTGTGTGTGTGTGTGTGTGTGTGTGTGTGTGTGTGTGGTGGAGACAGGGGGATATAGAGAGGCTGCTCCAGAGTTATTTAGTCAAGCTGTATTTACTGTAGCTTCCTCTGTGAGAAATGGGTCAGTTGATGTGGAAGATCAATACTCTTCACGTACAGCTGCCATGTGCACAGTGAAGGAACATGGCAGCGGAGGTTTTGTTTGTCTGTTTATTGTGAGACAGAAACAAGCAGATGCAGAAACACAGGCAGCTAGTTTAGACAGGTTTTAAACATGTTTTTAAAATCTAATTATCAAAATAAAAAAACTCAGGATTAGAGATACAGTGATGTTTTTTTCATCTATTGCAGGATGTCCACTGTATGTAAAGAAATTGCTTCCTGTTAACAGTCACCTAGTAAATACAGGTAGTCACAGTATTTGTATAATATAAACAGTAACAGCTGGGTTTCATATCTCAGTGAAATGACCAGTAAATGTCTCTGCTTGATTATTTTTTTTTATAGCTTACATCCTATATAACGCAATCCAGAGGTATTAGGTATAAAATATAGTGAAGCACTTTCAATCGACCCACTTTAACAGGAGTAGCCTCAGTGGAAATTGAAGCCCGGCAGTGTGAGTGCTTTGCTCATCATCTCAGGACCTTCACCTGTGCCCCCTTTCTGTCCAAAATGCTTCATGATTGATTATCATCTAAATACAGGTGACCGAAGTCAACTCCTAGCCGTGGCAGTCACTAGCTCACTTTGCTTTTCATCTTTTCAATTAGAAATGATGCAGTCTTTTAAAACCAAATGCCAGCAGCAGCAGGCCACCCAGACCAGACAGAGCCAGAGTGAAAGAAGATCACAGCAGCAGCAAAATGGCAAAACCCCACGACTCCAGCTCCTGCTGAGCTGCTCCACTGTCACCTCCTCTCTTCTGGCAGCCTTAAGGGCACATTTCACGTTGAAGTGCATTGAAGTCACAAAGATCTCTGCTAGGCAATGTGAACCTTTAAATTTACTACTGCAACTTAATGGGAGCGAATCCTTCACATCAAAAGGTCCGAGTCAGAGAAGTATCTGCCACCTCTGGCATTTGAATCCAGAGCCAATTTATCATATAACAAACATACACCGTGACCTCCATCTCCCCTTTTCATCCCTGCACATACCTGATCTGGTTACATGGTCCGGTAGTTCAACTCAGGCTAATCCTGTGGAGTTTGACCGTGTAAAGCCACCGGCATCCTTATCGCAGTAGGAGGAGAGCAGAGACGCGCTGTGCACGGGACTGCGGCGGAACTTCTCCAAAGGATGAGCCGGAGTCCAGAGCGCACAACGTCGCCAGGAAAACCCCACGCTCCCGCTGTGGGATCGGCAGACTAAAGGTCAGAGGGACGGCTGCAGAGACAGCCACGACCAGCAGCCACCGGGAAACGGAGCATAGTCACGGTACGCAAGCGGAGCAAACAAACAGGTATGGACGAGGACAATGCTTCAGTACTTTTTACGCGCATGTAACGTGTAAAAACGCGTCAACGTTGGCACACGGCAGCGGTCTTCTCTGGACTCCGAGAGGGTAAACAACCACCAGGAAGCTGGAAATCACAGAAATTCAAACGAACACATCCAACAAGTGAGGGACGAGGAGGCGAAATGACGGAGCGCGCTGCTGGGCGGACTGGGAGGTGGCGGTGGGAGGAGAGGAGCCGCCCCGAATCACACTACCGCCCTGGCAAAGGACCCGATATGGTACATTTCAGCAAGATACTACTAAGAAACATGTGTGGAAACATAAGGTTGTTATTAGAGGAAATGTTGATTAGATATTATAAGAAGTAGGCTGCTGTCATGTTTGACACTTGTTCCACTTCAGATACTTGGTAGAATATTATCAGACTATGTAAGACCACACATACTGTACCAAATCATAAAGTACATTATGACCTACATGGTACAAGTAGTATTCAAACATTTACATGATAATAGGAAAGGTATAAATATACATTACAAACTAAGAGTCTGTACCATCACAGTGATGTCAATCTTCTATGAGGAGATTACAGGTGATTAAGTCACTATTTATGAATACGGACACATAAGTATCCATAAGGCTCATAACCTGAATATGATGGTTTGGTCAGGATGTTCCCATTGGAAAAGAAGGCTGGGTAATGTAGTTGTGCCCTGCACACAGTAAATAAATGCTTCAGTAACCCGCCCCACACCCTCCACACACACACACACACACACACGCACACACACACACACACCAAGAAAAAAAACACAGACCACTGAGCTACAGTAATTGATTTGCCCTCAATCATCTGGCCCTTAATCTATTTACTGTTGCAACCAAGTCAACGCAAATATCGACAGAGAGGGAAAGCCTGGTGGATCAGACAGGGCTGTGCTGCACCACGAAACTGAGACACTAAAAGAGTCATACTACTGAATCGCAGAACCAACCGGGAAGATGAAGTTGTTGGAAGTCAGGGAATCTGGTTTGGGGCTCACACAACACCACACACCAAATATCCATCTGATTTAAAACTTAAAAGGTATGAAAGTTTGTTAGTTTTGCTCATTAAATTCCTGCCCCAACAGCTGCCATTATAATTAGTGAACTGTCATATTTTCTTGGGCTGATGCTTAGCATGCTCAACACTTGTCTGCTCATCGTTTCCTTCCTTCTCATTGTTGCTTGGATTCCTTTTTATCCACTAGCGCCACATTTTCAGCCACACCCATTTGACCATCAGCCTACGAGACACTCCCAAAGAAAAGCTAAAAAGCTAATATGGCAACACAGTTAAAAATGAAGGAGATAAGACTTTCCTTGAAACAGCAGCTTGTGTTCCTGATCGTTCGCAGCTGCACAGCAGAGAGGACGCTGCAGGGAGAGCTGGTTGTGCAGCTCCGCACTTCATCTGTGTTCATTCAGCCAGAAAACTGCCTTCACTGCTGCAGAGTGATTTTACTCTTAGTTAACTAAAATGCAGACCAAGATTGAGTTGATGAGAAATTGTTGGCTTATTTATCTTCAAGATTAAATCACTGGTAGAAATGTTAAAGCAGCTGGATACATCTAGGTAAAAAGAAAATGTAAACAAAATACATTTGACTGCTCTGTCAGTCTGCCATTAATAAGCAAGGCGCTCACCCCCAGCCACTCCACTGCTGTGCACAGTAGACGCTGGTAGTCCAGACCGGCTCCTTGACTTAATAGAACAAGACGAATGTGAAGCAGAGAGGAGCTTTCTTTTTATCACAGAAGAAAGATAAAAATAATGAATTTAAGCTGCATTGTGACCCAAACTTATAAGAACCATTTGACATTTTACTTTATTGTGGAGTGGTTGTATAGATTAGCTTAGAATAAAGACTAGAAACAGGGGAAGTAGCTAGACTGGCTTAAAAAAAACGAAAGATGTTGCTGGGATTTTGGTGGTGTATATGATTTAAATGATGGTATTGACTCTGCAGTGAAGTGCCCAGGTGTGACACTAGATCCGAGCTTCAAATTGCTGGGTCAGTCAGCAGTGACCTCCCCTCTTTGTATCCAGGACCAAAGGCCTGCAGTATTACATTATAGACCAACTGACAGTGGATTCACCTTGAGTTGGTGGATCACAGACTCAAAGGTCAGACTTCACACTGTCCAGACAGTACAGATAACACTGGTTTCAAAAATAACTAACATCCCAGCAACAAGAATACATAATGTCATTAAGTCACATCAATTGGAAGAAGTTAAAGTGGTGGTTAACACTGTGGCAACAACATGTTGGGAATCAGGCTGCTTGTTTGTGATGAGTATTAATGAGACTGACTTTAACCATTAATCTTAATAAGAGGCTCAGCTGATGAGCTAAACATTGGCTTGTGGTGATTGTTCGATTGGTTTTCCAGACAAGCTATCCATTACACTGATGAGTTCAATCCAAAGCTTTTAGTCTCATTGTCAAGTTCACGACAGAGAAGAAAAGACGAGAAACGAGAGACTGTTCCAAGAAGGACTATGAAAATATCCTCTGGGGAGGATGACATATTTTACAATTATGTGTGGTTTTAATTAAACAGAAGAAGAAGAAGTCAATGGTTAGCATGAGCAGTGATCGCCACTGTGGCTAAACAGCCAAAGAAAAAAAATCCCATCTACCAAAACTACATCAACAGAAAATCCAGAACCGGAAAGTCTGTTTGACTGACAGGTGGGTTATGGGAAATGCTGTGCTGAAACCCCATGAAATGGGTTTTGGCACTGAAGGTGGAGCCTTAGTAAATTCTAATAAAGCAGACTATCTGGTTCTGTATGTATATGACATCAAATGAACATACAACTATTGCACACACACTAACCCTCACAGCTGTATGTGAGTGTGTAAAGAGGAAGCAGCATCTCTATGGCAACCTGGGGAGTAAGAGGTCACTGTGTGTGTGTGAATACAAAGCTAATGCTATTTCCTGTGCTGGGAGGCAGCTCCGACTTGATGCTTATCTGGATTTGCCCATCCCTGATATTTTAGTGTGCTGATTGGTTGTCTCTCCGGCCATGTCCACATCTGAATAAATATCAGTTTCATGTCAAAATGTTCTATTCAAACAAATGTTCTTTCTTTCTAAAAGATTGCCATTCAGACTGAAAAAACATAATACAAAAATGCTTAAATAGTTTTTTTTATCAGGCATGTGCAGGTCACTCTTCTGGATGCTTTACTTAAAACTCTTTGAACATTTTATGTGACTGTTTTCCATATTTTCTCCCAATTTGGAAATCCAGGTTCCCTAAGCACTGTGGGTCTTATCATCGCACAAGGCCTTCAGCTTCCTCTGGTAAATGTTTCATTTTAACACGCAAACTGGGGGATGGAGACAAAACATGACGAAGTCAGGTTTGTTCTAGTCATAACGGTAGAAAGGAAGTAAGATTGGTTGTGACGTTATGTTCCAGGGATATCTACCAGTTATCATGTTGTACTAAGAGAGAAGATGAGGAAATAGAAGACGAGAGGAGGAGAGAAGAAGAGGAGAGAGAAGTCGATGTGGATGATGACTGATCGTGAATAAGCGTTATGCTGCTGTCTGTAAGTGAAGCCATTCATCAGGTTACCTGCTGCTCTTCATTCAACGCTGCTTTCTCTCAACACAAAGTTTCATCACTTAAGTGCAGATAGACTACATCGGTTTAAGATTGATTAGCCACCGCCAGCACTCAATATCTATCTATGCTAACTCAAGTGCAGATATGCAACTTTTCAAAATCACATTATATGAACAGAGTACATCCTACACGATCAGTCACCAGTAATATAGGAAGTCAGGAACAAGCAGAGGGCAATTTTTCAGGGAATATTTGTTTTTCCTTTGAGTTAAATGTTTACAACACACAACATCCCAGCAAGATTGTTAAAACTAACTCATTAGAATGTTCAATCAATCAATCAGCTCATCTATTTTCTCCGTCATCATGGGTCGAGGATGTGGTGGCAGCACACTGATAAGCAAGGTAGGCCAAATGTCCATTTCTCGAGACATGTCCTCCAACTGGGGTCTCCACCCAGTTGGACATCACCAGAATAACTCTACAGGAAGCTCTCTAGAAATCAACTTGGCCAGATACCATGACAACTGGTTTGTATCAGCAAAATGGATCAACCAGTCCAAGCTCCTTGATGCTACGCTTCACCCTGCTTGGGTGAACTCACTTTTATCTACTCCGGGACTGTACCTTTACAATTGGTGTCCAAGCACAACCTTTCAACAAGATAGTGGGAAGAAAAGCCCCTAAACAGATGTCAAAACCAACCAGTAGTGGTCACTCGACCACCGACGAAGACAGGATCCTTTGGACACCTTCCACCTAAGAAAACTGACCAAGCTTGAAGCAGAATTGCTTTGGAAGTAAAGCTAGGTCACCGTGGTGGTGGATCAGTGCTTTTTACACTTGTATGAACACAATCTTTATTATGTTCATATTGGACAACCCTGGAGCGGAAGATTTACGTCCATTGACGACATTCAGTGCCAGAGTAGAAAATAGAACAGTGAACTAATGGTGTGCAGGCTGTGATGGTTGCAAGTCATGTCAAGAGTCCGACTTTCAAGCAGGAGGCTTGCCTGGGTCCAGTCCTTTGAATCCGCCCACTCCTCCGAGTTTGAGTCGACCGATCAACAATTCTGTGTGATCAGGCAAGCAGGAGGCCAGACTTTGTGCCACATCACAGATCAGTGGCTAACTAACCCTAACCTTTCCCTGACCACTATTAAAAGAGCTGTTTGAACATTAATTTAGTAGCAAACAACTATAGTCTATGTAAAGATATAGTGGAGTAATGTCTACCTGAGCAGAGCTTCTCCTTACTTTGTGTAAGTAGCCGGGCCGTCCGTCCATGCTTTAAGTGCTTGTTAGTGCATGTGAGCAGTCCCCGCTGTTTTTGTTATCCAACCATTAGCGTAATCACAGTCTTTCCCTAACTTGAACAATGCATCACGCTTGGATAAATAAATAGATAACTATGCATCCAAACATGTTGTCATTAAATGTAATTCACGATTTTGCAGAATCATCCACCATCAATATTCTGTCTCCCCTGATCTCACTTATGTTTACTAATTCAGCACCATACGTTTGACATGCTGAATAGCGGTGTCCTCCCAAAGGGAGCACACTTTAATTTTACATAATGAATGTCTAAATTGAAGGTCTGCCGACTGTATATGAATGTGTTTAAGCCTGCTCATCCAAGATATGTTGTACAGTCGAGTGTCTTTTACTTGTACAAACCCTGTCCGATGTACCAAAGGGACTGACAATAGTGTGAGCAGAGAGGGTTTTATTTGGGGGTCAATCCTGACATGAACATTCATATATATAGAGTATATTTTTCTACCTGTTTAATGGATATGTTTTATACACAAAAACAGTGGGGATGGAATGAGGAAAAGATGACGATGGAGGAGGAGAGACAGGATAAGAGAGAGGGATAGTGAGAGAGGTCTGTGGAGAAAAACAATACCCAGTGATGGTGTATATTGTCTCTGTTGTCACTGAGCATGGCAGTTTGATGCATTGCACTGCTGGACCAAAGACAATTCTGGGAACGCGGGCAGGCTGGCCTATCTGCATATCGATTACTTGTGGCTGCCATAAATACGGTTTAATGGAACTGTCAGTGTGTGCCATCGCATATTAACTGAGGCTGGAGCTCAGCTGCAGCTGGATGCCGCTGCCAAACAATACTGGCCACATCTGCATCCAGGTGGAGAGCAGCAGGGAGTGTAGCATGGCTTCTGATGAATCTGTGCTGACAACTGGTGTGTAAGAAAGATATTATCTTAATTTCAACATCTACGCTGTATTTTACCACAATACTGAATTCAAAAACAACAAAGCGGCTTTCATTTTTGCCTCTGTATTGTAAGAAGCTTTTTACGCTGCAACTTAATGTGTTCTAAACTGTAAATACAGTAATCCAATGGAAAAAGCCCTAAAAATAATACACTGCTAAATAATGTAACCTAGATAAATTCCTCGCTGTAAAGACGTTGAAAACTGGTATGTTAGTTCACTGTAGAGGTGTTGCTTTTCGTATTAAAACAATACTTATTTAATTTTTGTGTTACTCTTTTCCATGTTTTCCTTTCCCTTCAGGGGTTTGCTGGAAAAAAGTAAATCCTTCAGACTAAACAATCTTTTAACCACATATAACATTCTTAGCTTGTAGTCAGAGATGTGGGCCTTCAGTCTGTTTTTGTCAAACTACTGCTTCCAAGGTCAAAAATGAACTTTCATCCTCAAAGTTGATTGTGCTCAATAGTTGTTAACCTGTTTAATGATCTGCTGCTTAATTTTACCATCAGATTTCCGTCAGCAGTTTGCTCCGATTCGTTCAATAATGAAGAGAAGTGCCAGCAACATGTCCTTCATCCCTCCATACCACCTACAGGGCCATTGCAGTTGTAAAGTTGATGGTGCAAGCATTTATATTGGAACAGCCAAATTCCAGCTAATTTACTCCTGAAAGTGGCTTGTACGTAAAAGTATTTCAAGTTTTCTTAGAAGTGACATGGGCTTTTTCTGAGGACAAAATCCGGTTGAATACAACTACACTGGAAACATTTAATGCTCCCTGAAAACCTGATTTGCTGTAAGGACGTAGGGCTAAATGGTCGATTCACGAAGCAAAGTTTAAACTTGGACACAACAACGTTAAACTACAATGAGCAACCATAAGGGGGACCATCAAGGACAAGAGTAAGGTGAAGACATTTTATCCAGCATTAGTATTCATCCCTCTTCTCTCCTTCTTTCCCTCTGTCCTTTCAACAGGCAGCTCTCCTCTGCCCCCAGGGTCTCCTCAAGGCCTCCATTAATTTACAGAGGCATAAATTCTCAAACTCAGACTGACGGGAGGCAGGGCTGGAGTCATGAGGGGAGGGTCATCACAACAGCTCGAAGGATGTTTCTTTACAAAAATCTAAAGTTCTCTTTATAGTTAAAACCATAAAATTCTAGTAAATGGACTGATGTCGACTATATTGTACATCTCCCATTAGCTCATTAGAGTCCTGATGCTCCTTGTTTGTCAGGAGGGTGACAATTTAGGAAATATTTTATATTGACTAATATATATACAAAATTGAATCTATTTCCATATTATGTCTTCTTTGATATTTTTAATGGGGAGTTAAATGCTTGTTTATCACTGTGCCGGTCGCCAAAAACATGTATGGCACACAACTTCCCATGAAACTCCAAATTGTCTCCAACATGTTTTGTATGACTTAAACAGAAAACGTGTTCATTAGTGAACTTTGAACAGAGCCAGACTCGCTGTTTGATCAGAGCGGTATTGATCTTTTTATCAAACTCTTGGCAAGAAAAAAAAGATTTTACCGTGACAACACAAACCGTATATCAAGAAGACCAATCCTTGCACATGTGGTGGTGATTAAAGTTAGTAGAAGGAACAAGAAAACCGTTAGTGTAACTGAGTGTGACGTATAAATCCAATGTGTTGGGAGGAAAGGCTTCATCAGGGGTGCTGGTTCTGCTGATACACGTGTACGTGTGTGTGTACGTGTGTGTGTGTGTGTGTGTGTGTGTGTGTGTGTGTGTGTGTGTAGCAGAACTAGAAGCCTGAGGGATTAGCAGGAGAATTGTCCTCACATTAATACAGCAGATAAGAATTTTGACACAGGGATAAAAATAAAGGCGCCTCTTTTCTAGAAATTATCTCTCAGTATGAGTGTGACTTCGTACACACACCCTCGTTTCCCCGCGCACACAGCTACTCCCACATAAACCTCCTCAAACACTGCACAGCCTATTAGAAGGCACACATGGACACACGCGCAAATGCATTAACATCCAGAATCACTCACGAAAAAGCAGACAAAAGAAGAGACTGGAGAACAGAGAAAAAAATAGTCTGCTGGCCATCTGAGATATGACATTTCTGTCCTTTGTATTCCTCAATTGATTTTATGAAAGCCAACAAGAATCACAATTAAGTGTGCTCCCATCAGGCCTTTTGGGGCCAATCACTTGAAGCAGTATCGTCCGTTACTCGTCACCGATCACACGGTCTGGTTGAAGGATTCTATTCATCGTGCAGCATTATTTATTAATGTAACTATTCTTAACAACATTGGATATTGAGTAATAAAATTGAGAGATGAGAACGTATCGTGTGAACCAAGCATCAACACGTGAACAAATATTCCACTCTCTCACAGAAACAACTCTGGTGAAGCCATTTTAGCTGCACGTCGAGAAACTGTCTGTTTTGCATCATTTGATCAGCCTTTATGGAGACCACCGATCAAACCATTTCAAATTAATATCAGCCAATAAATAGCTGCCGATCGATCTGAGTATCCTTAATCACAATATCCTTTGAGATCAATATCAAATGATATACTCTATCTTCAGATTTTTTGTTTAATTTTTCTAATGGATGTGGGAAAGAAAAAACAAAAAGACACTAACAGCATTATTATTCTACTACCAGGAAATACACTATTGATTATAAGCACATTTCCATAAAGAAGGGCCAATCTTTTACTTAACAAAAAATACCAATACCACAATGTTAAAATACCATGTAAAAGTCCTAAAGTATTATGAGCAAAAAGGAAGGTATCAAGGAAAGTATCAAAAGTGAAAGAAATGGCCCTTGACTGACATGAATAGAATGTTATTTCTCATCAAAGTAACATTTTACTCTTGTAGGTGGTTGAAGTGGAGCTATTTTGAACCACAAGACTTAACTAACTTCATACATTTAGCTAGTTTAGTCCTGTGGTTCCTAATCTAAGGTTCGGGTCCCTACAATGAGTTACAAGATCTGTGGTGTGAGATTCTGGGTGTCTTGGTAAAAACTCTCATTCAATTTAACGATTTTCATCAAGTGTTAAATATATATGTGGTGATACATGTAGTGCATGTGTAAATGTTCCAAGTATTGAGCTACTGATTCCCAGTTAGCTGTGCACTACGTCGGTCTAATCCCTTCCAACTGCTCTCTACCTGCTCCCACACTGAAGGCTACTTTCAACAAAGCTGCTCTGACATAAACCAAATGCCCAATTTATGGATGTTAAAGTAAAAAGGGGAAGACAAAAGATCCAGATGATCAATAGTACCTGTCATCTACTCAGCTAATCAGCAAACCAAAAGCCTGAGAAACAAAAGCAGTCTTCCTCTGACAGTCTGGTTCAGGGTCTCGACTATAAATCAAAGCCATCAGATCTTCATGCTTCATTTAGCTCACTGATGCTCTGCTGCTGTTGGCTGCTAATTCAGCTGCAACTACATTACTCTCCTCCTTAATAAGGTTTACGTGTGCATCTGCCTTACCAACCCTCACCACACACACACACACTCTCTCTCTCTCTCTCTCTCTAAAATGGAGCTTTTATCACGCACTGCCTTGCAATTTTTATGTGCATTTGTATAAGCTTTCTGTTGTTTACTGGTATTAGTGTGGTGCTGCAGAGTGTGTGTGTGTGTGTGGGGGGGGGATTATGTGGATGCTTGTTAAATGCAATGTGTGTGTGTTTGTGTGCAAATTAGAGATAAAGTTTATATTACAAAACAAAGACAGGTGTGTAAGTATGTATAATATCTGTATGTAAATGTAGGTTATGCAGTGGTACTGTACAGGAAGTGTGTGTGTGTGTACAGTATATAGGCTAATGCTCTTCACTGATTTGCCGTGTTAGAATGAGAGGAGGAGCTACTCTCGTTAGGAGCTTTTTTAGAAAGCTGATTGGCTGATCCAGTAAAGGTCAGAGAGCCCAGCAGGATGCAGACTAATGATGCAGGACGCCACATTCTACCTCCTCCTTTACAAGTCTGAGCACATTTTGGAAACCAAGCTCTAGCCTTTACTGAAGCATACATTATATAAGCTTTTTTTTTTTAAACTCATTTAGGAAAATAAAGTGTAGAAAGTAGGCTTTGGAACTATGAAGAGGCTTTGAATCTACATTAGGTGGCGTGGGCTCCGCTCAATTACACAAACACATTTTAGCTCCATAACTGTCGGCTCTGCTCAGGAAAGCGCCTCGTGTAACGCAACGAGCGTCACTGAGTTTGGAGACGGTCTCCTTGTGGTTTTGTTTTATTCATTGCTCCTGTGCGCTGATCTCGCCTCGCTCATTCATATTCCCTCTGAGACACGTTTTTAAGTGTTGCTGTTCGCATGCTGCCTCATTGGGAAAGCCGAGTCACGCAAGTCAAATGCAGGAAAACAGATTTGCAAAAACAAGAGAAGTTTGAGTGACTCAGCAGGATGAGGCAAAGTATGGAATAATTGCCTCTCCGAAGGAGGTCACATTGACATTGTAGTGATGAAGTAGAGCCAGGGATGCACTACAGCTGCAGCATTACTGAACCACATCACAAAACAGTTCTACATTTTTATTTATATATTTTATTTAATAAAAAGGCCAAAAGGTAACAATACCAACTTACAATTTGTTCTGACAAGTAAAACTACAACAAAAATATTCTATCGAATAAGATTCATTTTCTAAAATAAATGTACATTTGTCATGACTTTTTGTACTGTTCATTTTAACAGTATTTTGCAATGTTTTAACCCTGTCCAGGACAGTTAGATTAGTATTTATAAGGAAAGTAAACCATTTAACACATCACAAACACCATAATGGCTTCTGAGAAAGTGATTAAACGCTTCACACAAAGGAAACTGTTTTTTAAAATAAAAAGCATTCACAAGTGTATTCACATTTAGAAAAGAACAGCCATCCATTTTGAGACAGGGAAAGTGCTACAATTACTCCATTATCAAACTAATAAACAGAGCTTAACATACAATTTAACTTATCTAGAATAGATTAAAACTTTTTACAAGTCAAAATTATTTCAAAATTGGATTTTCAAAGAGTGTCACAATATTTTGTGAGTAGTTGTAGTTATTAAGGAATGAATGTTCTTTCCTTTGGGGTTTGACTCATTCAGGCGGTTGGGTTGGATGTAGGAGGCTCGACCTACCTGGCACCAAACAGAGGAAACAGGATGCCAGGGTTTTGCAGGTGGAACTGAGAAACTGGTACACCTGGACAACAGAATAAAACTCAAAATGAATATCAATAAAAGACAATTATTACTAATTGAGTTCAGTACATATACTATACGAACAAGTCTTTATCAACAACATTTCAAAGTGAACTCACTATACTAAATCAACGTCGTTACTGAACGCATCAGTAGCTTGAAGAAATGGAGCTCCATATAGGTGAAAGAGAGCCACGTTGTGCAGTTATTATTATTTTTTTTTAAATCCAACTGATTTGGTAGACACTCTGCACTTTAAATAAACTAAAGTTGAAGTTGTCAGCTCAGCTGTGTTTCACTTAGAATGATATTAAAAGACCACAAAAGCCACAGAAACAATAAATAAGTGGCTGCTTAGCTATTAACACGAGGTGCTACAATAAGCTAGTTTAACTAAACTGAGCTAGCAACAGACTGAATGTAGACTGAACTGAAGACTGAAGCAGCTCTGAAACAGTGATGCGTTCAACTACTGTTGTACAAATGACTTCGAGCGGTGATGTGACCGCTTAGCTCGGGAACAAATGTGAACAGACTTAGTGACTAAGTGATTTGAAGTAGCAAAGTAATTTGTGATTTCCATCACAATACATTCACCATAAGGAGTTAAATAAACATAGATACTTGATATCGTAAGTGATAAATCAGCTGCGTTTTATGATATATAACTCTAGAATTGACATCTGTATTTTATTCCTGTATCACATCAAAACCAAATCTATCTAACTTAATCTATTGTGCTACTAACGGTTGTTCTTGTAGCACAACCCTAACGGGACAATGTAATCAGGTCCCAGGCTAAAGGGGAGTCCCACAACGCACCTACTGCGAGTTGTGGTCAGAGGTGTGCTCCATTGGACGGGCACACAAAAAAATAAGAACTCTAACCACTGGAGGTCTGCAAAAGCAAGTTTCACAGCTGGTGTTAAGTGGCTTAAGTAAAGCTTCCAAGATGTTGACATAATTAAAATGAATCAGGAAATAAAAACCCATGTCACTCTCAGTTCTCTTCTTTGGTTTTCTCTGAGGAGCAGCTCAACAAGAGATGCAAGAGAATCTAGACAAGGGACAAATGCAGACTTAGCATTTGCGAGTGGTTGTCTCAATTTTTTATTTTTTTTTACTTGAGTCAAGTTTCTGCAATGTCAGGTTTCTGAGGGAAGCCAGCATACAAGTCTCATCAGGTCATGCTCGGAAACAAAATACAGAGAAGTAAGTAGGAAGGAGAAGAATTTCTACCAATTACAATATCGTCAGCAGGTTGTGCTGTCTGTATGTAGTCACACATGTTATAGGAACACACACTCAAACACCATATCATATAATCTGTCATGTACCAATTATTGTTTCTATCTCGTGTATTTATCTGTATTTGTACAGCGTTGTGATAGCATTTGTAATGCTACAGTGCAGAAAAAAGCGATTTGTAGATAAATCTGCCTTGACCCACTTTGTTTTGCTTTTTTTCATTAACACTGTGCAAGCACAGGCATGGTGGAGCAGCAGTGTATCGATATCAGGACAAATGCAATGCAATGAAAGCAGCTTGTTGGGTCAAATAGCTCTGGTAACAGGTCTAATTGAATCAGTGTCAGGTTCTCTGTGCAGGTACATCCACCACTGCAAGCAGCAGGATGGAAATCAATACGTCCTTTCTGGAACCGTGGACACAGTCTAATTGCATTGAAGGCTTCTCTCCCTCTCTCTCTTCCTGTGTACATGTGCAGGTTAATGAAGGTCATTTTTTTATCTTATTAAAAAATGAGTGTGGGTGCAATAGAGAGGACAAGCCTTTGTGTGTACATTGGCCTTTTGTTGCACAATGTTATCTTTCTAAAATCCTGAGGAAGCAGTAACTACTCATACAAATGATTAAAACTTTATGTGATAACTTGTAAGACTAAAATATTTATGTGTTTTATGATGTAAAGCATTTTGCCTAACGCTTCAGAATTTCCTCCTATGATTTATGGTGCACTCTACAACACTGACACAAAGATGTAATGCTGAACAAGAAGTGGTGCATCTTTTTATATAATGAACTATAATGATAAGAAAAATGTTGCCATTCAAGAACTAATTCACATGGGAAAATCCTAATTGCTGAAATAGCTTCATGCTTAATCAGACATACTTAACACTCCCACTTTAAGTCATGTACACTTAAGTGCATATTGTCTACTTTTCTCAACTAGTAAAGATGAATGTATAAGTACCCTGATTGTACTCATGAATTTGGCCCAGGTCAGGGGTGTGGAGGCTCAGGGTTCTCAGAATTGGAGGTGACCTGACCAACGAGGGGGCAGCGACTTTGTGCTGGAGTTGCTCCTCTTTCGGTGTTGGACAGCAGGAACTGGAAGTGACGCTGGATGGAGTTGGTGGAGGAGTCAGGCTCAGTATCTGAGAAGAGAGTTAAGTTTCTTAAATGGATGAAAGCCATAAAACAACTTTCACTTATTCGGTTTTTAAAGTGCTTTACACTTGTCGTCTGGGTCTGGATCAAATCTGGAGGAGGGAGAGGTCTGTGGGTCACACAGGGAGGGCTGGTGGGAGGCGATTTGTTGGTCAAGGCCCATTCCATTTCACTGTAGCTGAAGGTTTGGTCATTTCGCAGAGCATTGAATGGGTTGGTGTCCATACCCTGAACAACACACAGCAATAAACAAGAATTTTGTACCGTTTATTCACGCTATTGTTTTTTACAGACAAACAACACTGTCTTCATCCATTTTATTCCATGTATCCTTTGTTGTGTGAGTGCAGTGGAAAAAGCAGTGTGAACCAGCAATTCAAAATACAATAACTTGAGTTGTATTTCACAGGTAAGTTAAGTTAAACATTCAGAAGTCAGTTAACACAATCAATGCAATAACAAGATGGTGAAGTGTCATACAGAAAGCATCTCCGTTTTGAAAAGACATGGAATGAAGACAGTGGAGTTGTGTCAGGTGGTCATACCTGGTTAGAGGGGCTGACCCCATTATCCTCAATAAACTCCAGGTCGGGCAGCTCTTCGTCTTCAACCTGAGACATCAAGACAGTTCCTGTTTCCTTCACATTTCATTAACAAATGTAACTGTCCAGTGATCTTTAGTTGTAGTTGGTGCACGTCGATTCATTTGTTCATAAACCAACATACACTATATCCTGTAATTGAAGGTTAGATTGCACATCAGGCTGATTGTAAGTAATTTCAGCTGGTGGCATTGCATATTTGAACTAAAAAAGGCCTGTTACGGTTATTTTGGCTTCCATAGAGGTTATTCCTTTATTGCTATGGATTTATGACAATGTTAACTTAAATATTGTTCAAACAACTGCAGGGTTTTCTGAAATGGCTGCCTCCATTCCCCTCGGAAGAAATAAATAGCATTCAAATAAATTAAATAAAACCATAACCTTCTGGGAAAAGAGGCACATTGTGGCACTGCAAAGGTCACATTTTCAATTAAAGTGCTATTTAGACCTTCATTTACTGTAATACATAAATATAGATAAACTATAGAAGAGATACAGGGATGATCTGTCAGACTTAGCAGGTAAAGGTGATTAATGGCTCAGGCTTACTTGTTCACAAAGTAGTTACTATAGGGCACCATGTTGGCGTGTGGTAACGGACCACGGTTGACCCGTGATTGGTACGGATCCCCCCACGGTTTGGCACGCACGTGAACCCCGGATTAATGACACAGTTTAATGTTAATCATCACATTGTGAAATAAAGTTTTACTGAAGATCGTTATCTGCCAATATTTACTCAAATATGTGATCGGCATTTATGCTTTTCTGGTCGCCGATCTCTGCTAATGTCCCATTGTAAACAACCAGTCTGTGTTTAAATTGACAGGAGGAGACCGAATTTGGTTACATTATGATGCGTTCAGGCTCTGTTCAGTTAAAAAAAAAAAAAAAAATAGCATTGGGCGAAAGTATACTATAACATTATCATGATGTGTTCACATGTAATCTTCTAAAATGTAGTTTTGGTGACGAAGGATATACTTTCACAGAAATATAAAACAGATATTAGAGAGGGAATTATGACCCGTTTACACTAAGCAGCTTATAATACATCATTAAAACTACTAATGACAAGATTTGTTTTAAAATCAATAAAAATACAATATTTTCTTTCCTTACCATTTGAATTGTGTTTTTATGAGGGAAAAAACACTATAAGTAAAGTAAAAGGATAACGTTTAGGATTTTTTATGGTTTACAGACTTTAGAGTCTGGTTTAAATTATTTTTGGGACGGTGGCAAAAAATGTTTTGTCTTGAGCCTTGTAGACCGGCTGCTATAATCAAACAACAATATGATCATCAATGATTGGCAATTAGAATCGACAGCAAAAAAACATGATAAAAGTTATATTTGCTCCCTTTTTTTCCTTTTGTGCTGATCTAATCTGTAATCCGATCCGTGACTCCCCTCAGTGATACGATCCGAACCGTGAGTTTTATGATCCGTTGCTCCACTACCACGATGGTTACAAAAAAGATTGGATTGCAGAAGATTTGTGAGGAATAAAGTTAAAGAGCACAAGCAGCACAGGCTGATAAAACTGTGTTAAAATTTGCTGACATTCTGTTGCCTCATTCAGTTTCTTTCCTTTATCATTGATTTGTTCTGCCACTATTTATCAGTCTAGTTGAATCATTTTATTTTGAATTAATATGCAAATTAATTTACCGATAACCAGAATAACTGTGTTTTGCAGTCATTGACAATGACACTATAAAATGTCCTTTCCTATATGTTCAGTTTACAACTACCCACTCATTAACATAAGAGGGACACAATCTTGTAATCCAATATCCAACAGCCCACTGATTGGTTGTCATCTTATTTACTGGCCAACAACAAGCTGTGACCTTCTCAACAGTGTGACTATACATTAAGGGGCATTCAGCAAGAGGATGTGTGTGTTTGATGTGAGTGTGTACACTGACTGTGTGTGTGTGTGTGTGTGTGTGTGTGTGTGTGTGTGTGTGTGTGTGTGTGTGTGTGTGTGTGTGTGTGTGTGTGTGTGTGTGGTGCTGCAGTGCCTGCAGGAGTGACAGTATGGCTGGTAGGATAAGAGCTATGGACAGTGGAGAATAAAAGCTTTACAGCAACATTAAAAGATTGGGTGAGAAAAAAGAAGTGAGAGGGGGAGGGAGAGAAGAGACAAAGAGAATGCACTCACAGATAAGAAACAATTGAGACATAAAGCTGAAAATCCACCACAAATAATCCAAGTAACCCAGTAAACTATTGTTTACTTTGGCTGTACCGCAACTTCAAAGATTTTTACAAACAACAGCAAAAGCTAGCTGTGTTTGTGGGCGTGTTTTACCCATCTTGTGGGGACATAAATCTGATTTCATAGTCACACTGTGGGGACTAGCCTTCCTTATGCAAGTCCATAAATCAAATTACATAAATCAATACATTTTATGGTGAAGTCTTGGTTTAAGGTAAGGGTACGATTAGATTTAGGTTATGTTAGGACCGTATGCCACGAGGGACACAGGCACACGGGGAGCATCGGTCTAAAAAGGTCTTGTTTCTTTTATAAGACCATTTCTGGTTAAAATCCCTGTATAAAAGTCCAATAAATGAAGAAAATTCAAAAGACAAAAATGTTAAAAATATAAACAATTAAGAAAAAAAAAATCAAAAAAGGTAAAAGACAAAAAATAAGGGGGGTTAAAAAGAACATAGGAGCAGAAGCAGGCAGGACAGCAGATCTCTCAAGATCTCCACGGTTCGTCTCCCAGGTGGAGGTCCTTATAAAAATCAGGTTTGTCTAAAATAAACTGAAAGGAATTAAAACTAAGAGGTTTTTATGTGGGGAATTATGTAAAAGTTTGATAAAACTGCTATAAAAGTGTGTATTAATATGCCTCATTTGTAATCTCTCCTGGCCAATCCGAGTATAAAATAATTCAAAATAGCTAAAATAGACATAAATCATAAAATGATCCCCAACTGCATACAGTTGGTATAAATTATTTATTAAAATGTTTATAAAAATATTATTGGATAACTTATTTGATGAATATGTGTCACTCCTCTCTGTGTAGATCTACAGAAATATAATAAATTAATATAACAATGCTAAACTCATGGTAAGTGCTTGCAAAAAGTATATAAAAAAACCAATGTACAAGTATATCTACAGATAAGGTTAATAAAACAAGCAATAATATCCACACAGTTAGTACAACACGATAAATTAGTATAAATATTAAGATTTCATGTGATCTCATGGTAGAGGGGTGCATACCAATAGGATAAAGAAGAAAATAGGGGTGACTGCACTGCAGAGAGGATCTCTGATAAAAAAGACCTGTGGGAGTGCGACCATGGAGATTCAAGGAGATCAGAAATTGGTTTCTTAAAAGAGGTTAAAAATGGATACATTATTTAGTATTTCTCGTTATGACCGTTGGAGTATATTGTTCTTAGTAGGTGTATCCATTTCCTCTCCGCTGCTCGCCGTTGCCCTGTGCTCCAATGTCTGTTACTCTCCAGGCCCACACTCCGTAGATTGTGCGGCCGTGGAGTTTAAAATCTGCATACAGACGGCTTGTACCGTTTCCACTATTCATCATATAAATGTGCTTTTTAATCCTTAGGTTTAAGTCGTTCTTTGTCTCCCCCAAATACAGTCTGTGGCAGGCCCCGCATCTGATGGCGTAAATCATTTTCATAGTTGTAGGCTGCAGGGCCTGCCTCAGGTTAAAAACGTGGGGGGAGACGAATAAAACCAATCTCCGAACCTCGAAGCGCTTCCTTCCTGTTCTTTACTTTATTCAGGTTTGTATGGATCAGGATATCTCTCTAACAGTACTCTAACTGTTAATACAGTTAGAGTACGTTATTGTCAAGGGGACAAGGAACAGGCCAGACAGCCGCGTTCCTGGCGTTGTCGCCGAGGTGACGCTGACCTCAGTCTTGATACTTCGAGTACCCCTTCAGCCTTAAAATATTAAAGAGGGTGCTGGTGGCCTCCTCCACATGCTCCGGGAGGGTACAGATTCGGTGGAAGCGGGTCAGCTGGGATTTGATGAGACCTCTGTACGTTTGCTTGGGGTGATAGCTGGACTTGTGAAGGAGTGCGGGGCAGTCAGTGTCCTTGAAATATACTTTGGTGGCCAGTGTTGTGACCCGTGTGTCGAGGATGTCGACTGTGAATCTTTGTATGTTATGTTTGAGTTTAATTCTGGGGTGATGTGAATTGAAAATGTCCAAAGATTTGTGAAAATCCTGTTCGGTGTTGTGCCAGAGGCCAAAGATGTCGTCCAAGTACCGGAAATACGGGAGGATTAGATTTAGGTTTAGGGTCAGTATTAGGTTGGGTATGGTAAGGGTAAGTCACCAAGAAATGATGGTAAGACAATTTAATGCCCCCCAAAGTCATGAAAACATGACTGTGCGTGGGTGTGTGTCTGGGAGTGTTTTACCCATCTTGTGGGGACATAAATCTGATTTCACAGTCACACTGTAGGGACTTCATTATGGGGACAAAATGCAAGTCCCCATGACATAAATCATTACATTTTATGATTAAGTCTTGGTTTAAGGGTAAGATTAGATTTAGGTTACGGTAAGTGTTAGGATTAGACTGTCATTAAAACACGACGTGTGTGTACGTTTGTGTGTGTGTGTGGGGGGGGGCATACCTTTGGTGACTGTTCAAGAATGTTTGCTTGCTTTGGTGAAAAGGTGACCACTTCTTCTACTTCTGGCAGGTCAACCATTCCCTCCCCCAGGTAGAGACTCACTGGGCCGACATGGACACACAGCTAAAAAACATACATAGCACAACATTTTTAGAAGTGGGTGTACGGTTTGAATATAATAAACAGTATTTCAGTACTCATACCATGGTCACATAAACAATGTTTTGTAGTCAGACAACACGATAGCTAGGAATTAACTCATAACTAACCTGCACCAATAGTATTGATGATGCCATCGATTATTACTAGGTACATATGTAATATGCTGATTTAGTACAGTGGATTAACTACATACGTAGACATGTGAGGTGTGCTTTTTAAAAGACATCTGCCAGCCAGTCAAAGATTGATATTTATCATGACTATGGTAGAAATAAGTCTGTTTGTGTGCACAGCTTACCGCTGCACTGGCCGCATGACTGCAGGCTGTCCCGTGACCCTGGCTCAGCAGGACAGTGTGGATATAGATGTCCTGATCAGTATGTGTGTCACACAGGTAGAGCTGAAGCACATCTCCAGTGTAACAATCCAAAGCGCCCACCAGGGTGCGATCGGAGCACAACTTCTGGAAAGAAGCCCCGGCCTCAGCAGTCCAGCTGCCCTGCAAGAGGCAAACCACAACACTCTTATGCTGCGTTCACACCAAAAGCGAAGCAAATTCTTGCATTGAGTTACATGCGTGAGTTTACCCGCCGGACTATTTGTGGTTATTTGTGTTTATTCCCATCATTCGCACTAGACGGAGAGGAGGAGTGGCTTATCTCCATGGAAACAGTTATCTATAATAATAGTGGTTATTATAGAAATAACCACTATTTCTGCTTTGTATAGGTTGTGGAATTCTCACAAACGTCGGAACATCAAACGCCCTCGTGTCTGGGTTCATAATATTATCCACAGCCGCACACAGCTCGGTGAATTTCACCGACTTCTCCAGGAACTGCATCTGGATGACTGCCGCTTCCAGCGCTACTTGTGGCTGACTAGTAGCCAGTTTGATGAGCTGTTCGGTTCGGTGCCAGTATCTCAACGCTGATAGGCTTTCACGACACAGCGTCACGTGAATTTTTCGCGATTCGCGTCGCCCACTGCAAATTTGTGTTACTCGCGTCCATTCGCGTCTTTGCATTGACTTTGTATGTAATCTACTCGCGCAAAGAATTTGCTTTGCGTTTGGTGTGAATGCAGCATTACTCATAAAACTCCATGGAATTCATTCACAGGCGCAAGATGTAATTATAAAACAATTACACACTACTTACTTTTTACAACAATATAGCACCCAACTATCGTTTTGTGCTGGTATTACTTTGTTGTGGAACATTTGAACAAAAATAATCATAAAGCTGTTGGAGGGGCCACGTAAAATACTCAACACTAATGTTATGAAGAGTATAAATAACCCTTCAAAAACCAAAGGCAAGTTTATAGTATAAATATAAATACACTGTCTATAGTACTAATACAGAATGGATGCTAGATACAAATTACCACTGTGGTACTAACAAGAAGATAGTGCAGGCCTTTGCAAGAGAGCTCACATTTGTAACTGTGAGCATATTATATAATATGCCATCAGACTTACAGTGGTGGGTTTAATTCCAGCGAGTGATGATGGAACAGCTTGTGCTGGAAGAACCGAATAACAAGACCTGAGGAAACAGTGATGAACAGCAGAGAGCACAGCAAAGCACAGATACGTATTAGCTGATTAGCAGTAGTGGTAGTACTAGCTGGATGCTTTAAGTGCTTAAATGTTTAGATGTCCCTACTTGAGGAACATGACGTTGGCGCTCTGTACCACGATCATATCGCCAAAGTCAACATAGTACACCTCGACCTCAGTGGGGCTGATGATCTGATGGATCACCACCCGGTAGAACCACATTCCTTTGGGTGACACACAGCAGACTTGACCCGGTCGGACAAATCGCTCAGGGAGGCGGTAACGCTCTGACACCTCAGGACAGGTGTAGCATCGCCTAGAGGCAACAGAGGAAGAGAGAAAAAGATGTCATTGTTCTTATAGAAGCATCAAGAAGCTTGAGATGTAAAAAGCTTATGTTGAGCAGTGTTGCTTAAATTGTGTGATGTTTATATTTAAAGGTTTAATAGTCCTAGCTTCAACTGTACAGTTGCTGTCAGTGTTTGTTTTTTTGCCATCTTCTAGACAATTCAGAATTTTTTTCACTTTTTCTTGCATTAAAAAAGTTATAATATGCAACAGTTTCGTACAAAACAATGTCTAGGCTGATACAACCATAATTCCTCTAAGGTATCACTATACATTATATGTGTCTAGTGTTGTCTGTATCTGCAGAGTCTCTTCCCCCGTTTTCCTCACTTTGATGTGGGCATAAGCAAAGAGCATTTGGACCCCACGTGGGCCTGTAACCCCGGCCAATAAGCAGGCTGTGCAGCATGTTCTCGTTCCAAGGTCAAACACCCCCGAATAACAGGGTTGAGTGTTAGGTATTGTATTCAGCTTCTTTTCTCTTACGTTTACTTACTGTCATGACTCAAGAGGAAAATTTGGGGGACAACTATTTGTTGTTCACATATATATTAATTACTCTTAACTCATGTTGAGCAAGCTAAATTACTATTCTGGGTCATGTTATGATGAACCCCACTTAGAAAACACATATGTTAACTGCCCATCAGATAGAGCAATATACATAGTGAGATTGTGCCAGGCATGACAAAATGGTAAATACATTAATGAATATACTGCAATTCCAAAGGGCACCCTCAAATGTGCAATACGTACAGGAGTGTGTTAGTACATTATCGTTTGACTAAGCTGCCACTAGCATGTCCACCACCTCATCTCAATCATCATGTCCTCCATAGCGCAGGCCTCCTCGCTCTCACTGAAGCGGATGTAGAAATGTCCAGGCGACTCCACATGTTCCACCAGGACTTCTACCAGCTCTCGAGCACTATGGCGTGTCGGCGGTTTGAGACGTTGACTCTGCAGGGCATCCAGGGGCACCGCTGTGCTGCAATGCACCTGAATGGCAGGGTACATCCGAGACATCTACAGGAGGACAGATGAAATGTAAAGGTGAGAGTGGTGAGCAGTATACAGCAGTATTACTCCATGTTCAGTATTATTCTACAGCACTTTTAAAAAGTAAAGACAGGTTTCAGAGTTGTCTAAACCGCATATATGGACACAATCAACATTTTACACAGGGTACACAGAAAATGGGGCATTGACACCTGCTTGTTAAGAGCAGTGAAAGTTCATGATTTGCACTGGTATCACACCATGTGATGCTCTGATTACTTGAAAAAAATCTTTATTAAGGTCTCTCTTTTTATGATTGTTTTTTGAGCCTAGTAATATGAAACAACACGAATTAGATATTGCCGAACCAATTCATGGGTCTTAGAATTGTTACTGGTCTTCAGCTCCTCATTCTCATCATCTGCTGTGATGTCATCATCATCTCCTTCCAGTTTGTCTTCCCAAGGAGACTCGCCACAGCTGATATAGTAGCTCGTAACTGGCAGCTGCTGACTGTCACCAGTGCACTCAATCACCTTTGAGTCTATAAAATATAGAAAAATACATTTCACACTTAGTTGAAAATTGTTCCACAAGTAAGCTTTGTCACATGATACAGACACTACCATTTATTACAACATGTCATTAATTAGAGAAGTATTGACTGCAGAAACAAACACAGAACGTTGTCCTAGTGAGACAGACACTGGTGGCGTCCATACATATCTTTATTTACAAAAATAACTGATAGTACTAAGTGTAAACACCAATTTAATTGTCTACGTCCAATATTTTCCAACCACTATTATTCCATTTCTTGTGAAGTACTTATATGAGATAGATAGACAGATAGACAGACAGACAGACAGATAGATAGATAGATAGATAGATAGATAGATAGATAGATAGATAGATAGATAGATAGATAGATAGATAGATAGATAGATAGGTGGCGACTGGTTTCTGAAACACATACACACCTGATTGTGTATTGCCACTGTCCTGTATGTCCATAACTATCCAGTGTTGCCCAAATTCACTCACGACAGGTTTCAGGTGGAAGGTGTCACTCATGGCACTGACCAGTTCGGTGACACTGACAAAGCCGCTCTGTTGCAGCGGGAATTCCTCCCCAAAAAGCCTCTGAGGAGCAAAAAACATCTTTCATTATTTTCTGAGCTGAAGAACAGCTTTGTCACTTGCTCGCTTCCTGATCACTATTAGAGGTCGGTAGCCTAAATGTCAGTGAAGTATTTTATAGATCGGTACGGTGCTTCAAAAAAGAAAGAAAGAAAACCAAAACAGTGAACTGCTACTACTACTCTGATTATATGAATCATTTCTGTCATATGCATTGAATGTGTTAAAACTTGGTTGTGTTGTTCATTCGGTACACATAACATCTATTGTACTTCTGTCCATCCGGGGAGAGGGATCCTCCTCTGTTGCTCTCCGAAGGTTTCTTCCCTTTTTCTCCCTGTTAAAGTTTTTGTTTTACAAAATAAACTGAAATTGAACCCAGAGTTTTTTATTTAGCTCGATCAGGAAAGACTTAATCTAGTTCCTCACATGATTGGGTTCTGATGACTAATTTGTCTTAAAACTCTCATGTGACACTGACGGTGAAAAGGATCATTTATTTTTTTACCTTGTACTCAGCAGGCAGATCGTGCACCGACAATCCACCACTGGTCTGACCTACAACCTGCAGAGAGTCATGAACATATGAATTACAAGAATTGTCACCGTGGTCCTGGTAACATTTGGTACCAAAATAATTCGAGCCATGAAAGCAAAGCATATTAGAAGCGGGTAGTGACACTAAGCAATCTGCTTAGAAACTAGCAGTAATTCTGACCTCTCGTAGCTTGTCCTTCAGCTCCGGACAAATGGTGCCAGCGACTCCATTCTCCAGAATTCGCTGGCGAAGCTCCTCCTCCAGCTCACATAGAATTCAAGTAGAAAGACCAAAAATAATGCACTTATTCACACACACACACTGCAGGTACTACGCCTTCTTACCTCAAGAACACGTTTCTGAAAGAGCTGACCTTCCTGACATTGCTCTGGCTTCGCTTCCTGGTTCTTCTCAACTACCTGTGGCTTGTTACCAGTTGTTGACTCTTTATGGACAAGGCCCAAGGTAGGCTCAGTGGCTGCCTGGTTCACAGGACTTTGCTTCATTGGGACTTCGGTTGGAGTAAACCACAAAAGGAATTTCAAAAATTCAAATGTGTGATAAAGATAACAAACCATTCACTTTGGGCAGATAAATAGCCATCCAATCTCAACACAGCTCAAGTATTAATGCTCACATATGACATGACACCGATACCTTCCAGCAAGATGTTAAAAATCTGTAAATGCATCACCTGAGAGTTTTGTTGGTGTCTGAGTTCTGGTGTCTGAGTTCTCAGTTCTCGGCAAATCTGACTTGATGGGTCCAGTCCTTCGTGAGCTGGTTAGTCCGAACAGTGGCCTGGGCAACACATGTTCCTTCAAGGTCAGAACTGATCCCAGCCTGCCCTGCTGAATAATGACAAGGTCCGCCACCGCCTCCAGCATCTCCCCAGTGGAGTAGAAGCCGTAGTTGTGGACACGCAGCGGGTGGCCGAAGCAGCGAAGGAAGCTGGACTCCAGGTCAGACAACCTGAGTGGACCCTGGGAGAGCGGCCGCATCATTACAAGAAACATTCTGCAGTAACAGAGCTGAATGCTTTTGTTAGAAAAACGTACATATAGAAAACGACTTCTCTAATTTAGTAGGGTGCATTTTAATAGTGAACTGCAACTAACATTAACAGTTTAGACATAATTTGTCAAAAATAAAAAAGCAAAACTTCACAGGTTACCTTCAAGTCCTACCTGGGAGAGCATTATGCGGAGCTGTGCCCTGAGCTGGGCAGGGACAACCGGAGGAGCGTGACCTCTTCTGGGGAGGACCACAGCAGAGGACCGGTGACAGTAGCGGGGCGAGAAGTAGCCGACACCTCCCCTCCTAATTTTCTTGATGTTCTTCGGCGTGCGCTGCATAGCTACTAGCGCCTCGATGTTTCGGGTGGAATCGTCGCCAACAGCTGCGATTACGGACATGCAAAAAGGTGACAGCATGACGTATAGGAATTTGTTTGTTTGATAGGTAAATGTTTGAGAGGACTTGCATGCATTAAATACTGCTATGCTGTATTTTTTTTCCCCTCAATGCTGATTTGAAACGGTGTTCAAATAACATGCTCCAATGAAAAAGGACATTACCCTTTAAAAATGTGCTGCCATCTACCCTGAAGTTAACAGACACCACGTCAGGGATCTCCTTCACCATATCCATGATGTGTCTGAAGCCCAGGAGTTTCAGGGGCATGGGATGGCCTAACATAGCGGTATAGTCTCGCCTGAGCTGATCGGGGTCCAAGCCCATCTTTGATGAAATGAGCAAGGAGCGAACATCCTTCTTCAGCTTTGCCAAAACCTCGTCCTGGTTCATCCTGCCTGTTGACATCTGGGGAAGACAGCAAGACGACAGATGGGACAAAACATGACATCACTGCACAACCTGAACCGAAGCAAGTAGTTGGACGTACACCAGGAGAGAAATGCACAGTCCTCAATGCTGAAATAAAGTTACAAATTAGTATTAATTGCTTTGAGTGAGTTTTAACATTTTATAAACACAAAACTATATGATAACATTTTACACTGACTCATATTTTTTTATTAAAAGACTTTTACACTGAGACTCATAATAATAATAATAATAATAAAAAAAGACAATGTCAGGAAATGTGTGCAGTTGACGTCATGGCAATTAGCTAACGTTAATTGAACCTATTCGGCCATTTTTAAGAGTTAGCGTTACCATACACACTAACAACTGTCATTCCAGGTCCAATAACCCTTCTCGGGGTAATGTTAACGCACCTAACGTTACACCATGAATACAGGGAGCAACAAGTCTGTTCAGTTAATACCTGTTGCTGTGCAGACACACCACCACCACCACCCAATGCACACAATTCAACGTTTGAAACAGCAAACGTGAACGTTAGTTAGCCTCCAACCTGCACAACAGGAACTTGAAGAACAGGAATTATTATTTTTTTCTTTAAAAGCGGGCACCGACCAGCCGGTCTCGTTGAAATTGTTGCAATTTTTTTTTTATTGTGCAAAGCTTACCTCAAAACTTCACCTTGTGCCCAGGTAGTTTCCTCACCCTCCTCTCGCGCGCTGCACACCTGCTGCTAACGGACCGCCGTGCACGAGGCAGGAGCGCAAAGTGTGACGTTGCAACAGCAACAAACACGAAAGGGACTTGCGGGATTTGTTGTCAAAACTTGCTTACAAACAGCGCACATTCAATAAAAACGCAAAGCCGTTACTTGGTTACTTTAATTAAAATTGCTACGCAAACTCTTACAGTCACGTTACCGTGGCAGCGCTAAACGAGCACAGATCGTTTATTGGCAGAAGCGGTGATGACTAACGTTGTTTTAAAAAATAAGAAAAACTCGTGCACATTGTCTTATTTTCTCATCAGCACGGTAAAACTATGAATTGGAGCCGGATGATACGGACGAGCATATAATGTATGAATTTAAAGCATTAATACACAGTCTTTACAAATGGATTTTAATAAAATAACGTTACTGCGCTGTTTTCACTGAAGAAGCAGCAGCGCCCCTTGCTGTTTGGTCTAAAATAGTCTATTATTATTATATTATTATCGGCAAAAAATCTGAATCTGCAAAGAAAGGTAATAGTCACAAGACCAATCACAAATATAGTGGAGGGAAAACAACAACATTGCCCTCTGAAATTAAGTATAAAGTTGCATAAAACTGAAAAAGTACCTCAAGCCTGCACCTCTGTAACAGCCTTACAGTTTAGTCTTTATCATTTATAATGTCCCTATTTACACAAATTCACAAAGCTTTAGTTTGTCACTTCTGTTTTTGTGCTGTATTTGTGTGTGCGTGTGTGTTTCTTTCGGTTTGCCTCTATGGTTTGTTTGCTATCATTTCTCTTTTTGAGAACATTTGGGGAATTTTGTAATTTACAGGTATTCATTTTTTTCTTTTTCTTTTTCTTTTCTTCATTCTTTTTCTTTTTTTTTGTCGGACTAGTTTTAGGCCTCAAGTTTTTTCTGAGTGGGTTATTTTAGTGTCTTATTTGTTTTTGGGGAGTATTATTTATTTTGTATATGATATTGTGTAAGCATTAAAAATAATATATATCATTCGAGTGTTTACATTTATATTTCTTTATAATGATAGAAAAAACCCCACCGGATCTCGTCTGAACTCAGCGGAGAAAGATATAAATGACGAGCTGTGATTTGACAGTGTGCAATTTTCAGTTTAATTAGGGATCTATGAGGGAGGATACTGTATTGTGTCTTCCTGTAAAAACAGAGAAAAACCTACATCAGCTCTTGGGAAAGGAGAGGCCGGAGTCTGCACATTCCAAATGAAGACACTGTGACTCCCTCAGCTCCACTGACGCAATTGTTCCCAATAAATTACCTTTGAATGGCTTTGGCTTTACAAGGGAAGAAGCATAATCCAAACAAATGCACCCAGTGACACAAAGATTTAGAGGTTTAAATGCAATTAGTGTGCCTGTTTTATATTTTACATGACATTCACTCAAGTAGCATGTTCTATACATGATTCAATGGCATAAAAGTAATTTTTCCCTTCAGGACATCCACTGGCATGTGCCTTCACTAACTTTCCAAAGCAATGATGTGTTATTTTAGTGGGCCATGTATACCTGCAGTACAGTATGTATAGTAGATATGCTGAGAAATGTGAGGATGCATAGGACTATTGTTGTTATTTATGTGACAGAATCAAGGGATTCCAAGCTGTAACAGCTAAAGAAATACATCTAATTGAGTGAAGAAAACCAACAACTTGATACGGTTGTTGTTGTTGTTTTACCTTTGTGAGAGCTTTTTGATGAAAATGAGCAAAGAATAAACTAATAAATTAAACAGAATATTGCTGAAATAAACTCATCCGGCAATCTCTGGATATTTTGAGTTATGTCTGATAAGGCCTTTCTGAACCTGTGAGAAAAGAGGAAGAGATTTTCTTGCAGATATGACCTTTACATGAGAATTAATCATTATTACCATATCTTGACATTTTCCCACATTATTATCTTTACTTAATGTTTGCTTTGACAACATAAAGCCGATTGTATATCATGCTCACAAAAGTTCAGTGACCTGAAATTATTTGAAAAACAGAGAAGGTGGTGGGTGTCACTCCCACTGCTGTCCTACTCCCTAGTTCAAACAGTCCGCCTAATTTACCATCCATTTAGTTGGTGTGATTACCACAGTAGAGAGCAGCACCACTGACAGTTCAGTTCTCTCTGCTTTCACTCAAAAAGAAAACCATCCACTGGCCCGTTGAGCAGAAACATCCCAACAGCCATCACTCCTATGCTCTTCACTGCAGAGCCTCCGGCCAGAATGGAGAAGTCCTCCGATGTCCACCCTGGTCTCCCGTCGAGATCCAGAACGACGCCCAGGAGAGAGAGGGAGAGCGGAGCCTCTGTGCCTCCCAGAAGTCACAGACAAAGGCCACCGAAGGCGGGCCGGGTCCCCGGGGCCTCATCAGCGAGGAAAGAGAGGCTGCAGAAGGAGAAGCTAGAGACAAATGAGGTGAAGGTGGAGCAGGAGACAGAAGTGAAGGTGAGAACCACTGTGGTGGACATAGACAGCGTGAGAGACAAGGAGGTCAAGGAGGAGAACGTGGGGCTTCTGGAAGCAGCAGAGCAGGAGGAATGTAAGTCAAAGCCTGAAGGAAAGCCTGGCACATTTTATATGCAGTTGGGAAAAGCTCAGCAGTGGTTTTATTTGTGTTATTGTTTAGTTGTTCCCGGTTGGTGTTTTTAGGATGAATAAATATGTAACCTTGTGCCTAGAAAATGTCTTTGTTGAATTTCTTGAAGCGTACATTTTATAAAAGAAATTACGGATAATAAAATGAATAGTATTGTGAAGTCAACAATGAAATGATATAAATGCATTTAATTTTCATTTCAACTTTGCAATAACATCATTCTTCTTGGTATTGACAAATCATAACTAAAGAAAATGTCTTGGGAAATCTTTGGAGCTTGAAAATTGAAAAATGAATCTGAATTATATTTAATCTGAGTATCTCGGTTGGGTTTTTTCAAACAAAATGTGGATGTGGATTTCTGCAGGTCTGAAGCGCAAGAACCTGGGAGTGTTTGAGTGGCTGCTGATGGTCTTCGTCTTGGCTCTGGTTCTCCTCGTCCTCCCTCTTTCGATCTGGTTCTGTGTCAAAGTACGAAATACACCACAGACCGAACAGAAACCAAACACATGTACAGTAATCTACTTTAAAAACCAGTGTGATTTCTTCAACAGAAATCATGCAAAACATACAAGGCACATGACGTTTGTGATGGAAAAGTGAAAGGGTGAAGAATATCGTCATTCATATTTATTTTGAGACGTCGCTTTATGGTGAAAATGCTGTTTCCAGCTTTTCAACCTCGACAAGAAGTAAAATATTTGGAGAAATTAGTGAATATTGGGGATTGTTTAAGCATGGCAATGGGCTATTTTAGAGTCAGCATTTTCACCTTTTAGACAATATTTAATTTCTAATGCAATGTATTAGTCACAGCCGACATATCAAAACTGTCTAATACTTTTTGACTCAATTGTTATTGTAGAAAAGTATTGTATAAATCACTGACCTTGTCAATTAGACCAGTATAAGTTGGTCCAATTGACATACTTGACTTGTGAGTCAGTGCAGCCATCACTGTCTTCCATTCACATGGACTGACTGATGTCTGTCATTTGATTGACAGATAGTGAGGGAGCATGAGAGAGCAGTGATCTTCAGACTGGGTCACCTACTGCGTGGAAGACCCAGAGGACCAGGTTGTCACTAATTACTGTACTTTTTTTCATGCAATACAGTTGACTTGTCATTTCTGAGGATGTGTCAGTGTTTTTAATTACTGGTGGGTTGGTTGGCTTGTGATCATACAGCTAAATCGTGTTAAGTTTGGACGACCCTCTATTAGTTACATTTCTTTAGTCATCATCATCATCATCATCATCATCAACCCTTCTCCCTCCAGGCCTTCTTTTCTACCTTCCACTCCTTGATGTGTGTCACAAGGTTGACATTCGACTGACAATGCTGAAGGTTCCTCCTCACACGGTACAGAACAATTCCCATTTAGCTCCATATGTAAAAATGATTACTGTACAGTCTATGCACTTTTCTTTCCCTGAAATATTTCATAGTCCTTGAAGAGATCAGACTTATTTGTCACTTATTGGTAAATTTCATGAGCTACTTTCACTTAAGTATCTTCACAGAAGTTTACAATGAAGCAGGATTCCATCTTTGTCGCCCAGACTTTCTCAACCTTTTCGGACGATGAGTAAATTAAGTGCTCCCCGCTGAAGTAATTAACTAGACAGTGATAAGGATTTAATTTCATTAGACTGCTGACTTCTCATACGTCTCTACCCAGGTGGTGACAAAGGACTTGGTGAGGCCGGAGCTCAGTGCAGTGTGTTATTACCAGATAGAGAATGTGGCTTTGTGCAGCGCAGCTCTGTCCAGTCTGACCACAGTGCTGCAGACTCTGGTCCAGGCAGCGGTCCGAGACATTCTCGCCCAGCACACATTCAGCCACATCCTGCTGAACAGGAGGAAGATCGGACAGCAGATACGAGCAACCGTTGACTCTGTTGCTTGCCGCTGGGGCATCAAGGTGGAGAGAGCAGACATGTAAGACTGAAGATAAAGAAAGATCATTTATTGTAATTAACCTTCATTGGCGGCATCTTTCTCAGCTAGTGAGTTTCATTGGAAGCCAAGACTTAAAATCACAAAACACATTACATCCTGTGGTAGCAATGCATTCTGGTCTACCTGACGTTACTGTGGGTGTAGAGTCTAGTCGTCATGCTCCTTCTACACTGGGTGACCATTTATGATTGTAGCTCTTGCAGGGACTGGCAGCAACACCTGATATTAACAGCTGATGCTTTAAATGGCTAAAGAGAATCAAGATGATTTCTGAAGAAACCTGTCAGCCCTAAAGAACAGGAGGCTGATTTGTACATTACAAAGGGTTAGTGGGGCTTCAGAAAAAATGCATCACCTTCTGTGTGCAAAGTATTTTTCCTCTGAAATCTTTGATTTTTCCAGGTAAACCACAAAGAGGAATGTAGAGATTTGTAGTGTACTGTGATCTTCCTGCTGACCAGGCTCGTGTTTGATTTCCTGTCAGAGACGAGCTCAGCTTTCCTGTGGAGTTACAGCAGAGTCTGGCTGCCGAGGCTGCAGCCAAGAGACAACACCAGGTCAGAGTGAGTAACTATACCAGCTTGTAATACAAATTGTTCTACATGTTAATGCCTGCTTTTGAATATTACGTGTTTATAGTCATCAATTTTCTGTTTGTTTCTTTGGTCAAATATTGGCATTTGACAAAATATTAATTTAACTCAGGAACTTTATTATTATCAGCAAGATAGGTAGAAATACACAGAAAGACCTCTATGTTTACGATTAGATTAGAACATGTCTAACTTTGGCTGATCCTTGTGGTAGTATAAAAGACAGTAGCTGACACAACAGATTCCTAGTGGCTGATCTCTGTTCCGATGCTCAATGGACTACGGTTTCTGTTTCCATTTAAAACCATTTTGCTGTTTTTCCAGCCCAGAGCAAAGCCTTGGTTTAGCCTGTGAACTGAAGTTTATCTCTGCCAGTGAGATCCTTTCTGCATTCCTAGTAATATTTCTGTACAGAAAACATGTTTCCAACAGCAGTCCTTCTCTTCCCCAGGTAAAAGCAGCAGAAGGGGAGAGAGATGCCTGGGAGGGGTTCAGGGCTTCTCTCCGTCTCCTCCATCCTGCCCTGGTCCTTCCACTCCCCCAAGATCTCCTGAGCATGACCCCTGACCTCTCATCCCTACCACCCCCTCCTCCCCCTGCTACGGAGGGAGAGGGTGGGACGACAGAGGGGGAACCAGATACAGACTCACCAATGATGTGACTGTTGTGACGTGACAGTTTATCATTGTTGAAATGTTATATTTTATTCACCTTAGAGACGCGAGTGTGAACCAGTCTCAGCTTATGGTGGAGCTTCAGAAGATTTTGATCATGTTAAAGTTAGTAGCCTTCATAACTTTTTATTTAAGTACAATTTAAAATATGAGTTTGCATCAATGTTTTCCTTAGTGCTTTGGAATTTGAGTGGTTTACCCTGTTGAGCTTTAGCACTGAATGTTCTCAGAGCCTCTACTGTAGGTTGACTGGGTTTGTGTAACATGTTGATAATTTCCATGCAATGTGTGAAGGAACTTTATTTTTTTTGGAAGGAAACAAAAACTAATTTGCCTTTACTTGGCGTCAGACATATCACATGGTTAAACAAAACCACATCAAGCCATTATATAAATGATAACATCAATATATTCATTCTCATACAACAGACTAGCAGTATGGATATTGGACAACCTCCTGATCGTGGCAATATCTTTCTGTATTGTTATTCACTTCCTATGTGCTACAGTAATTTGTAAACATTTGAAACAGTACATGTGATGGTAGTATTTAATGAAGAGTTCTATGCATACATATAAAGTTGTGACACCTCCTGATCACATGTCAGATCACCGTTTCTTGGTCTTTTTGGTGCTGCTTGTTGGTTTGACTCCAGCTGCAGTTTTCTTTGGAGGAGCGGGAGTTTTTACTGGTAATGGGGAGAGTGGTGGTGTTTTCTTTCTCTCTGCAACAAAAACAAATGTGCTGTACTACATGTACTACCTTTATGCTTTAATACTGTATTATTGTCTCTATGTCTCAGTTATAAGATTATAGAATCTTTTGTTTAGGTGGTACCTTCATTACTTTTGGGCATCAGACTGGGCTGACCCTGCAGTTGTCTCTCCAGGTCCTGAATCGTCTCCAACGCTGCTTGCAGGGCTTCCTCGGCCTTAAGGGCTCGCTGCTCGGCACTCTGGACATGCAGCTCTGAATCACTGAAACATACATGGAGAGAAATCTAACCTGGATGTCTTTTGCACATCCACAGGTCAGCTCTCCATTTCTGAACAAACACAAACTCAGATAATCTGTGGACATTTAACAAACTTATTTCCAAAGGCAATACAAAAGCATGGATGTTCAGTCATGGTGGTAAATGCTGCTCATGCTAGCCCCCCAGTGGTTATTTTAAACAATAAAAGAAACATCAATTCTTGGCACTATTGAGCTTCTAGCCAACAAGTGTTTAAAACAAGTACATGCACAAACTGGATATCTATCGACTGTTGTCCTTTTTGTCAGTCATGAAAAAACATTGACAGCTTGCGATATATGGGAAGAAAACATAGATTTCCCCATTCAAGGGGATGTGATTGATATCATGTCACAGTATTACAAGAGTGTTCCACTTAACGTTAAGAGAGTTAACTTACTGCAGTTCCTGTTGCAGTAAAGCTATTGTGGTCAGATGACTAAAAGCTTTTTGAGCGTCATCTGTTGCTGGAGACACAACCAGCTCCTCAGTCTGACAGACAGAGACGGACAGACCGATGGTCAGAGAGACAGATAGTTTGTTCAGTTTGTATACACGGTGAAAGGCATGACACTAATACTGGAAAAAGTGCGTGATTCAATTTTCTGACCCCATTCAGGTGGACACTGCTCTCTCCCAGCTTTCTTTGTGTAATGCTTCCATCATAGCTTATCAGCTTCATCACTGGGATCTCAAAAACCGTTAGCTCCCCCTGCAGGACAACAACAACAACAACACTTATTTCTAGCAAGTAAGTCTTGTTCATACTGCACCAAGAACATGTGAAACAAGCTGTGTTCCTTTAAAATCCACTGTAATCCTCAAGAGTTTATTGAATTCCTTAAAACGGTTCTGTCTTCAACACAATTCTACAAACTCCAAGATACTCCAAAGCTCCATAACCGTCTAAATTAACCATTAATGTGTCATTTTACTGTTCCAGATCAGATTTTTTTTTCATTAATGGGCAGACTATAATCTGAATACACTTGATGGAAACTATATTAATACCTGATAAACCTCTTGTTGTGTATCATGTCCTTCAGCAGTGCCCTGTGGAGAAACAAGAGTACCATCACTGCCCTCATCATTAGCATCATGATTATTATTAAATTGGTAACAGTTGTTGAATATCTTATCTCCAGCATATTCTCAGTTTGACAAAACAGGATGCATGTTATACAAAAAATGGAAACCTAACAGCGCCAGTCAGTAAAATAAAAGTCTAAGCTAATGTCATTAATCAGCCTATATAATAGTAATGTATACTGTAGTCTAGGTCACACTTATCCAAAATATATATAGTCTAAATGGTTACAGGGTGTCATTGAGCTTTTTACTCGTACGCCACAGCTGTTAAAATGACTCACCTCTCTGGGTTCTGCCTCAGTCTCATCTTTAAAATCACCGTCTGCTTTAGGCTCTGCTGAAACCTCTTTGTTCACCTATAAACACACACAAAACCACAAAACCACAAAACCATTTTGTTCCTCTTGCAATTTCCAGATCTCAAACTTTTGTGATGAAGTGATCACAATTCATTTGGGTAACTGATACCAGCATCAGACCTTGACTACAGTAAAACCTGATACTTGATCAATGGCAATCTCTCTTCTGAAGTCCGTTCTACTTCACTGTAGTATCAGTATCACTGTCAGTCAACTGACACCAGACTTTCCAGTAATTTCTCCAATAATAAAAGAGATAAATAAATTAAAATATAACAATAAACCACAGCCATGCTCATTTTCAGCAAATATGTTTCAAAGTCAAAAAATTCCAATTAGGTCTATCCATGTGGGTTGTATTTTAATTGACTCCTCACCAGAGTCTCCATGCTGTCTGCTGGAGAGACCGGGACATCGACGCTGGAGGCGGGGTCAGCCTGTTGGACAGGCAGCTCTCCAAGAACACCTGTCACTCCTGAGAGCAGGATTATACTGGTCTCCATCCAATCAGTGCACTCTTTCTGAGGATGGACACGACAACAGCACGCACAGTACACACGTAGGTTTGTTTAGCTTCCCCTAGTCTGTAAATCCAGTATGGCTCCCTCTCCTGGAGTTTTGTAAACTCCACAAAAGGTTTGAACACAAAGTAAAAGACAAGTTGTTCGGTCTCAAAATGGAATGTAGGTTTGGTGTGCATCTTGATTTTTCTATTGTACCTTAAGCAATGATTACTTGTGAAATGTATAAACATGTAGCCCTGATGTTATTACCAATTCTTTGCCATCTATTTAATTCTGTATCATAACTTTACCTGCAGCTGTCTGTACTCAATCATCTCATCTTCACTCTCGACTTCATGTGAGTTCTGCAGAATCTGCTCCTCCAGAATCCGTTTGCAAGAGCTGGAGTCAAAAACAAACATTTCCTGATTAGTAAATCCTGGAAAAAAATTCCCCTCTATTGATCCTTTAAATCTTAGAGTAACTAAACATACTTAGCCATCATTTAATTTCTGTGTTAGTTAGAAATGTAGAGTGTGAAAACGTTATCACTGCCCTCTGATTCAGTTCAGTACTTACTTATTGTACTGTGGACAAATTGTGAGTTACATTGGTTAACAGCATCTGCATAACAAAAAATTCAGCTACCTGCTAATGTATATGGAAAGAAAGTTCAGTTTCTCAGTCAGCATCTTGGCATCCATATCCAGTGTCTGTGGTGAGAGGTCTGTAATGTAGCGGTGTTCCTGTTCTTGGTCGAGGTCTTCACTATGCTCAGGTACCGTGACGAGCAACAGATCCAACATCCAACGGGTCTGTCCCATGTGAATAGAAATGACCTGACAGGAGAGGAAACGCTCAAACTCAAGATGTAACATTACAGCAAACAAAGACACTCATAACTACGTCACTTCATTTGTCGCCTATACGAGTTGCTGAGACACGACATGTTAGGAGGGGTTTTGGTCATTCAGGTTTTGGAGCTGATATGTTTGTTCCAAAACACTTGATGGAAATGTAAGTGACATTGTAGTTTTTGCAACATTTGATGTGAGTTGACTGAACCTGGTTGGTACTGACCTCCTCACTGAGTGTCTGGTTCTCACCATCAGTGAAGTTGGACAGGCTGGTTATGAACTCCTTCACTTTGTCGAATGCCTCTTCTGTCTCTGTACTGTTTAAACAAACAAACACACGCAACAGGTAAATAAGTATTTCAATTTCAGTATCAAATTGTATCTTTTTTCGATGTGCTCATTAAAATTGTCTTTCAAAACTATTTTTCTTAGCAGCAATGAATAAAATGTGTTTAAAAAAAAGAGACTTAGCTTGTCCAAGGAACTACATATTTTCTCACAAATGATTCATAAACACAAAGAATACCACATTTATTGTACTTAAGAAAATTGAAAAGTCTCCTTTTTGGGGCAAATTGACAAATGAGGGTTCTGCCTTTTCATTAAATCCATTGTTTAAACCAAACTTACAATATGTCTGGCTTATTTTTGTCCTTTTCGTTCTCTGTCTGCTTGCTGGTGACATTCTTAAAGACTTTTTCAGCCAAACTCTTCCAATTTCGCATTGCCTCCTCCAGCTTCAGCCACTCAGAAACAGACATCAATTCTGGTTGATCAATCACCGCACCAAGCTTGGAGACCTGGGACTCCATCAACCCGAGCAGTGACATGATTTGTTCGTGGATCCCTGAAACAGCATGCCTGTAATCAGTTTCAACACTTAAGTCCATATCTTAAGGACTGTATCCCACAATGAGGCCCACTAAAACATCAAAGCAAACCAG
Organism: Ophiodon elongatus; assembly: GCA_016806645.1. NCBI lineage: Eukaryota > Metazoa > Chordata > Actinopteri > Perciformes > Hexagrammidae > Ophiodon > Ophiodon elongatus. Next base: position 251,226 of record JACSYO010001855.1, read on the forward strand.
AGAGATACATGAGACAGATATATGAAGGTTCTGTGACTATAGCTTGTGTGTGTATGTGTGTCAGCAGCGCACCGTGACACTCACCAAGGTCCTGATTTGCAGCTGTCAGCAGTTCTGTTTGTTTACAGATATCCATTTGGACTACACTCAAGCAAAAACTAAAGCAGTGCCAAGTGAAAGTGTATACTTTACTTACCCATCTGTAGGCCTCAAAATCACAGTTTCTAGCTCACTTTGAATGATTAAAAAATGTGTCTCTATCAGCCCTCACCACTCTCTCCACTGACTTGGGTGTCCAGCTGTTTCAGGAGCTCAGATAGGACCTTGTTCAGCTCTCTTTGGGCCTGATGGTCTCCACGGGGTTCACCATCGGGAGAAGCGTGTCTTCTTAACAGCCCGAGGCTCATATTCAGCCATATTTCCTGGACACGGCCAAGCTCGCCGAGTGTCTGCTGGCAGCAAAGCAGTGTCTTACCTTGATAGCTGTCACACTGGAGGGCCAATGTCTGCAGAGAAACAGAACACGGGGGAGGACTTTAGGATAAGAAAATGAAACTTAGCTGTTGACTAGACATACTGTATGACCCAAATTTCAACATATCCAGTTGACAATTGGAATACAATCGAAAAGAAGGAGGGCAAAATGGCAACTACTTTACGAGGCAAAAATATATGCATGCTTTAAAAAAAGCTTTTCCTGGTCTAAGACAACATCAAGCCAAGTGTTAGAAAGATAGACGGATAGATATCATCAATGACCACGACGAGAAAAACATAGACAGAGGAAGTAAATGTACTGCCTTACCTTTGACCAGTCCTTCATATCAGCATGAAACGTTTCCAAAAAAGCGTTCTCATATTTTGGTTGAGGACAGCTTGAAAGAGAGTAAGAGCATGTTTGGCAGAATACACTCAGATCAATCTCTTATTCCTTAAATTGTTCTCAATTACTTTGCTGATCATAGACACTATACTGGGCAGTTTTCCAGAAAATAATATTTTCTTTAAATTAATGGTTAATCATGAAACCTTACATAATCTCCCTGGGTATCTTAGCTTATCCTTACTTGTTCTGTGTGGTGCAGAAGGCGAGCCACTTGGCGATGCCTTGCTGGATTGCACTGATCTGTTCAAACTGAGCATGCTTAGTCTTCTTTAGCTGGGACATGAACGCAGTCAGCTGCACTTTCCAGCAGTCAGTAAACTCCATGAGGATAGTCAGGTCATCTGTGTCCTAAAGCAGGATGGTCACTATCATAGTTAGAGTGTAATTGAACCACCAGGGATATTTCCAGAAAGTCATCTGGGGCGTTTGGTGTTTTTGCCATGAGCAATACAGAAAGTGTTCAGAAATAGGAACTGCATTGTTACCTTCAAAGTGAGGTAAAGGCGGCATTGCTCAGCTGTCTTGAACCAGCTCTGCGCGATGATATGAAGCTGATGGAACAGCTGCAGCTTCTTCAAACTGATCACCTGACAATCACAGAGACATGTTATCCTTAACCCAAAACTCATAGTGAGCAACAATGCGGGCCATAGCTATTTATATAATAAAATAATCCATATTAATATATTTCTCATTCCTTCTGATTGCGCTAGCTAAGTCAGTTAATCTATTATCTATTCAGCATAACAGCGCATCAAAATCACAAACAACTAACACACGATGTGAGTCCAATTGAAAGAAAAAAAACCACATCATGGCTCACACACCTTGAGGGCGAGGCAGAAGGTGAAATGGCTCCAGGAGTCCCTCTCCTCAGTCATCTGGACCAGCTGAGCCTCAAGGCGACCCCTCTGCAGCTCATACAGTTCATGGTAACCCTGCACCACACTGAGAAGAGCACATGGACTATTTCAAAGGGAACATCTGGTGACATTTTGTACTTCTGCTACAGTGTTTATACACCCTTTAAAAGCCTCTTGAAATAAATCACTCATATCAACCAGATAAATAAGCTTCATATTAAATCACGCTGGTTAATTTTTAAAGAACCAACTTGATGAAAAGTGTTTTGGACTAAATGAACAGTGGTTCAACTCATTCCTACTGTACGAGGGACTGACTCGGAGGTGGTGTGAGTCTGCTCGAGTGCCCCAGCCAGCTGTCGGTGAGCGCGCTCCGCCTGCTGGGAAACAGAGGCATCATGGTCTCTCATTCTGGACAGCTCCCTGAGAAGAGGATGCACACCCATAAACACATGCACAGAAAAGTTAGCAAACACATTTCTTAAATTCACACGTTGTAATGAGTGCTATTATTTTTATTTCTTGCATTTATTATTTACTCTTTGAACCCGTTCCAGTGCTTAACAGCACACAGTCATTTCATCCATCATGAACCAGCAGCCTGACACCTGACCTACGTACGTGTTGAGCTTCTGGATGGATGTCTTGATGCGGTGGATCTCCTCAGTAAGCTGGCGGTCCAGACCTCGCTGTGCCACTGCCTCAGTGTGCAGAGCCTTCAGTTGGCTGGGGATTCGCTCGAGCAGAGACTGGTAGCGTTGTCTGGACACACAAACACAAGAGCTGCTGTGAAAAAGGGCTTCTTGAGGTCACTGCTGGAAAAGATTTTCTGAAAATCTCCCAAACTACCCGTCAAAATATCTTTCAGAATTAACTTGAGGTAACAAAAAAGGTAATACAGTTGCAGAGTTCTTATCTTACATCCATATTTCCAAAAACTGGTGTAAAGGCTCATGAAACTCCCTCAAGTGTTTTACCATTTAAATGCCATCCTAGTGTATTGGTTGCTAACCTGAGTTTGGCAAGCAGCTGTCCTCTCTCAGCACAGCCCACGCTGACCTGCCGAATCAGTTCATGGAAAACAATGTTGTAGATGTTCTGCTCAACCTGCACCAGCTCCAGCAGACCCTCCATCTGTAAAACATTTCATTGCACTGTTTCTAATATGTATAGCTGGCTTTACTAGAAGAAACATTCTCCGGGCACATTTGTTTTTCATATAAGGCTTTTACATTATGACAGAAAGATGTCCAGTTGCATCCTCAGTACACTTGGCACTCCAAATCCAACTCAGTACACTCCTGTAGAAAATTAGCCCAGAAGCCTGATGTTGCTCTAGTTTGTATTTTTCAGCAAATGCAACACAGCACTGGTGTCAGCTATAGAGGCACAGAGCTGCCTGTGTACTTTCTGTTTGTCTGTCTGCCTACCTGGGAGAGCTCTGTCAGCTCCTCAATCTGCTGATCCACTCCGGCCTTCTCCAGCATGTCATCCATCATCCTCATCAGTTGGATCACTTCCAGTCTGCCACTGGGCCTCCTGGACACACAGAACATACACACATCCCTTATCTTACCAGCACTTTGCCTACCTTAAGGTACACCGTACTATTACTTTCTACTATTAAGCTGTACCATTACTAATTTAGACGACAAAATCTCCAAGTGAAGTCTACTCGACTAAAATGTATCTGTAAATTAGACATATTCATATTTTTGAACTCACAATGAAGGGAAGACCCGTAGCTTCTGCTCATCATCCTGCAGCTGCACTGTGAACGCACTGAGAAGAGAAGCAACATGAGCAGTTGTTTAAATTCCCCCCCCAAAAATGAGGGTACACATAAGAAAGCAGACTCACTCCTCGAAGAACTCAAGGCTTCGCAGCCCTCTGTTTTTCACAATGTGATATTCTTCCGGGATCAGACTTTCTGAGACACTCAAGTTCTGAAAGACAGAGTGGCTGTGGTTATCACCTCACACTGTAAACTTGTATACAAATATAGATATATGGCAATAAATGTGAATTTAAAGTCAGTACTATTACAGTAAATTACAGTATTTGTAAGACAACTGTAGAACCTTCTACTACTGAATATGAAAAAACTATTTGAATTTCTCTCTTGACTTTTACTTTTTATTTAAATATTATTATTGTATTTTATTATCATTGCAAGACAAAAGACAATACACTAACAGAAAAAAAATGTCTCTAAACTTTTAATACTGATCTAAATGTACAGACAGTCTGCATGGTTTCCCTTTATGAGGTTTCTACTTTTTTTTCTTTTTGAGCTTTTGGGTGGCTGAACAATTAAGTACTGTAGTTGCTGAGCTGGGATAACTTGCTTATTTGTCACATCTGGTTGATTTTGTTATATTGTAAAGCACTGCTTTAATTTTGTGTTGTACCACACATGCTGCTCAGAAAGAAACTATCAGGTAGGTCATGATAAATAATAAAACGTGAATTTCGGCACATTCTAAGGCCTTACATATTTTTGGCATTAAGAGTTAAAAGGTCAGAAAGTCAAACAGGTCACCTGAGACAGTTTACCTGTGTGTCTCCAATGCCACTTCTGTCAGTCAGTGGTGGGAGGGGGGTCGTCTTCCTCTGGGTTACCATAGCATCACACAGGAATGAAATATCCCTGTATGGACATCATCCAAACAGAAGAGAAAAATAAAGAAAACAAGCACATCTAGTCTCTTAGGTTATCTGCAGATTGCAGAAAGCCACATTTAAGACCCTTTGAGACATCTAATGTTGCCCTGATTCGAGAGCAATAACATAATCATCTGATTACAGATAACTATTCAGACAGAACCTAAAATCAGTTTGCCTTTGCAAGGTGTCCGGGTATGAAAATGCAAAATCAAAACCAAGCTGGGTTTGTATTAATCCTGTCTTGTAGAGTTAACATGCATGTTGCAGTAATGACTGTAATACAGTATATGCAAGTAACGTTTTCTTGGATGACAAAACAACACAGTTTGATATTAACTTCAAATGAAATCTTTGGATAAACTTCATTGTTGCAACAACAACAACATTGTTTTGTTGGTCCAGCTTACCTGCCTGCTCCAGTCAGGGACGTTGGCTGCTCCAAAAAGAATTTATATTTCTTGCGTCCAAGCTGGTGATGCCAGACTGCATCCGGCCGTCTGATTCCACAGCCCTGGATACAGAATCGTTTTAGAAACTGCCACACAGAAATACCTTTCTTGGGATTAATGGTGGAAGAATATACCTTGCAGTGCCGGTGGTGTGCAGTGTGCCCCAGTGTGCTCCTGCTGCTGACAGTGGAGGTAAGGCTGACCAGCAGTTCATCTGGGATGATGTGGTTGTTGGCAATAGGAGGCCGTGGCTTTCTGATCTCAGCTGGGACTTGGAAATTCAGTTCCATAACTGAGAAAAATCAAATCAAACTCAAACAAACCAGTAAGCGTATAACTCACCTTGGTATGACGGGATGTACATGCATGTATACTCTTTAAAATCACACAAAAGGTACCCACACATCTTCCTATGGTGATGATGAACACTACTGTTGTGATAAATGAGATCAGGATGCATAATTGTGTTAGTTTGAGGGGGGGAAGGTATAACTTGTATTTATCTTTGAGAAACAGACAAAAAAGCTGTGTGACTTTTTTTTTGTGTAATCATTACTGCGAAAGTTAGTGGCTGTTGTAAATATCAAACTTACAGTATGAGTAATGATTTCCTAGCATTAGCTAATGGTTTGTTTGTTTCTCCTCCACCTGTTAGCTACCCCCTCCCCCGTGTCTGTGTCCCACCTCTGGTGTCCAGCGCCGGCTCGGGCCTCGAGGAACTCGGCGCTGAATTGTCTCTCGTGGACGCAGACATCCCGGACTCACGGTGGAGATGTCACGGTGAGCTTCTGGAAACTAAATTCCAAAACGTCGACGAAGTGATGTGGACGAGAAGATGGTTTTATTTGCCGAGAAAACAGAAACCGTCCCGTCCACTCTCCCCCGAGGTTCACTTCCTGGTCGCGTTGCCTGGAAACGCGACCAGCGTTTTCCTGTATATAACTAAATGTAAAACAATACATAGTTTTGTTTTATCAATGTATGTTTGAATATAAAACAAGGGATACAGATCTCTCTTTATTTGTCTACGATTGTTTATCGACAGGAGGGACACCTGCCTTGTTTTGGAACACAAAATAGACACAACAAATACATAATTTTAATTAATTTAATTAAATAACCAATCAATCAAACATCATAATAATAATATCATAATATACAATATTTATCTTACACTCTTTAAATCAATAATGCCATTTAAAAAAAAATAACTTATTATTTGACTCAGTCGTTCCCATTTTGTTTTATTTTGGCTCTCTATGATGGAGATAATTGATTAATAGGCTAATTTATATCAAGATTAATACATCACATCGTGATATTTTGATTTTAAGTAGGCTGGATGTTTTTGTTTGTTTTGTTTTTTTTGCTATCACAGACACGTGCTGTATCTAAATAACCTAAACCTGTGTCTACTTCAAGCCACATGTCGCCTAGATATAAATTATACTATTTGGGTACTCTTATAAGTATCTAAACCCATATATGTGATGTTTAACGTTAAATGTTATGGCTAAACATCAGTTATCCCTCTGAGACTGCTGTAACTCCCTCCCATGTGACTCGTCACTGCCCGGCTCTGCGCGGGAGGGTGTGTGTCGCCTGCTGTGGTCTCTTTTTGTTATTATTCCATCAAGAAGAGAAGTGTGCATCAAGTGGATCTGGAGTTGTCAGCAGATAAGTCGCAGCAGGCATGAAGCAGAGAAATCCGTGTATGACAAGACTTCAACTCAGCGATCAGGATGATTTCCTGTGACGATTATGGATTTAATTCGCTGTCATAATTTTGAATTACTTGATTGCGCAATTCTCATCTCATCACTGTTTGTGATAGGTGGTAAGTGACTGCTTCTTCTCCCCTTGTTATGAGATGAGTTTCAGTTGTTTACCTTGAAATGGTAGCTGTATAATAATCATACGTTGATAGTTGATAGTTAATGCTATGTCCTATGTAGAAGTAGACTCGTAGGGCTTTTTGCATTTGAACACCTGCAGAACTAGACTGAGTATTGCATCCTCTCAATTCCCCACAGGATGCTTTCTCTCCTGCCTACACGTTGGCTACAACACTCATTCAAAACGTTTGATCTACTAACACTTTCTTGCCAAAGTTTCCTTAAACCTTAAAATTAAGTGAAGCAGTGTATAGATTGATACCAGCTTTTCTGTGTTTTGAATCTGAGTCTACGAATTGGCTTGTATTTTAACAGTCCATGCTTGGAATATCAATTAAGACTGTGAGAGTTGACATCTTTGCCTATATGGTAATCTTTGCACATATTCTATGGACAAGAAAGAAATCTAACAATGGCGAGCAGCGTAGCGACCCATGAGGGGGGGTGGGGAACGGGGGCTTGGGAGTGTGTGGATAAGTGATGGGACTATGTGTCTCAGTGGCTCTACAAAACACCTAACAATAACATGTCTTCTTATCACCACTGAAACAAACAGACAGACAGACACCAGCGACATGCATCTGTCAGGTGCCCCACATGTGCCATTCGAGGTCCTCCAGATAGGACCAAACAAAGACCCTTAGAAGGAATTTGCATATGAAAAAAGCCTTACATGCTGTGGGAGGGGATTTGTGGTTGGCTGGGCTCAAACAGGCAACAGGCCAGGCTCTGAATCGTCTGAACTCAGGGGAATACTGAAGACCACTGGATTCAGTAAAGAGCATATCTTACATCAGACACCACCTGTCGTGGTTTTCTAAAATATACATGGATAGTCTTTTTTTTCTCCATGGTTATGAAAGTCTGTGTTTTTGTAGACATACCATAGCTACTATGCACTGCTGCAACATGCCTCTAATCTGGTTTGAATTTACTGGCGGATCCTTGTTGTAATGAGAGCTGATATAGACATATGGTCAGAGCATCACCACTGATGCCCGTGATCTCCATCACACCCCCGGGACAATCGGCCCATACTTCCAAGTCCAAGTCTAGACATGTATAAGCTGCTCCTGGAGAATTCTGCCAACTGTCTGTGAAATTGATTGACCTCCACTAATGACGGAAGATTGGTGCCTGAGTTGGTGAAGATGGAGCACCAATTGTAATTGCACTCTTTTACTTCTCTGTAGTCTCCACTCAGCTTGATTGTGCTCTTCAGACATGATTACTGTGCGCCATTATCATCTATGAAGAATATTATTGGAACATCTCTTTTCATATCAGTGTAGCTACATGTGTGACCCCAGCGGCATAATGATGTTGACTCTTTCTTGCACCCATCATGCAAAACATACTTTCAAATATGGTTCAGTCTGATTATCATCTAATCGAGGCAACACTTTTCCAGCTGATTTGAAGCCGTCTTTTTGTGGCATCAAGCATCTGTGGCCCCTTATGCACATTCCATAAATTATGAGGATTGCTGTCTCTGAGCTGGTCCCATTTGTTCTGCTTGGAGTATGGCAATTTTGAGATGCCTCATGGTAGCTATTTGTCTTTGATGCTTTCTTGCATATGTAAGAGCTGTAGGGGACAAGTCTCAAGGTAAACATGATGTATGTCAGGAAGAGTGAAGCAATAAGCAATGCATCATTATAGGATTGAGGTTCTAAAGAAGTTTGGGTTTCAGGTCACAGTGAAACGGTTTAACCCTTTAGATCTTGCTTGACCAACTCGTGGGTGTATCTTCATAAAAAGATGATGTGGCGCCTCACATTGCTCAAATCCATATACTCAAGTTAACAAGAGTATGTCAATCCAATGTAATAATGCAGCCATGACAAATTACATCATGAGTTTAAATATTTTACTCAGTGTAGTATGGAAAAACTTCGGTTAAGTGTTGGAACACCCAAATGCAGAATTCATATTATAGTTTCTGTATTATTGATGTTTAGGGGTTTTAAAATGCAGTTGTCTTTTTGAGATTTGAGAAATTAACCAAGATTATAGAAACTAACATCCTACAAATATTGCACATTCCAATGCCTGAGTTGGTGTTCCTATAACTTCCTTATATATACAATTTTTAAATAAATCTAGACATGTTAAGGTTTGAAATAGCACTTTTCCTGGAAATCAACAATATCAGCTATTTTATAAAGCTTATAACTAACAAACAAATGTCTGGTGGAGTCTACATTTACAGTGAAGTTGTGAACTCTAATTTAAAGTTTGGATCTCATGGGTGGATTATGTTTATTTATTGCACTAAAACAGTCTCTTTCTATTTGTTTTAATATGAAAGATAAGGTGCAGTAGTTCTCTGTCTATGATGAGACGGAAATCCTTGAAATGCAATATTATTTGTTTTTTCTTTTCTTAAATGTGTGATACATTTTATGATCATGAAAAGTTGAAAATCAAATAACAAAAAACTCCCACTATTTTCAAGACGCACATGATTAAGTCATACACAGATCGAGAATAATTGCTTTTCATTGCTCTCACTGGAGAGGATCAAGTGCTGATCCTCTGATTAGTATGTATAGCATTCATTGATAGAAGTGAGACTTAAACCCAGAGCAGTGTGGCTTTAATGTCCTGCTGATCAAAACACACCATAAAGTGTAAAGTAAATGCTTCAAATCTTCGGTCGGATGCAATCACCATGGAAATAGATTGAACACTGAAGCCAAACAGTGTAATTGGTTACCATGGCAGTCGGCCATGACGCCTTGAGAGGCTCTTAAATTTAAAGTCCTTGTCCTGACAGCTGCTGAATTGTTTTTATCAAAGCAACAGAAAGGCAGCAACTTTCCTATTCTAACGCTTAGTAATCGGGTCATTTCTACACTAAACTAGAAACAACCACATGTTATACAGGAGAGTGCATTTGATCACAAGTCACTAATGTACTTTTAGTTGTAACAAACTATTGTTTTGCTTCTAGACTTAATAGTAGCATATTGAAAATATTTTTTATCAGGAGGAATGACCGTACCGTTTTATTTTTTCCAGCCTAGGTACAGAGAGCAATGATATTCTGTGATATCAATATCTCTAAATGTGATTTGTTCGTAGGAGCATTTCCTGACAGGCGGCCTTCACCAGTGGACCAATGCTCTCCCAACCCGTGTCAAAACAGGGCGATATGCAGAATCCGCGGGGACGGCTACTCGTGCTTCTGTGTGCCGGGGTTCCAGGGAGCTCACTGTCAGATCGACGTGAATGAGTGTGTTTCACAGCCCTGCAGGAACGGAGCCACATGCGTGGACAGAGTGGGCAGGTTCTCCTGTCTGTGTTCTCCTGGGTTCACTGGTGAGTGGAAATAACCGTGCTTGGTCTCCTCAGAGCATCTCAAGAGTGAGACCACATCATTTCAATGCTAAATTAACAAAGGGCTCTATGAAAAGGATTCCTAGCCATTTTAGATTAATAGAGAAAACAACGGTGCTTACACGTGCAAATGTCTAACCTCTGTTGTGGATGAATTTTAACAAATGTGTGAAATGTTGAATGGGGTTAAACATAGGTCATCCATGTTGTTAAAGAGCTGCTAACATGACTGTAGACTCTTGTTTTCAAAGAAGTCTGGTCAAGTGAGTTCAATATGATTTATGATTATTTAAAAGTAATTTAAGAGTAGTAAAGTGTAACTGAAAAGCTCAACTAACAACATCTAATGTGTTAATTCATTCAATCTCTTATTGGGATGTAATTTACATTTATTCTATTTTCTATTTATCTTTATTTTCTATTCTTTTATGTTTCCAGCATCCAAAAAACTACCCATTTTGATAAATATTAGATTAACTAAACCCCAATGAATCAATCTGCTAATAGGAGCCTGAGAGCATCACGACAGACAAAATAGATTTAGTGAATCACCTATTTAACTGTTCATTTACTGCATTTAGGCAGTCTAAATCCTGTCTTGTTAGTTGTACTTTTTCATGTTAAACTTTCATTCTCATCATCTTTTTCCTACATTGCACGAAGATGGTATGATTTTCTCTTTGTGCAGGGATGCATTCAAACATATGTTGTCTACAATGCACTGTTTTTAAAATTGCAAACAGCTGCAGAAGCCTTGCTGTGAGCAATCCGCTCATGATCACAGCCAGTACACATGAAAGCTTTGCTCATTTTTGCCCCCTGCCCCCAGTCTACATAGCAGGCTCACTCGCCCTCTGACATTGGAACTGCTTTGATTTTCACAGGGGCCACTTGTGACGTCCAGATTGATGAGTGTCAATCACAGCCATGTCTCAATGGCGGCAGTTGTCATGACTACGCCCGTCGCTTCTCTTGCACCTGCCTGCCTGGTTTCCAAGGACACCGATGCGAAATCAACATTGACGAGTGCCAAGAGCAGCCATGCCAAAACGGGGCTCTGTGTGTAGATGCAGAGAATGTGTAAGTGGCCCAGCCCCAGTCGTTGGAAATAAGAAATTGTAGCTTTTGCAAAGTTTGTTAAAGCAAAATTGTTGTAAAAAAAGATTTTAAACCTGTTCACATAGACTTGAGGAAATATGGTAAATATTCTCACTAATGTGATCATCTCAGCTACAGCTGTGACTGCTCTCACACAGCCTTCACTGGCAGACTCTGTGAGACACCACTACCACCGTGCCTCTCTGATCCCTGCTTCAACAGCGCCACCTGTAAGGACAACCAGGGTAACTACAGCTGTGAATGCTGGCCAGGTACATGAAGCACTTTCTCACTCAGTTAACAGGGAAAATATTGTATTTCTGAGTTAAAGGTTTTTAAAGGAGATTTTCTTTTAAAGGTTTAGAGACACTGGGTAGTTAGGTAATAGAAACAGAATTTGCAAACAGAGAATGAGACAAGTGCTGGTGAAAAAGTGAGCAAAGACAGACGTATACTGAAAACAGCGGTTGACACCAGCCCTGATCAAGACAACAACCGCATGAAGCTGCATACAAACAAAAATTCTGTCCCCTTTACTTAATCTATCTACTATGTGTTGTCAATCGTATGAATTATTCCCATCACAAACACTATCTGACTTCCTCATTCCAGGGTTTGAGGGGCGCCAGTGTGATATTGACGTCAATGAGTGTGGCAGCAACCCCTGCATGCACGGAGGCCGCTGCATTGAGAGGTCGTGGCAGGTTCTGTATGGCAGCGAGCCTCTGCTTCCTGAAGTCTATGACCAGCAGCATGCTGCAGGCTACATCTGCAGCTGTCCTCTAGGATCTACTGGTAATCTATTCTGATTAACCAAACTGAATTCATTATGTCTTACACAGATCTCACAGTGTGTGCAGTCAGATGTCTGATCAAGGGAATAAGCAGTTTCTGATTGGAGCAACAACAGGGTGAATGGGTAAATTAGAAATGGGAATGTTTTGCGTTATACATAACTAGAAGGGTGCACTCAGTATCTCCGCCTTCAGCATGTAGCTAAGAGTCAGAGTATATTGTTGGTGCGTTGATGCCCAGAGAAGCTTTACATTGTTGCAGGGATGTTGCATCAAATTATACTTCAGTTGCAAAAGAAGAAAATCCTGTTTTTTCTGCTTACACAAGACTTGATATAACAATGAGGTAAGACTGTGAGCTGTTGGCTGCTGAGAGTTGTGTTCTAAAAATTGACTCTCTGCCAAGTCGCTGTGGCACTGCCTCAGTAAGGTGACTAAATAGCATTAGTTTAATCCCCAGGATCTGGCTTTGCTGGTCTCCTGACTGGAGCCACTCAGCCCTTCGTTCTTGTAGAGAAGTAGAAACAGAGCAGACCTCCACTGGAATGGCATGTACACACACAAACTAATATGGTGCAGTTAGACAACTTTGAGGCTATCCTGGGGGAAAAAGTGACGGCATGATGTGGACACCCGCACCATGGATTTGGGGGATTTTGTTGCTTGGATCAGGTAATATCAGAAGACGTTTCTGTATAAATAGATATTTAGTATATCATTACGTAATAGGTATTTAATTCCTGTGTTTGGTTATCTTTTCTTTTACCAATTTAAAACAAATACACCTGTTGTTACTGTATTTTGGGTGCCAACTCATTTAATTTGTTTTAGCTTTTACGTCTAACCATTTGTCTACTGTACAGATTTTAAATGCTGATAGTAACCAACACATAATAAGATTTCTGGAGACAAACACAAACAAGCAGACAAACAATGTTGTAAGGATAACACATGTATAAGTAATAGTTGGGTATGCTGGTATCTGGCCGGTGTCCACAGTAAAACACACCACCAGCATAGAGATCTAGGGTTAATTCCCCTGACAGTTTGGCAACAGGTGATGCTAACTTGACTTGGCATGTGGACATTTTGGCATGTGGAAAAGAAATCTGCTAAAACAGGAACCATGATATACATATCATGTGTTGGCAAAATATGGTAGAAAAGGGGAGAAAAAACTGGGCAAATGTCCTTTGTTTTGTTTATGTAACATGCCCCCATAATAACCTCGTTCAAGTGTAGCAGGGAAATCTATTGCTTACAAGACCAGTAGAATTACGTTACATACGTTGTATAAAGGCAGCAGTAACAGAGTTCAAGAGGGTTTGTTTCTTCTCTTGCTGTAAAAACACAAGCTTGGTGTGACTTTATATTTTTCTACTGACAGGTTCCTTCTGCCAGGAGGTGATAAACCAGTGTGATCCCATTCCCTGCCAGAATGGGGGCAGGTGTGAGAGCCATGTTGAAGGCTACATTTGCCACTGCCTCAAACAGAGCCATGACGGTGTCCTCTATGGAGGTGTAAACTGTGATGTGAGGCTAGTGGGCTGTGAGGGACATGAATGCCAGAACCAAGGCTCCTGCTCTCCTTTCTTGTTGGATGGGACTCAGGGATACACCTGTTCCTGCTTACCTGGGCACACTGGACCCCTCTGTCAGACCCCCACCACCTTCTCCTTTGAACGCAGAGGCTACCTGCTGCTGCAGAGTCCCCAGGTGGATACCGTAGAGTCCTGCAACATCACCCTCAGCTTCAAGACGACTCTGCCCAGAGCGTTGTTGTTCCAGCAGAACAGCAGTGGGCTCCTGCTGAGCCTGGAGCTGGACGGAGGACAGCTTCGTCTCTCACTGAGGAAGGAGGTCTCTGGTGGGGCTGAGGCAGAAAGCCCAAACCAGGTCCTGGAGCTTCCACACAATGTCACAGATGGAGAGTGGCATTCTGTGAAGGCTGTGCTCGGAAGTGGGATGCTCAGTCTGACACTTTTGGATGATGCTGGGAGCTGTGGGAGCCAGTCGTGTCACAAGGTGGCCCCAGTCCAAAGCTCCCTGGCCGGGCTGGTGTCGCCTCCTCAGGACACTTTCATTGGAGGAGTGCTTCAGGACTCAAACGGCCCCAGTGAAGACTCTCTACTTCCAGCATTTATTGGTTGCATGCAGGATGTGATTGTGGACTGGCAGCTCGTCGTCCCCGAGCATTGGCGAAGCGACTCTGCTGCTAATGTGTCCCCTGGCTGCAGCCACAGGGACCGCTGCCTGGACGTGCCTTGCCAAAACAGAGGACAGTGTGTCAACCTGTGGCAGAGCTACCAGTGCCGATGCCCGAGGCCTTATGAGGGGCAGGACTGTGAAGAGGGTATGTTCACAGCTGTGACCTAATAGACTCCAACAGGTGGACAGTCAAATAGCAGCAACACAGTGTAAAAAAAAAATGGGAGAAGATTTTGTGTTTTTTGCTAGTAGTCCCATTAAACTAGATTATTCTTTCACTAAAAAAAAAATATTAATAAAGTTTGGGATCGATAACCATCAAATGCAGAAATGGGACTTTTTGAGAAAACCTGATTGAGTCACCAGGTCATTTTCAACAAATGTCTTAAGTGGGTAATTAAATAACATCCTCAGTTGCTGTAACAGAAGATAAGGGGGGCGAGATGAGGCCAGTCAAAAGCCACAGTAAAGGACGAAGGCATGAGATCCTCTTATCTGACGCACTGGATTAAGGAAGCAAGGGATTCTATTTTGGAAATACACAGAACATGCCAGCAAAGAGTAGACAGTTGAATACTGGAATCAAAACATCCAAATCTAAATAATAAATAGAAACTTGTAGTCTGAATTTGCCACTCAACAAATTTGAAAATATCTACACATGTTTTCATACGTTTTTTATATTCAATTCAATTCAATTCAATTTATTTTGTACAGCCCAAAATCACAAATTACAAATTTGCCTCAGAGTGCTTTACAATCTGTACACATACGACATCCTGTGTCACATCGGCACAGGAAAAACCTTTAACGGGGAGAAAAAAGGAAGAAATATATTCAGAAATATATTGTATGACCTGTCATACACTGTTAGTCCTCTCTGCTTTAGCTTTGTGTGTTCTCATTGTCCTGCCTGTCTAAAGGTGACCAACCCACAGTGGAAAGTGCTGACAGTGGACACAGAACATACAGAACAAGACGGCTGGTGGCTGCTTAAATTTCCTCGTCCTTTGCCCGTATTTCGAGGGACCCAAAAAACTAAAAGACTTTTTCTCCAGTCAGTTAGTTCTGAAAATACACAAAGCTATCATAATGCTCTTTTAATAATAAGTATTTTGTGTCTGTTCTCAGCATAGACAGAATAAATAGTGTTCATTTTAGTCTAATAGATTTGTAAGAGTAAGCTCTTTTTGTTATGTCACATGCTATCGTTTTTCTTATCCTGAGTTCACTCAGAAGACTGCAAATAAATGATATTCTAGACTTATGAAACCCCTTTGAACATACAAGCTGAAAATATTTGTTTTCTTGATGTTGACACCTAGCCAAGTCACTTTTCTCTCATCTTTAACCTAAAACATTTCTTGTTTCATAATTTTCCCCTCTTTATAGAACACTTGACCGCACGCTTTGGGAATGAGGACTCTCGCAGTTATGCAGCGTTCACTGTCACCGATGATCTGGATGACGACTTCTCCATCTCCCTCTTCCTGCGTACACGGAGGCACCATGGGCTCCTGCTGGCGCTCGCCAACAGCAGCAGCCAGTACCTGCACATGTGGCTGGAGGACGGCAAGGTCACGGTTCAGCTGAATAACTTTGAGAGTCTGAAGGCAAAGAGTGCGATTGATGACGGGGAAGTCCACTTTGTGAGTGTAGTGGTGGTGGAGCATCGTATGTCTCTGTATGTAGCAGCTCAGAAACAGGGTGATGTGGAAGTGAGGACAGTCAATGTCCAAGCAGGACATACTGTGTATGTGGGAGGTCTGTTGGAGAGTTGGACAACTTCAGTGTTCGGTGGATATTTTAAAGGCTGTATTCAGGACCTGAGGATCAACGACAGGCGGCTGCAGTTCTTTGGGTTGGGCACCTCGGTGAGCTCTTATCCTCTGGAGCTCAAGGAAAATGTGACTGCTGGATGTTCAGGGGACAATGCCTGTGGTGTGAGTAAAAAAATGTCCATTCTTTGAACTTTGTTGACCTCATTCTCACTCTTTAGTGTGAGCTGGTTTAGGGCGTGCACAAATGGATTAAAACTTAAAATCCTGCTTAAATTGAGACCTCACTCATGACCATGACATCATTCAGATACAATTCACACATAGTTACACCTCATATTAAGTGCAAGGACATCAGATATTATTTGGTAAAAGCCCCTGTGTCAATGTTTCATCCTCAGACAAACCCTTGTCTAAACGGTGGGATGTGTTACTCCATGTGGGATGACTTCAAATGCACCTGCCCTCCCAAGACAGCAGGGCGGCGCTGTGAACAAGTCAGGTGGTGCGAGCTGTCCCCTTGCCCCACAGACTCAGAGTGCAGGATGCTGAACCAGGGATATGAATGTAAGTGGTGTTCACAATTTCAGCAGTCATAAGCAGAGGTGTTCGAGCGTCCAAATCAGTCATTATATTGATTTATTATCTCAAAATAATGAGTTGGTATCTCAATATTATGATTTAGTGTCTCAAAATAATGGGAAACTTTCTCAATATTTTTGACTTAATAGCACAAAATAATAAGAAAGTTTCTCATCATGTTGAGATACTAAGTCATTATTTTGAGATACTTCCTTATTATAATGACTTAAAAGATATTTTTGTTATCACAGTGGCAGGAATGGGCTTCCACAGTGGTCAGGTTTGTTGCCTTGTTCTACTTGACAATTTCTTAGTTACATAAAAGCTTTTAAACCCAGGAACGGAGTTATTTACCTTTTTAGACTTACATAAATTTAGGCCTCCTGACCTCAATCTGCCCTCACAGTATATTCTATGTGCTCCGTAAAGCAGGATTGGCCGTAGGCCAGCTTATTCTTATTTTTGTTGGGATTAGTGATGATTTGCTGGGTTTCCTGTGTACAGTGATTAACTCATCGAGGATACCTGCTTGTTACGGATTTTTCCGACAGATGACCCCATCTTGTTGCCTTGTAGTGTTATAAAACAGCTAAATGCCATGCTGTAATAACACCTTATGTTTCTTTTCTTCAGAAACCACTGCTCCTGTCTAATGCCTTTGTTGCAACAAAGTGTATGCGTAAATGTGTAAACAAATATACACAACATATATTCTCTCTAATCTCCTAGGCTACTCCAATGCAACCTTCCTGAATGACAGCACTGTGTTGTCCTACCGGGGAAACGGTCACATATCCCGCAACCTAACTAACCTCTCCCTAAACCTACGCACACGAAAGCGTAACACAGCTATTCTCCACGCAGAGAAGGGCTCAGCATTCATTACGCTCTCCGTCCAAGGTGGTTTGCTCTTCATGGAGCTTCAGAGTCCCACTGGAGAGGAGGAGGAGGAGGGAGAGCAGGGAGTGACTACGGTCAGCCTCAGCAGCAAGACGAGTGTTAGTGATGGCGAGTGGCACAGCGTCCACCTGTTCATGGCCGCGCCATGGGCACAAACCTCCCGCTGGACTCTGGTGCTGGATGAAGAAATAGAGGACGCCAGCACTTCCAGGAGCCAAGGAGGCAACCTGAACTTCCTCAGGCAAGGGGTGGACATCTTCTTAGGGGGCCTGGCCCCTGATGCTGGGTGGTCCCTAGCTGGGTGCCTGGACACAGTAGAGCTAGGTGGCATTGCCCTGCCTTACTTCAGCTCCTCTGATGTGAACCTCCCACGCCTGCAGGAGGAGCAGTTCACCCAGACGTCACAGGAACCGCCGCTCGTCGGCTGCAGCGGGGGCCCCGTGTGCGAGCCCAACCCCTGCCTGAACGAAGGGGAGTGCCAGGACCTCTTCAACACCTACAACTGCAGCTGTGCCGCAGGCTGGGCCGGGAGACGCTGCAGCTTCTTCACCGACACTTGCGCTTCCAACCCCTGCGTTCACGGCAACTGCAGCGTGAACGGGCTGACCTACGAGTGCACCTGTGAGGCAGGTTACGCAGGGGATGACTGTGATGAGGAGGTGGATATGTGTGAGAATCACCTGTGTGCCCATGGAGGCACCTGTCTGCATGGGTCAGACAGGTACGCCTGCCTCTGCCCGGAGAACTACACTGGACCCATTTGCAAGTGAGTTCAGCATAGAATTGGAAATAATAGAATAAAACTGTGTAGTCAATTTCTGGTGAGTGCCAAAGGCCTGTGTTAAACATAACCAGATAAATATTGTATGCTCTGAAGAAAACTTTTCTCTTCTATTAACAGTTTTGAGGAGCTTAGGTACTTAGTAAACACAAAATACACAAATAAATGCTCCAATTTGCACAAACAAGGGACCGCACTACAACACAAATAAAGTCCTTCAATGTAAATGTTTCCACATCGCTGCCTCTGTTCAGCATTTCAACCACGCCTGCTGTGAGCGTCTCAGATGTTGCATTTCTATTCTAGTGTCAGCCAGAAAAGGCCTCAGTCTGCTGTGGTGTCTCACTACACAAACCTCTCTGGTTCAGCGCCAGTTTCTTTCCCCTGTCATCTACCGTTTGCCTCGGAGAACCAGCAGGGGAACGCCTCCGAGCATTTATCCTGTAAACACACAGCCTCTTGCATTTGGCCTCTTTTGCACAAGGAAAACCTTTGCAAGTGTCTCGCTAAGACAAGCTGCACATCACCCTTTACTGGGAACATCTACGCTGTAAAGTTTTCATCAAAATGACTTCTTTTTGTTTGTGTCTCTTGTTTGTGTCTCTTTCTACCCCGTTTCCCCGTCTTTCTTTCTGTTTCTCTCCAGTGAACGCATTGAAGAAATTCCGTGGTACATTGTTGTCAAAAATGTGTAAGTTTTTTGTTTTTTTTCTATTTCTCAGGTGTTAGCTATTTGTTTCCTGTTAGATATTCATCTCTCAAATGTCATGTACAATGTCTCCTGTTTTTTTGTTTGGCTGTGTGCAACAAAATGCCAAGCAAAGCTAATATTAACACTCTGACATCTTGCCTTGAGATGAGATACCAACGGTTTCAAATGAGTGACAGCTGTAGTTCAAAATGATTCATCTAAATTAAAACTTCACCTCCAAAAATGTTACGCTTTCCAAAGTAAAAAATACAGTATTTTGTAACCATTGATGAATGAATTGACAACAGATAAATTACATTTTGGAACAGAGCTGCTGTGCTTTAGGCAACCAGAAGGTTACAAATTATTGTCTTTTTCAGTCCTGTACATGCGATTGGACCTCCTGCTGGTGAATAGTGGCCAGAGGACTTTAATGTTATTAACCTGGTCCTCTCCTAAGCCTCTTTGTCTCCCTTGTGGGGAGATGCAGAAAGCTGAACAATACAGCTCCTGCTTGGCTGATCCGTCTGCTTCCGGCAGATGTAAAAACGTCAAACGTTGCTGCACATGACCTGCTGAACGCCTCAATACCTCTGGTACTCCGGCTTTAAATACAACACATGTATTAACCCTCTTAAATGTAACTCCTATCTCCTGTAACCAGACGGCCTAAGCTGCCTGTTTCTGTGTGCGGCGATGACACCAGAAACTACACCTGCTTCAATGGAGGCAACTGCACTGACAGAGAGCTGTACTGTGACTGTCCACCTGGCTTCATTGGACACCGGTAGGAAAGAAAAATATATCAATATTATTAAATGAAAGGCCGACCTGTAAATAAGTAAAATGCCTCCAGAGCCAACTGAGATACTAAGACTGATTTATCCACACAGCATAGCATGAGTTTGTGCAGAACACATTAGCTGATTGGCATCATCTGCTTCATTCATGCATCACAATCACTGACTCATTCACCAGCTGTGTGGCTATTAGCTGACAAGTAACGTTCCATCATATTCATGGTGCACAGCGTGGCAGTTGTGTCCTGACACTTCTCACTTCTACTCTGCTATTACACTCATGCCAATGCCTGCAGCAGCTTCCTCTCCCACCCCAACCTTCTTCTTGTGTGATATATATTTAGCATGTTTGACATAACTAAGATCTAGGTGTGTTTACTAAGGGGGGTAGTTCTCCCAACAGAGCGTGGATCCTTTGAGAGCTCCCAGAGCAAAGCCTTTTCTTCTTCAGAACTTACTGTATAACTATTTGCTGTAAGTGGTAACTTCCTTGACATGCGTGTCCCTGACTGAACTGTGACTCTGTGTTGTTAGGTGTGAGCAAGAGCTGGATGAGTGCAAGTCCAACCCCTGTCTAAATGGAGGCTACTGCCGCAACCTCATCAACACGTTTGTGTGCGTGTGCGACATGAGCTTTGCTGGAGACACGTGCCAGACGGACGTAAGCGACATTTACTTTTACGTGGCTGTGCTGCTGTGGCAGAACCTCTTCCAGCTGCTCTCTTACCTCATCCTCAGGCTGGACGACGAGCCAGAGGTGGACTGGGGAGGCAATGACTGAATGTGTGTGTGTGTGCGGGCGCGTGTGTCTCTGCACTTGTCTTTGGGACTGAGAAAAGTGGGTGCAGAATAGGGTTTGCAAGTTTGTCCGTGAATGTGTATGGGTGATTGATTGATCATAAAAGATTAGAATGGCCAGTGGTTTCCAATACAAAACACAGGGGATCAGCAGGTATTTATGAGCACACACTGGGTTTCTCTAGTTTGACAAGGTTAATGGTACCACAGAGCTGTTTCTGTGCCTTAAAATTATACTTTAGTCATCAGAAGCACCTTATTCAGTATAGTTATTTACTCAATATATTTTACTTATTTAAGTAGCTATAGATCACAGATGCAATAATATCTTCCAAAACCAACACACACAAATTACACTTTAGGGCTGCAACTAAAGATCATGTTCATTATCAAGTCATCTGTTTATTATTGTCTTGATTTTTGGACTTATGTTTGAACTAAACTAAACTAAAGTAACACACTCAAACTGCTTGTTTTGACTGGCCAATAGTCGAAAACTTAAATGAAAAATATAATTTGAAACGATATGAAATAAGAGAATTGCATCCTAACTAAGATTAATCAATTAATACACTTGTTCGCAGTTAATTGACTAATTGATTAATCAAATAAACAGTGCAGTATAATTTCTGTGGTCTAAAGGGAAGGATAGACTACATTCAATAAAGCACTTTCTGAAGCAGTGAAGAACATTATAGAATATGTTTTATTTATAATGTTTCTCATTGAAGATATCCTGTCAGTCTTGTCTGAACTGGATTTTGGGAGCTCCACACGGAGGAATGTGTGAACTATCAAAAACACTGTTGTAGTTACAAAAGCACCTAGCGGGGATAGAAGACGACAAGATGTCTAACTTTGTTCTTGATGTGCATTCAGAGCGCTGTGGTGGCTGACTGACTGACTGCTGTGTGTTGTTTTGTACCCAAAGAAGAAGTTTCCGTCTCTAAACCTTCCTGACTGAGGAAAAGATATTTAAAGCCTAAAATTCTCTGCGGCTCTGCTTGA
Organism: Ophiodon elongatus; assembly: GCA_016806645.1. Lineage (NCBI taxonomy): Eukaryota > Metazoa > Chordata > Actinopteri > Perciformes > Hexagrammidae > Ophiodon > Ophiodon elongatus. The sequence goes on from JACSYO010001855.1 coordinate 272,766, forward strand.
ATGGTACTTACCAACATTCACCGTGCTGTTGTGGTCAACAACAACATTTCATAACACTATAAATCAATCTCTGTTCCTCAAGAACTTGATTGTGTCTTTTCGTCTCATTGTGCTGACATCATACTGGATGATCCATGTTTGACAGTAACTTGTTGTTTGTCTGTCTTTCCTTCATCATATTCTGTCCTCATGTCTTGTCTCGGTTTAAATCCAGTCTCTGTCTTTGATGTTGTCAAATTAAAAAAAACATTGTATCAGCCTTTGTCTGTCTTCTGTCCTCTTTTCATCTTCTTTAACTATTTTTTCTCTTCCATCACCACACATTTCACTTTCATTTCCAATTTCTTCCCTCCATTTCCTCCTCTAGATGACTAACCTCAGTTGAAGGTTAACTGTTGTACAAATCCTTTCATTGATTTCCTAACTGTGTCAGTGTGTGTTTGTGAGTAAAGGAGCGGAGGCCGAAGTCAGGTGGTTACCGTGACACCAAACATAGACACTTGATCTCTCTTAACAAGATGTATTGTGAGTAGATCTCAGAATAGCCTAAGTTCATAGACACACAGAGTAAACACAGAGCATACACACAGTGCTGCATTGTGCTGCTGGTCTGAGCATATTTTTTAATGTTTGGGTTAGTCAGGTAGCATATGGAAGGCTTTCTACCATTTAACATGACAGTTCCCCTGAGCAAAGAGATTAAAGGAGCTGCATTTAACATTCGGAGCATTAATATGGCAGCAAACAACTATCAGCTATGTAAAGATATAGCAATGCGTGCTTTTAGTGCATGTTAGTGCATGTGAACGTGACGGCCGCCACTCTACACTGCTGTCATATGGCGGTTACAGCTGATAACGCCTTCCCGACTGAAAGCTTCGTTGTGGAAGCGTAGCACCCACCTTCCGGTTCCTCCTCAGGTAAACACTGTTCTGCTCTGTCAGCACAGTGCTGTGAGCCGCTGGCTCGCCTTCGCCATGTTGAGAGCCGTTGAGAGGCAATCAAAATGCACCCATTATCCTATCTTGCACATTTAAAGGATAGGTTCACATTAAACAAAAAAAAATCCCAAACACAAGATGCAAGAACAGACGCGGGTTTATGAGAGAGGCGTGCAACTGCATACTGACTACATGTTAAAAAACATGGCTTGCTCCCATTCACCTACTGATGCTGAGGTCAGGGAGTTGTGCTGGCCAATCAACTTCTTCCACATCAAATTCTGAAAAATATTTCTTTATTAAAGGATAGGTTTCCCATTTTTTAAACAATAGACAGGTGCCTATATGAACATTTAAACATGTTTTGCTTGCTGTAATCATTCTTCCTGTTCATTCTTCCTGTTCATACTGTCTATTTAAATATCCTTTTGTCCTATTTCGTCCCCCATCCTTTACACTGGAATCACATTAGGAAGGGTTCTTTTAACGGGCCAATACGAACTAATGGAATGATTAAAGCAAGCAAAAAACAGTGTCGATGTTCGTATGGGCACCTGACTATTGTTTTAAGACAGACTTGAAAAATGGGAAACCTATCCTTTTGTGACGAAATAGTTTTCAGAATTTCATCTGGAAGCGGTTGACTGCACAACGCCCTGACCTCCGCCTCAGTGTGTGAATGGTAGCAAGCCACGTTCCTTTTGACCATTTAGTCAGTGTGCAGTTGCACTGCTCTCTCGTAAACTTGCGTCCTCTATACCGCCCCGTATGTTTGTACAATATTTTAGTGTTTTTCTACTGTGTGTATGTATGTGTGTGAGTGTCCTTTCCAAGCACAGGTAGCCCTTATGGTGAGGAAAGAGGGGGAGGAAATGGGAAGCAGTTTTTCAGTGTCGGCAGTGATATGGCCATCCTTTGAGAGAAGCAGAGGGAGAAATGTGCTTCGCCAGCGAAAACAGCAGCATCTGGCGCTGAAGTGCAGTTTCAGCAGAGAGCTGGTGGCATTCACAGAAGTTTGGTCTGCTTCACAGAAACGTATGAGAGCAGCTTATCTGGCAGGCACCGCCACACACACACACAGAGCAGGTTGATAGTGCTGACAGCAGGGAAGCACTGCTGCCGTATCTGTGTGTGTAGCTGCTCTGCTGAGGCTTCAGGGTGGCCTTACCTTGTACCTTAGAGACTGGTTAGTTAGACATTTCCGTGTCTGTGTGTGTGGCAGTCGGTGACTGATGGCGGGTCCTGGCTTCAGGCTGCTCTGGCTCGCTTGTGTCACACTCACTCTGACAGCCAACTATGCTGCAGTGACAGGTAAGCACTTTCCAGGAGTCAACAAAGCCTGTAGCAAGGGAAAGAAAGCGTAATGTCTACAGCGTCGAGCATGAGTGCATAAGTTATTTTTTGCCTCAGGATATGGATGGTTGTATTTTTATAAGAATTATGTTTCCATGTTGATTGCTCACTGTAAAGTTTGCTGACTTCTGAGATTTCTTTTTCCATAGTCTTGTGTGACCTGACAAGCTCAGTAGGAGGCTTTAGTTGTGAAGATGGTGTCAGCCAAAATTTGTGTATATGTAATATACTTATACATGTAATAAGTGTAATGGAGTGATACTTACAGCTGTTGTTGCTGTTGGCAACCTTGTAGCAGCCACTCTGTGTCACGACTATCACACCAACCAGAACTACTGATGTAAGTGCATCTGCTGCTGGTTAATGAGCGTTAACAATCATTCACTGGCTGCACTGGAAGCTTGATTCTGGGTGTTTGACGCGGTCAGAACTCTGTGTTTGCATGCAGGGTAGTTATGTATGAGCTATTTTTGGTGTGTGAGTGAGTTTCTGGTGGTGTTCATGCTAATGGGATCATCAGGCAGCATCTTGCGTGTGTGTGTGTGTGTGCGTGTGTGTGTGTGTGTGCGTGTGTGTGTGTGTGTGTGTGTGTGTGTGTGTGTGTGTGTGTGTGTGTGTGTGTGTGTGTGTGTGTGTGTGTGTGTGTGTGTGTGTGATCCTCCACAGACGGAGCGTGCTCCATACAGCTTGCGGGTGGCTGCCGTGCTGGCACCGTGTCTGGTTTGCTTGGCGATAGTGGTGATGCTGGCCGTTGCCAAACTGCGAGAGAGGCGGCAGACGGAGGGAGGTTTCACTCCGCGGCAACTCGAAGGCTCCTGGTGGTCTCAACCCACCTGCTGAGCTGGGAAACACATCCATCAGCACTTTGGCAGCTCACGTGGAGCGCCTGGTGTAGTGTAAAGCAGTGAGGACAGGAGAAGTGTGTGTGTGTGTGAGGGTGTGTGTGTGTGTGTGTGTGAGTGAGCAAGACAGAAATAAAAAATGTATAATGTGAAGGAGGTTCTTTAAAACAAAATGTTTCTGCCTCTTTCCCTCCAGTTGACCTCTGAGGGTTTGACCTCTAACCTCCTACTGTCCATCATTCTGGCGTCTGTCGTCCTGCTGCTGGTTCTCGTTCTCACCTCCGTCAGCCTGGTGGTGGCGCTAAATCGCCGTGCCACCCACGGCACCTACAGTCCCAGCCGGCAGGAGAAGGAGGGATCCCGGGTGGAGATGTGGAGCATCACCCAGCCGCCGCCTATGGAGCGACTCATATGAGATGCAGGCGGGGACAGTGTTTACATGCAGGGTGGTAATGGGGTTTTGGTGGTAATGAAGGAGCTAATGCTAGAAAAACAGCCTGCATGTAAACATAGTCTTCCCCTCGCTGTACCTCCATTTTAAATTACTGCTGTCTTTCTTCACAGGCTGGAAGACTGTCTGAGATTTTGTGACACTATTTTTGTGTAATCGTATATATATATCCCAGTGCTTCATCCATCTTCCTGTGATGTTTTGCACCTGGCTTCACCACCCAGTAGTACATCCATCAAAATGCAGAAAGATTTTAGCTCAGACTGTATCGAGTCTGCCACAGGTTTTGTCTGATCCATATTTTTTAGGATTGATGGACCGGTGAGCACTAAAAGGAAAATCGTGGCAGAATTTGAGACACACAAGAACATTGTGTTAAATCCTCATCTAGAAACAAGCAGAATGGCTCAGAACGATTTTCATTTAAAGGATAAGGCTGTCCTGTTTGTCTTATTGCAAACAGGACAGCTGGCTCCGACTGGACACAAAGATCTTTTAAAACTGAAGAGAAAAAAAAGGCTCAGTAATTCCCGAGAAAATAGTTGGGCACTGTAATTTTTTGCAAACATTTCTCAAACAGGAGTAAATTGTTCATTTGTCGGGGACTATTTTCAGCCGAGGATTAATAAACATTTGGTGATCAAGTGAGTATTTACTGCAGCAGGACAGTGTTTGTGTGAACTACAGTTCCCTGAATCATAGTGAAGGAACACGTGTAACAGCGCTTTTTAGACCATAATGGAGCTCTATGGCTCGGAGGTAAAAGACAAAACGTGTTTGTAAAATCAGCTCAGTGTTTGCTTTTGGTCTTTTCATGGGATTTGCTCACAATAGGAAAAACATAGAATATCACAAGAATAATACTTAAAATTCATGAACTTCCATCTGTGTAAATTTACTAGTGGAAAACACCTTCCTAGTTCTTGGTGTATTACATGTCTTGTCTTGCTGCCAGTTTTGATTTATTATTGAGTGAACATTTCCACTGGACTTTCCAAACTGTACCTCCGTACTGACAGAATAATGTACTTCAAGAGTCAGGTTTCAGGAGAAGTTGCAATAGTCGAGAATCGTTTCTTCTAGGCTGACTTGTAGTTGTTAGAAACAAGAACCTTATTGACTGCAGTGTAATTTTAAGTGTATATACCATAATTATAATTTTGTTTATTATATGTTTAAAACTGTGAATTTAATTTCTACCTTTAATTGATGGAAACTGTACATAGAAAATGTGCTGTTTAATTAAAGTAAATTTATTTGAGTTAATTGTCAAAGGTTTATATTAGAAACAGTGTGGTGCTGTTAGAGAGGATTAGCATTTTTGCTTTCGTGTTTGCCAAATCCATAAGCCAATGCACTGATATTCACTATCTCACACACAATAACAATAACACTGCACTATTAAATAAAACAGCACTCTGTGTGAATTGTGAATACACAATATAGCGCCCGGACTATAAAATGCTTTGTTTCTTTACACATACTTTGGTTCTATCTATGTTAATACAGACTCTTTTCGGTATGAAAAAAATTAGATGTACAAGCATTAAACACTATAATTTATTTTCAGTTCACAGTGCATACATTGTGTGCAGTTGTACCAAGTCACTCATCAATAGCACATTAGATTGATCTCAGTTGTTTAAGACGGTTGTTTTCTCTGCAATGAGAACATGCAAGTGTGCACAGAATCAGAAAACCAGTAAATGTTATACCGAAGAGTTAATCATCATGACAACACCCAAAGACACAATAAAGTTGCATACTGTAAGTCGTCCAAAGTTGTCACTCTACTGAAAATATGTTGTTTTTTTGTCTTAAATGTGTAGCTAGGGGCAAGTAATGTTAATATCTTTGTTAAGTCTATAGTACCTCTGTAAACGCTGCTACATAATCTACATAAATTTGTAATTTTTGGACAATTATACTTTATATTCATTGATTACTTCACACTGTATCGTTTTCAGAGTATCAGTTATCTTTAGTGCCTGCAGACATTGAAATGCAAGTAATTTCTTTGTTACTAAATTACTCAGTATTTCTTCCCACAAACCTCTTCAGGTACATTTACAGTAGCCAGTAACCAAAGTAGTAACACATGAAATGCAAGGCAGATGACATTAACTCCACAATACCCAATGCAAGGCAGAATGAGTGCGTTTTGCCAGACCCAATGTTATTTCCATCATTCTCGATTTGACGGAAGCGCTAAATACTGAAATAATAATGAATACCAACAGAATAATACAAAATAAAAAAAATAAAAATCATAGTATACAACACATACAGGTACATACATGCAGATACAACAATAAGCATTGTACCGCGTACAAGCAAGCGTCAGTCTCTGCTTATTTTGATTTGAGGGTGTCAAATGCTTCTGAACATGAATGGCTACATCGGACATTTGTTAATATTCTCTCTATATTCTTTCTTTCAAAAATAAAATCCAAAACATTCAAATATTAGGTGTCTTTTTTTTTTACAACATACAGCACCAATCATATATTATCCATGTAAAATAAACTCAAGCCAGCAAAAATACACGTCTATTCAGTTGAAAATAATTTTTCATCAATATGAAATCAACTAGAGAGACTCCTCTGAGAAACATCTTTAAAAACACTGAGCTCAGAATGAGTGTTTCAAAAAAAAAGAGAGAAAAGAAAAAGAAATAGAAGCACACAAACAATACAATGAATCACCTCATAGTACAATCAAACAAAGAACCTAATTGACAAAAAGTCAAATAACCCAGAGAAATTCAAAGACAATCTATTAAATACAGGCAGGAAGATTCCCACCGACCACCGCGGCAAAGAAAAACACTGAGTAACTCCAGCTGGACTGCAGCCGAAACACAAAAACAAAACAGCTATAAAAACAATGCTAGTACCCAAGTTCATTTCAGGTCCGTTTTTAAAGACCAAACCAGGTCCGTTTATATATATATATATATGTAAATACCATAATGATCAATGTTCTGACTGTGATTTACGGTGGTCTGAAAGCATTGCATACACCTCCTTCCTATAATACTGTACCTTGTTCTGATTATACTGGGTGGTACTCTTACTGTTTAAGGCACACTATACACACCATTCTGTCATAGACACGCCTCAGCTCACACACAGTTTAATAGACGTTCATGTTTATTCATTTAGGGACACATGAAGCTTACTAGAAACTAGAAACTAGATTGATTGTGATTATTTTTCAAGTAGAATCGTGCATTATAATGTAATTACTGTTAAATAAAACTGACCATTTTTGACAATTTTAAATATTTGCATAGTAAATAAGTTTTAAAGTGTTTACAATGAATAAGGCCAGAGGAGAGATTCTTCTGGAGTCTTTTTCTCCTTTTTGGAATTTCCTAGGACTGGTTCCTGGGCTTTTAGAAGCACGCCAAAGACTTTATGAGCAAATCGTTAACGCAGCGCAGCACTCAAAAAGTGGAGAAATAGCTGCTATTAAACTGCCACACCGACTGGCGTCTGGCATAAATCATAAGAACAACGAACCATAAATGTAATAATCCCAACACAAGCACAGAAAAAGCTTTCTTCTTTTCTCTGGGTTTATGGCAACGCAGAGAATGATGGGAACCCCCAACCTCTGGACGCTGCGTTTCTCTCCACAGGAGAGTCCGTCACAGAAATACTTTAGACTCTGTACACTTTACATCCATGGAGCTACTTTCTGAGGAGAACCGTATTGCTTCATTACAGTACAATCATCAACCACTGCATTGCATTACAGTGTGTGACTCAAACCGAGGAGGACAGAGATTGCATTTCCTCCTGTGAGCAAAGAAAGGGAGACAGACAGAAAGAAAGACAAGGAGAGTTGTGTGATAAGTCTGGTGATATTGTATATTACTCTCAAAATGAACTAATGGAATCATTTGGAAGAAGGAAAATGTATTTACCCTACAAACAGGAAATGTGTCCCCACTAAATGCACCGTTCACTTCTGTTTGACTACAGATCCCAGCTGTTTTAGGACATTACTGAGTCTTTTATTTTTATTTTACTTTATATTTATGATTTTTTTTTCAGTAGGAACGGGTACACAATTCATTGTTTCATGTGATTTGTTCACAATAAGAAAACATAGAATATCACCAGCCTCATCCTTTAAAGTTCACCTTTTCCACATCAAATCTAAACCACATGAGCTCTGCAACAACTGGCAACCATTTTTAAGATTGAGAGTGAAAGTTAGATGTGCAGAAAGTACTATTACATAAGTAGAGACAACATGAAGGGGAAGAGTGATGATGATGATGATGGTAGTGGAGAAGGAGAAAGAAAAGGACATGGGGCCTTGACACAACTTTTGACTTTTGAAGCGTTCTGAACAACACACAGAGCCATGCACATCTCATTATCTGGAATGCTATTTAAAAACAGCAGCTTAAAGCACATCATATAAATATTAACTATTATATTAATCCAGAGAAATACTGTGCTGTTTAAGTTCTACTAACTGTTGCATTTAAGATCTGAGAGCATCATAGATTCTTATTACAAAGTACCTGTATGGTATCTATAGATTAAGACACCAGAGTATCAAGAACAAATCACATGTCCATTTAAGGCATGGTGATAAATAAAAAAAAACACTAGTATCACACTCTAGTATCACAGAGTGTACTATTTGTCTCAAAAGCCAGAGTGGACTTTGCGTCTGGAAAATCCTGTCTCACCTTGTCGTTTTTGCTCAAATCATTTTAGTACCAGGTGGTCAAGACAATTTGTGAATCTACAAGTGCAAATTGAACCTGATCTTGTAAAATATTTGGAACACTGAGTAAAAGACATCATGATTTGTTGAGGAAATATCATCCCTTCTTAATCCTCACAAGTACTTAGCCTTTTCTTAAATCCTGTAAATCAAGATGGAAGATTCCTCTATTGCCGGTTGGCTTCTTTTACTTTATCCAAAAAATGTAATTTATGGGTTTCATGGCTTGTTTTCTGGTATAACATTGTGAAAATGTTAAAAGATGAAAATATAAAAAAAATACATGTCCATAAATGTAGATGATTACAGACAGAAATCCTTCGTTTAACCATTTAAAACACTGCAAAAATGTCCTTTTTATCGAGTCTTTGTAGCTTTGTATTTGAGTTTATGAAATTGTGTGTTCTTAAAACAAGTGAAAAATCTCGCTGCACTCCAAAAACACAAAACAATCTCAACATTATGGACTCAGTTTGTGTCTTTGAAGCGCTGCTCTTCCAGTTCACAAGAGAATACCCTTGTATAAAGAAACTAAAACTATATAAATACCACTATGTTGTCACTTCATCAGTGTTCAGGTCACTCAGGAGAAGTACCTATCTTGCATCAGAAGAGAAAATATCTGCCACTGTAATGCCATTTCTTTTAACTTGTTTCTATTGCAAATCAATGCATGAGACCTTGTTTTTTTAAATTGTTTTGTGTAACAGACGTTCATCTCAAGAAACAGGTTCACATTTATTGGAAAAAGGTTAAGTATTATGACAACACTTGCAGGTTTTTTCACTTGTTTTAAGAAAATAAGGTGTTTAGGGCTCTTTTTTACACAGACATGTCATTAAAGATGGAGAATTGTGCAGTGCACCAATTTATCTCTTCCTGTTTCCTGCTCTGGAGGCTGTGACTCTGTTTGTGTCTGCCTGTTCGACATCAAATTTGTTTATAATGTTTCCTGATAGCGGAGCGTTGAGATAAAAAAAAGATCATATTTTCTGTGTAGCTACTTGTAATAGTGGAATTACAGTGAATAGATTTCCATGGAACCTATGGCATTTTACAGACACTGAGTCTTTCATGTCCCTATGACTCGTCTGTGGCTTTGCTCTGGACCTGCTGGTGACTGTTGTTGCAGTGAACCTGTGAGAGCTGCAGGCTGGTGTGGAGGACTGAGCCGAGGCAACACATGGACTCAATCTCCTCGAGGAGGCCTTGATCCTGCACCACAGCTGCCCCCGAGCCTTTACCCTGACCCAGGCACAGGCCGAGCCCCAGGAGCCCCTCCTTGGACACCTCTTTCTCCCACGGGACCTGCATAGCTGACGGGCTGTGCCGCGACGGGCTCCCATGACCCTCCTGGTGGGACTTGCTGCTTTGCTTCTGGAGGGCCTTTTCCTGGTAGTGCCTCACTGTCTCCTTGGACAGCACCTTCCTCCTCAGGATGCTGGTGGAGGCAGTGTGGTTCTGGGCCTGAGGAGGCTCCATGTTGCCCTGTGGGTCTGAGATGGTCCGAGACCGGCACGCTGGTTCAAGAGAATAGTTTGATTCGGAAACGGGCGCTGGAGAACTGTAGGTGTGAGAGAGAGTGGGAGATGGCAGCATGGGTGTAACTCTGTGGGATGCTGAGGGCGAGTAGGAGAAGCGGTCTCTTGGTCGTTGCCCTGGAGGTAGAGGGTGAGGGTCATAGTTGAGCTGATGAGGATATGACCTGGAGATGTCAGCCTCCTGGGCCGGGGGTGTATTCGTGATGATGGGCACTGCGGAAGCTGTCGCGGGTTTCTTCGTCACCTTCAGGCTGCTCTTGTTGGGCTGTCTGCGTGGGGACGGGGGAAGGTGTTTTCCGTGTACCGCACTGTCATCCTGGCCCATATTCCAGCCGCCCTGGTCCCCATCACATCCACTCTCATCTGCAGGTTTAGAGTCGCTGGAAGGTGTGGGCTTGCTCTGCAACAGAAGAAACAAGGAAATACCATTAACTTAATACCTTTAAGAAGAAACACAGATATGCCCTCCTGAAGTTTGTAGGTGAAAACAATATTTCAAGCATTCCTCACAATGTTGAAGTGAGCTTGGCACATATTATCATATCAATAGTTGGCACTATCAATACATCTTCTCAGCCCTTAGTTTCTAACAGATGAACCAAGAACATCACAGCTTTACTTGATTCATTTGATTACCGAGTTCTGTTCGGAGTCCCGTTCTGACACCTTAAGAATTGTGATAAAACCACATTTTAGGACGTAAGTATACACACAGTTAAAGAAAGACACAGTTTTGGTCCTGAAAGAGTTAATAGATGCATATTAAGATATAACAGGAAAGATGCTGTGAACTAAAATGAAGCGGAATTATTTAATGTGGAGGAAACCAATTTAGTTTTTGTGCCCATCTGTCCTCAATCCATCTTCACATATCCAGACATAGTTCTATTCTAATTAATTTAAACTCTTTCTGTTACACCTCTCTGCCTTCTTTCCTTTAAGTCCTGATCTTGTAAATGCTGACTGGCCCTCACATAACCTTGTCTTCCTCTGTCTCTCTTGCGTACCGGGGCCTTGTAGTCTAAATCATCCATGGACCTGAAGAAGTCCAGGCTCTTGGCAGCGCTCAGTTTGCCCTGCTCCACAGTTGTGGTGCTCAGAGAGTCCAGGATTTCCTCCAGCAGGTTCATCTGGCCTGAGCGGCAGGAGTCCATGTCGAGCTCTAGTGAGTAGGAGTCGTCGCTGTCCCCGACGTACGAAGGGACATCCCCGCTGTCCTCTGACGAGATCCTGAGACAGGCAGAGTTAAACAGGGATTCATGTATTGTTTCATAAGCATCAAATGCTAATCAACAGTGGGAATTTTCAAAAGTAATATTTTATGTTAATAACATTTGATAGTGAATATCACTGAGCACAAGTAAGAATTACGCTGCGGTAACCAGTTTCTTTGAAAAGAGTCTTAGTGACATTTCTGTCAACTTAAACTGTTACCAAATATGTCCACCTGGGGGCAGTATTATCATGGGTAAAGAAAAAGATTGAATGTGCTCAGAAAAACTTTAACCTGCCTTTCCTTTATAAAATGAATCAGCCAGCCAGCAAAAGTTCCAATATATGGACAAACATACTTGAAATAAAATGAAAGTGGCCAAAATGTTGCTATGATAAAAATATGAGTACTTACTTGCTTGCACTGTCCAGCTCATCATCATCGAGCCCGTAGCCAAGCTCTCGAGGGCCCATGCTCATGGGATACTTGTTGAAGTTTTGCTGTTAATGAGAACAACACAGCAAGTGGATGTAGTTAGAAAAGCAAAGCATTACATGATAAAACAATGAAAGTGGACCCAAGAGGGGGTTGGGGGGGTGTTCCGCTTTAAGATACAAGGCTTCGTGATAAACATGGAGTCAGACAGAATGTGGTGTTCTGCTGAGGTACAGCATTAAATTAAACAACGACTTGGAACCTGGTAGAGAAAAGATGCAGGTCTGTGTCTGGTGGGTCCCCATAAGACACGAGCAGCAGCTTGTTTTAATGAGCCTAGACCCCTTAGGGTTGAGACTAAATTTGTCAAATTTGGGTCTGGGGATAAAAATCTTTAACATCCCCTCCAGTATTTTATCAAACTCAGCATTATATGGGAAGTTAAAGCTACATACACACTGTGAGTTAAGATATGGGTAGCTACATTAATCATTTGCATTGCGACACCAGTGCATGTGATTGTATTTGTCATTGAGTGTTGAATGATCAGTGTGTACCGCAGTTGTCTCACACAGTGGGTTTAATAAGCCACCTGTGTACCATATTTAATGGGTGGGTTAAAGAAGAGACAGAAGCTTTACAGAGCAGGGCAGGATTCTCCCCATGGGAGCCCAAATCTGCCCCAGGCCACCTATTAACATGCCTTCCACTCTGACGCATATGTTCCTCTCTCACTGCATGCGCATGTTCGCTTATGTTAACAATATCTCTCACTTTCTAATTTACACTCTTTCCACTCTTGCCCATTTACCTCCTAACATATTGCTGCACACCTCCTGTGTCTATTTTTTTTGGTACCATCTCAAATTGTCGTTCAGTCTCTTGTGTGTTTTTGTACACAAACAAGCATTCATGTGGTACAGTTAGCAGGTTCCCCCTGTGTTTTTTTTTTACACTGGCTTGGCTCTACCTCTCTGCATTTTTCTCTTTAAACTCACGTTAGCCAATTATCAAAGCCCTACACTGAGAAAAAGGCTCTTCACGACCCTAAAAGTGAGCGGAGAACGAGTGTGTGTTTCGGGAGTGAAGACTGTAGTGTTTTGTGTGCTTGTGATTTGTGAGACACAGAGGTAAAGAAAAGCAAGAAAGTCTTGTTATGAAAGGCAACAAAACTGACACAAGAGCAAAATAACCAAGGAGGAAGGGAATTAATGAAAAAAGGAAGGAAGGAAATATTTAGAGGTGAGGAAAGATTCCTCAAAGCTCTCAAGAATGATGGGAATGGGGGAAGTGGGGCAGTATTGGAACCGTTAACCAAGCTGGTCTTGATTAGCCGACGCAGTGCCAGCCAGACAGGCGGAATGTAACGTGTGGCTGGCCTGGCCTCATTTAGGGCCTGTGTTCGGCCAGGGAAGACATACACACCCACATATACACACTCAGTCACATACGCACCCTATTACAAAAAAACACAAAGAGTTAAAGTGCCATTTTCTCCATAAAAGTCAGCGGAGGAGATGTGTGCAGTAGCCACTTAAGCCTCTCAGCCATCGGGCTAAACATGAACACATGTGGTGGCACTGCTGATTGGCCAAGCTGCTCCCCTTCCATGGTAGCATGGAGCTATAATGAAAGAAATTTCAGAGGGGCTCAGGCCTGGGATCCCTAAACAGCCTTTAATGGATTCCTGTGTCAGGGCAGTAAATCTGGGGCCAGGCCGACGTGCCAGCCAGCTAAAGCGGGCCGGCAGAGCGGAGATGCACCTGTGAGACACTTGGGGAGGGGGGGAGGGGGGGAGGGGGGGTTTGGACAGAAACACAAACACATGCACTGCATGTTCATGATGCATGCAGTTATTTAGACATTATTTGTGCAAGAGAGCTGTGTTTCGGGAAGCAGGGCCTCTCTCTGCGTCTAGGTGTTTATTAAAGCAAGGTGAACCCAAACACAACCAGACACAGGTCATGGAGCCTGGCCCTCTGATCTCTGTTACAGCTCTGGTGCTGTCTACAAAAGAAAGTTCCATAGGGAGCCATAAATGGATGGCACCTCACTTCACGGCTTTATCAATTTGTCATTCCCTCTCTTCACTGTGACCCTTGAGTGCAGCAGTTAAGATTAGACTATTTACAACAACCAAACATTTTACGATAGAAGGAATGGGTTTATCACACTTTTTTTTTTTTAATGACCAACATACTGCATTCATTTGACTGGTAATGTGAGATACAAAGTATGCTTTTGTCAGTCAATTGAACATAATACTTCTGCTCCAGCTGTCGAAATCATCAGCATCAGTTAAATCTGAGATCTAAAATTAGATGTACTGTATGTCAATGTTAAAAAAAAAAACAAAAAAAAAAACAACAATAAAAATATAGAGAGACTCTTCAAATGTGCAATGACATATTCTCAACCAAAGCTGTGACAGCTCTGCCACCATCCCATACCTCCTCAGGCCTGACAGGACAGGGGAAAGCATAAAATAGCAGAACAACAGATTATCATACTGCTCCTTCATTAGCTTCTCGCTGTCGGCTAATGGGAAGCTAAAAGGTGAAAATGTAAAAAGTGATTCACCCCTCTGTGCCTCCCTGTCTCCCATTTCCTCCCTCCATCACTCTGCTGTCAGCGACAGATGTCACTGTTTCTGTCTTGTCTAGCTCTCGCCTCCCTACCTCTCCACCACAAGTGTGACTGTACAGATCGCAGGGAGCGAACGAGTCAGGAGGAGATATACAGCAGAGGAGTCACGGAAATAATAAGAAGGATCAGGTTGTTTCAGTAAAACTAGCTCAATGAAGTATTTTGGAAGAGAGAGAAAAGCCTTGTGTTCTTTAAATCAAGGATAAGATTTGACATCTGAGCTTCTCTTCACAGTGTTCTTTTCTTTTTTTGACCCCCAGGGAAATGTTTCTTCATCATTTTTACAGTATTTTGCAATCTTTTTTTTCTTTTTTTACTTTGATCCGAGTTCCTGAGTACCTGGCTTAAGAAATTAAAGAATCCTTATTACCACTAGTTTAGGCTTCAGAAATAAAAAGCCACACATCCACTTATAAGCCTTTACAGTTATGGATTGTGAGCAAATGATGGTAGAATTGTGAACAAGATTAATTTATCCTTTACTCTAAACCTTTATATCTTGGGCTTGCAATAAGCAAATGTATGAAATATATCTAAAGGGCCTCAGATTTGATACAGCAAATTACATTTAATTTCTGTGGTTATGAGGGGAAAGTAGTCATCACCATCTACTTCAGTAGCAGCATTTGGAGAAACAAACTTTCCCCTCCTCTTCGCTTCCTTCCCTGCATGACCGGTTAAGCGGAACAAGTATGCCTGTCTGTGACAGGGCCAAACGCTAGCGGACTTTAATAGCCAGTCTTACATTATACATTTCATATGGTATTTCTGAGTGGGCACTGATCTCACTGCTTGGCAGTGTACGTAAAGAGATGCCGGTAAAATGCAAACAAACCTTGGGGAGAGGTAGAGCCTTTGCAGAAGTACGGCCAAGTCTATTTAAGAGCTGCTCACTCAAAAAAAGAAATAAAAAAGAAAATAGCATTTGAGGCAGGATCCACTGCTCATCTGTCCAACTGGCTGTTGCTAAAAGCCCACTTCCCTTTTGCTTAAAAAAGGAGGCATATAAAAGAAGGAAAATGTGCATTATGCTCATTCTGTTGGACTGAACTCATCCAGTAACATCACCTAGTATCTTTCTGTGAATGGGTGCAGTGCAGTACTGTGAAGGTGCCAGGAGATGGCACTTTGGGTTCAGCGAGGAAGTCAGTTGGTCTCTGAAGTGGGGAGAAACTAAATGAAGTGGAGACTACAAACGCATACAAATAACCATGTACACACACACGCACACGCACACGCACACACACACGCACACAGCAATGGAAAGAGACACTGTATCTAAAGTTAATTGTAATGCATTCTAACTATTCATCTAACAATATTAATCCACAATATGAATCTTATAATAAATATTATAAGCATATTTGAGCTATTTTCCATTTACAATAACATCCCAAAATGTCATTATTATAAATTATAACACACACAGTATGCTCTATAATCTACATTACATGAATAGGCTGTGAAATAGTTATTAGCTATTCAGTTTACTCAGAAAGTATTGCTTTAGCATATTGTTCATATTATAGCATTTTCAATCATGTACTGAATATAACGCGCACACGCACTGTCTGTGTAAGGCTTTATGAGCAATATTTCAAGTTCAGTGTTATTGTACTAAAAATACATATTATTAGTATAAGCATGTTTAAACTCAAAGACAGATTATCCTAAAATCATAACCACACAAATACAGTGCACATATGTGTCCAGTGGCCATGAACACATGATCGAGCACAAACACATCCACACACACATCCACACCCACACCCACCCACCCACACACACACCCACACACAGAAGTATCCATGTGACTTTGTTCCTCTGTTATACATCTTTGTCAGCTCCCTGCTTTCCCTCCACCCTAAGCGATGTGGTGTTTTTTCCGGGCTGGCACCTCTCCTGCCTCACCAGGTGAAGAGTCCAGAGCCTGAGGCTGAGCCCGGACACAGGCCTGCTGGCTGTCATTGTCCATAACACTGTCCCAACCTCTACTCCCCTCTGCTCTCTCAACAGCTGTCATTCTCCAACCTGAGGCAAACTGCTAAATGCATGCGTGTGTGTGTGTGTGTGTGTGTGTGTGTGTGTGTGTGTGTGTGTGTGTGTGTACACATGTAGTACACACAATCAAAACCATGCTCATGTATAAAAGGGCTGAGGTACAGACACACTCTCTGTTTGCAGATGCTCACAGCACAATACCACATAAAACACACACACACACACACACACACACACACACACACACACACACACACACACACACACACACACACACACACACACACACACACACACACACACACAAACACACACACACACGCACACACACACTACAGAATTTAAAAAACAGATGTGGCACTTCCACAGAAAACCATACAGGAGCCAGAACAATGGTTTTTGTTTGTTGTATCATACAAGGAGTCAGCAGTCCAATTCAGTCTTGTTTTTGTCAAACGAAAGGATTACTCCTACATTCTTAATCAACAAGCTCACCAAACACTGCGAATCATCCACATTGCCAGATACGGCTGAAATATGTGCACAAATGACAGCAGCACTTTCACTTTGGTCCATGTGTTGGCTGATCAAATAGAATATGAATTTCATAACTCTGATTATTTCTGCTATGATTAATTAAAAGAAAGCTACTCCAGGATCATTCATTTCATTTCAAGGACAGACATAGAGGAGTTTGAAGAAAAAAAAAGAAAGAAGACGAATGATAAAAATGTTTCAGGGTTCTTCTTTCATACAGGAAGATGGAATGTCTTTAATCAGATCACATATTTGGAGCGCCAGATGACAAAATGTTTCTGAATTTATATTAGCAGGTGAATGAGCCTTTTTTGGTCACTTGGTCAGAGGTATTGATGCGTGAAAAGGACATAGGGGCGGGTTTTTGAGTGTTTGTACTGTAGCTAAGGACACAATGCAAAAATGTGTCTTAAAGGCAAATAAATATTTAAAATCTGTGTATGAAGTAAGTGTCCTTTCAATTAGGCATGAATACTGTGCAATAAGCAGCTCCATTGGACTATCTTTAATATACTTGCCAGTTTATTAGGCACACCTACAGTAGCTGAAACTAATGGAGTACACTGAGTTGTGACGTTTTTCTAAAAATAAGTCTAAAGTTACTGATAAAATCGGGGTAGAACGTCAATTCAAGAAAAGTAAAAAAAATTATACTTTAGGAATATAATATTTTAGGATTGAAAAATAAATTGCATTGTTGAGATTGAATGGACAAAGACGGGGCGACAGACAGAGGGACATAATTTAAGGAATGAGGAATGAGGAAGTGAGGAATAAGAGTTGCTACTGCTATAGGTGTCTGTGTGTGGGCACAAGAGGCAGGGGAGCTATGAGGGGGTAAAGGTAGGTTTTCTATTTTTTTCCCTTTACTTAACCTTTATTTAACCAGGTTAGTCCCATTGAGAGCAATTTCTCGTGCAAGGAACACCTGGTCAAGACAGTTGTGGGCAGAACACAGTATCAAGATTCATGGGCAGCAATTTAACACCAAAAAAAAAAAACAGATAGAAAGGAAGGAGAAGGAAAGATAGCAGGGGGTGAGAACAATAGGTATATTTTCCTCCCAAGATTCTTTTGAAACGTAACTGAAATGTAAATACGGTGTGCTTTAAACAGTCAGGTGAAAGTAAATACATTAAGAAAAATAAAAACCTAAAAAAGGAGTCTTTATTTCATTGTGTACTTGCCAAATGATTTTCCGGTGGTACTTCATGAACAAAAACAATTCTTTCTGAACTGGACATAAACATCTTTTTGTGAAATAATGTTATTTTTTGAGCTTCCATTTTGAGTTTTTAAGTAATGTGTTTTTATTTGTGTATTAGGACATAAACCAAGCTAATACGACTAACTTGAAAAAACAACAAAACATTGAAAGAGCCAACTATTTTCAGTACAATGAACTGTTTTGAAGAGTTTCAATCTTTCAGGGGTTACTGCACACTTGCGGGCCATAAATTATCAAAGCTTTCTTGGCTTCTCAATTTTCAGTCTTAGTTTCAGTTGACAGAAAAAAATCTGGGGATGTCAGAGTGCACTCTCCTACTGGGGTTTGTGTCTTAAATGTGTAGGCGTCTGGAAAACATACTAGTAAACTGTACTTGAGCTAAAAGATAGAAGTAAATTTATAAAGTCAATGTGAAAAGAGAAGAATGGGAAGAGCATTGTGTATGGCTGAAGAGAAACTGACAGACTCGCTCATGTATATATATATATATATATATATATATATATATATATATATAAACACAAACACACAAAACCAGTGCTGTGGGACATGTGTCCTGTGTGTCCCTCCTCCAGTGGTCTCCAGGGACCCGTTACTGTGGCAATGAACAGGCCTCAATGGCAAGGACAGGGGTGTGAGAGTGTGTATATCCTGAATACGGTGTGTATGCGTGTTTGTCGGTGTGTGCGCACATCAATTGCATGTTAACTGTTAATCTGTGTATGTGTCGGGCTGGCCCGTCTTTGTGTGTGTACACTGGCTGGGGGGAGGGTGTCCGAGGAGGCCTTTAGAAAAGCCCTAATTGCCGTTCCTCTCCTCTCCCCGGCCGTCACACCTTCCTCTGCGCAAAGACTTTCCAGTCTCATCACACACACAGAGGCAACACAACGCTAATTAGAGGCGGCACAACCTCTCCTAATCAAACTCTTACATGACGGTGACCAAAATGTCAGTGTGTGCATGCGGGATGTTTATTTGTGTTTTTTTTAAAGACAGAATTGAGAGTCCACTTGGCATTTTTTTCATTTAGCCAGAATAAGTGGAAAAGCTCCAGCTCAGAGTACAGAGGTATAGATATTAGGTGGGAGATTTAACTAGCAACCTGAGGCTGTATGCATGTGTTTAATACTGTACTTAAGTGTGCAATTTTAATTACATTAAACTAAACTTCCTCCACCAAGAACTATATGTCCACGTTTTCATTCACACTGCAGTCTCTTCTCATTTTCTAACGTTTTTTACCTGATAGATTTATTGATGAATATGTATTTTGTGAGTGTGCATGTGCTTGCACATTGTATGCCAGCTCTGCACACACAAAAAAAAAGGGGGAAAAAAGTGCTATCCACTTATGGGGCACAAGCAAATTCTTCAGAGGAAATGCTGACCAGCAGATGAGTTGCTTCTACTGTCCGTGCTGTTCAGAGAAAATACTGAATGTACAACATGAGTGCGTTGAAAGAAAAAAAATGCTTATCATTACATTTGGCACACTGACAAACTACAGTACTTCCAAGAGCTGTTTCAAGAGAGAGAGAGAAAGTAGGGGGAGAAAGAGAAAGAGAGAGGAGGATGGAGTTAAAAAAAAAAGAGAGAGTGGGATGGAGAGAGAAAGAAAGAAATGAGAACAAAAAGTGGACGGAAAGAGCACAGAAGTGGAAGACCGCATCCATGTCGATCAAGTGAAAACTGAGCTTGTATGATCAGTCAGTGTACATGTAGTTAACTTATTTACTGATGTGCATCTGTGTGTGTGTGTCATACCCGTCTCATCTTCTGCAGTCTCCTTGGAGACAGGCTCTTGGTGCTAGTGGGAGACCCCTCACAGACCATCACCCCCTCTTCTTCTTCTTCCTGAGAGAGAAATGAAATGAATGTGAATCTAAAACGATCTGTGTTGTATATGAAGTATAAGTGATAGTAGTATGTGGAATTTGTTGGTTGGAGAATAACACGTTTTTGCATTCTAACCACATCGCAACACATTTAATGTATCACTCCCTCGTTTGAGTTAATCCCTTTCAAGTGAAAGAGTGAAAGAAGTTCCTGAACTAAAGCAATGATGCTCTTTGTACAGTTTGTTTTTATTTCTCAGTGACATTTGTGAAAGTTAATGGATTAGTCTGGTGATAGTCTATATTTTTCTTACAACCAACAACTCCTGTGAAAATATTTATTGATCCTACTAATAAGTATTGTTTATCTGTACCATAGATCCAAAGTGTTGTTCAGAAAAAAAAACCACCCATGAACCACACAGTTTGATGACATGATGAAAATAGTCCCCGACAAATGCACCATATATTTGTGTTTAGATAACGTTTGCTAAGAGCTTCAGTGCCCACCTGTCTTAGTAAATCACTGAAAAAATTAAAGTATATACTCATGACCCATCTTTCAAAAGAAAGATCTTCAGTAGGAACAAATGGGTTTGGGTCTCTGAGCCACGGACATGGTATTGAGGTTGGAAAACATAGAGAGAAGAGGTAACGCATTGTTGGTTTTGGATAACAGCACATATATTTATTATCACCAGCCTAATCCTTTAAAACATTCTCTACAAGGTTAAAACAATTATATTCAAGGTAACCACCACTGATGAGCTTAATTTCAATATGTTTGTGCATTGGGGTCCTTGATTAGACATCTGTGGCTGTCAGCAACATAAATGCACTGCAGATTAAGTGTGATCCTGGGAAAGTCAAATTAATTCATTTGTGTATTTGAGAATTAATTCATGAACGCACAGGAAATCTGTTTAACCTCAAATCAAATAGATTTCAAAACCTCTATTTTCCTCTACGGTGTGTGTGTGTGTGTGTGTGTGTGTGTGTGTGTGTGTGTGTGTGTGTGTGAACACGCATGCAGAACACTGCAAACTCCTCATGCTCTTCATCAGTGCCCTCTCTGCAGTTTCCCACTGACAGATCAAACTCCTATTGCCTTATCAAATCCATCAGGCTTATGGAAACATACACCTCGTTACATTAGCTTTGAGGAAATCACAGGCTCACTGATGAAATATGCAGACAATAAAAGAGAAAGAGGGGCCGGGGCTCGGATGACATGACAGGCCATAGCCAGAGGGGCGTTGGTTAAAAATGTACAGCCCTGAACAAAGCGCTAAGCAGGCTTCAACAGTCATTAAAGGGCCCTGCGTCAGAATCACACACTCCATGTAAAGCAGCCTTCCTGTCTGTTTTTATGAGGGGGGGTGTGTGTCTACTGTATCTGTGTGCCTCAGAACAGAATCATGTGTGCACACATAATTTCTAGAAGCGTGTGCGTGTATGTCAGGGAGGTGTGAAGGTCCGTGCTGCTCACCCTTGCTTTAAGTCTGCCCTTAATGTCTCGGATGCCCCTCTTGGCATGACTCTTGGCCTAGGAGGAAAAAAACACACACACACACACACACACACACACGGATTACTAATCAAAACATGTTGCATTAACATTCTGTTCTGGTTTCGTGTAACATCACGAAAAGCTTTGATCCCTGTGGCAAAAACACAGAGACAAAAGGCTGGATGAGAGAGCATCGCATGCTAACTGAAGGCGATAACATGAAAGGGCACCCTGACCACCTATTGTACAGCACATGACGACATGCTACTGCTCATCAAACGCACACTACAATACTCCAATTCCTTCCAGTGTCAATTACTAAACAGACAGCTTTTTAAATTCATTTGTTGTATATTTAGGCAAACGGATTCATTTTCACAAAACAACCTGCAAATATGTCTATTTCAGGGGAGTTTTAAGGATGTTTTCAAGTCATGTACATATAGAAGAAACATTACATTGCATTAAGCTACATTCATTTGACCATTTTGAAGAAGAACGTACTTTAGTCACAGCTGTGTTGATAAGTGCTCCTCCTCTCTGTAATAGACACAGAACATTATTAGTAAGTCACTTTGGGTGAGTTTCCACACATACAGAGTTTTTTAAATGATCAAATATTAATATTATGCACACAGCATGCAATCATATCATGGTGATCGAATATCAGCATGAACGACTAAGAGCAAGTTGCATTGCAGTTAGATTTTTGCATCCAATTTTGTCATACTGTGAAGTACAGTATCCTTATCAATAGCGTGAGAATTATTTCTACCATATCATTTGACTCCCACATTAATCACCAAGGAATCATTTTCAATGTCAAACACAACCAAAACTCCCCGTGCAGCTGTAAATAGTATTGTAATGCAACTTCCATATACAACTGATGACACCAGGCAAAGTATCATATCGCTGAGCCATGATAAACTGCATGTTTCAAAGCATTCAGGAGGTTTTTATTTAGAAGCAGCCTAAAACAGCGATGGAAGGGACTGTGCGTGATTGATTTCTACTTTGAGTTCTGCAGACTGACATTATGGCACCCAATATCTCTCGGTGCCTGTCTTCTTTTCTCTCTCTCAGAGTTGCTGCATCTCTCCTCTGGCGTCTCGCTCTTTTCCTCTGTTTGGTCTTTAGTGTAAGCACAAAGCGTCGGCTAAACGGCTAAACAGAGTAAATGGCAGACAGCGTTTCAGAAGTCGGCAAAGGGAGAGGAGGAGAGAGGCCGAGGTGAAGGCCCCTCTTATAGATCCCTGTCAGTCAGGAAATGTGAACTTTAACAAATCTTTGAAGAGCACTCTAGAGAACTAATTCAGCCTTAGCTGACGGCGTGGGGAGAGAGGAAGGGGGAGAGAGAGATACTCCGTGTAAGAGAGAGAGAGAGAGAGAGAGAGTGGGAGACAGAGGGGGGGGGGCTGTGACAGAGATGAAAAGAGGGAGAAAGAGAAAGGAAGATGAAGAGAAGGAGAGATAAGGGAAGAAAAGAAGAGGGGAAAAGAGACAGGAGATGAAGAAGGAGGGAGAGATCTATGTTCTTGGGTCGGTTCAGCGGAGTAACGCCTGTGTTTGCTGCCAGATCAACATGTCATGTCGGAGGACGTCTTGTCACGTCAAATCACTTCTGTCTCCCTCCCTGTCTGTCTGTCTGCACTGTCCTGCTGCACGCGCCGCTTCACACACCAAACTGCGCTCAAGCTGGATCTGTACATTCAGCCAGCCCCTTCATTCCAAAGGCAACACCAGGACTTCAAACACTGAGTTATGTCAATCACACTTTCAATTAAATATAACTCGGGAATGAAATGAGTGAAACAGAAAAAAAAAAATCCATAGATAAAAGCATTTAGATACGATATGCAGGACATTCTGTGAATACCTTCACAGTGTGCATCCATTGCTGGTAAGACCTTGAATTACCTGGAGGGATGTATAAAACACAGAGAACATGAATTAATCATTTTGCACTCGATAGCATTGTATTAACATTGCAAAGCAAAGGTAACTATATATATTACACTGTGACACATAGTATCATAGCTACACACACTCACGCATTACTGAGCATTTAAAAAATATATTGAACAAACATAGCCACAGTAACAGCTTCAGGTAATGGGGTTGTTTAAAATTGTTGAATATAACTACACTTAGTGCTATATAAGGCTTTGGAATTATTATTTTTTCTTCTTCTGTCCCTTTTGTACTACAATCAATCATAAATACTGTTGAATGTAACATTAGTGTTAGCAGCTGGATGTAAAGGACAGCTTTAAAGGAGATTGTTCTCTGGTGTCCAGGGCTCTAAGATGTTTAGAGAACCGAATCACCGATGACAGTGTGTGTTTGGGATCAGAATTCAAAAGCCCAATAATATGATGGATGTTTATGTGCAACATCTGGATGTCATTTCTTTGTTCTTGTCATGTAAATAAGACTCAAACCTGAAGTGATGTGATCAACATGATATAATTTGTGAGCACTCCTATGGGATTTCAAACTTCTGATGTCTCGTGCTCAGTCTCCACATGTAGCAATGCTCGATCCTGCCAAGCCATTACCAATTCTTTCGTCAATTTTCTTTTGTCACATTCAATCAGATTAACAAGTAACCTTTGTATCAGTTCCAATTTTATTTTCACAACAAATGACGATCAAGATGGATGTCAAATATTTTTTTTATATTAACCAATTTACCACGAGAGGCTTTTTGAAGTTTTTAGAATGGCCAAGAACCACTTAAAGCCATTTTGTTGTAGTTTCTAAATTAATAATATTTACATTCTGTTCTTCCAAATACAATACAGTTAATTATTGCAGTAGTATTTGAAAGTGCCTGATGCGGTCAAAGGTGTGTTTATGAGATATTTAACAACAGCCTTCAAACGTGACTCAAATAAGAAATTCAGGAACAGAAATGTTATTAAATGTATACTTGGACTCTGCAGTACTATATAACTACAATCTATTTAATCGGTCTATTTAATCAGTTTATCAATGTTTTAGAAGAATTTTTGAGTGAAAGGCT
Source organism: Ophiodon elongatus (assembly GCA_016806645.1). Lineage (NCBI taxonomy): Eukaryota > Metazoa > Chordata > Actinopteri > Perciformes > Hexagrammidae > Ophiodon > Ophiodon elongatus. The sequence goes on from JACSYO010001855.1 coordinate 297,076, forward strand.
CTTAATGCCTTTGCTTTTATTTTCCTAACGTTAAAGATTTCTCCTCGTTTAGTTCACTGATTTTACTGTACATCTTACTATAGCACAATAACTACAGCCTACTGCATGAAATATGGCAAATAAATAGAATGTGGCTAATTGATAGACAGGTCGAGCACTACTCACTTCCACAGAAGCCCCCCTCTGTGATCTCCTCTTCAAACACATCGGAGAAGCCGCGGCCTGCGTTCAATTTGGCCAGCCGTCCGTCGATGAACTACAACCATAAATTACAACGCGCTTATTAAGGAAGGGAGGGGGCGGTGGTGGTGGACACACTTAAACAGATACAAAACCCATACACACAGATTCAAACACTCAGGCCGCAGTGGGGTGTTATTAATCCTACCTGACAGAAACTACATCCCAAGATTAGGTGGGTTGCAGGTAATAAGGATTTGGTAATGTGGAGCAGGTGAGGGATTAGGGCAGCAGACGACATGCTGCACACTGTCTGAGACATGAGGAAGTTTCATTTCCTCCCTTTGTAACATGGAGCGCATAAAACTTCATCTCATAAATATTGACCTAACAGTCAAGACAGCTACACATTTCATGAGTACAGACAAACTCACGTAAATATGTTATGCAAATACAAGCAGTCCCACACATACCTCAACATTTGTGATTAAACCAATAAAAAATTAACAGCATTCTTTAGACATTAACGCATGAGCAATATCTAGTTTTATAGGCCACGACCAAATAAAAGCAAGGATTAGAGGGGAAAGAAAAAGTAAAGGAAAAACTAAAAAAAAAAACTAAAAGGTGTCAATAAATACTTTCAAACACATTTCTTATCATTTTGGCCTCTTATAAGAGCTCTGGTGCTTCCTCAATGCAGTTTACAGGCGCAGTTGACTGTCATCGTTTTTGCAGGGGACAAAAATCTAACTGTATATCATTTTTCTAAATACTGAACAAGGAGAAAATCTTTAAAACAATTATGTGAATGTAGATCACTCAGTCACACATATGGTGCCCTGTGTTCTATTCGCTAAATCAAACCACATTGACCCCCAAGTTGCTGGTAGTTTCCTGTCCCATCACTTATAATATCAGCAAATCACTGGGTGAAAATAATACTTTCCAGTGAAATCCTTGGGCTAATCTTGGCAAGTTTCTGGTGTAAAAAAAAAAAATTAAACAAGCAGCTGCAGCTCTTTTATTTTATTTTCAAGATGTGGGGCCAAGATCTGCAGAAGTCATGAAAAAATTACCATCTACCAGTTTCTTTTGCTAAATCTTTGTGTTCAACCGTAAACTATCTTTTTAACCTCTTCAGTTTATCTGTGGAAAGGTGGGAGGGAAAACAATCAGTTATGGCGTCGTTGAAAAATAATTAGTATATATAAAGAATTTGTATTTTGACTGATGATTGCATTAAATGAAAATCAACACCTCCTACCTTTCAAGCACTATTTTGGTACACTATTCTTTTTAATACTTGTAAGCAACATATTGTCAGATACATTCTCAACTGTATCACTCCTACTCCCACCCCTGCGACTGTGTCCAAAGTGTAACAACAGTGTAGGTTGTTTTAGGGCACGTGTCCTCAGGGACAGCCTGCTAACTAGCGACCGACACGGCCACCCGCTCCTCTGGTCAGAAGAGCCGGAGACTCATCATTAGATCATTTTAATGAGAGGTGAGACTGCAGGTTTCAACCACTGCTCCGCTGCTTGGCTGGCCCAATTAGTGCAGATAATCAACCCAAATCATCACCTAGCCAAAGTCTCCACTTATCTCCCCCCTCGCCTCCCTCCACACACCCCGGCCAGATTACCTGCCTCACTGTGGGCCCTAATTGGACATTACTCAACAATGGCAGACTGTGATCACCACACACTCTCACACAGACACACAAACCAACACTTAAAAAAAACAAAAAAAAAAACACTTGTTCATGCACTCGTGCACATACACAAACACAAGAACACAATGGCTCATTTTCTTTGTTTAGAAAGAGCGAGACCAAAAAAAAAACCTCTCAAAGAATTCAAAGAAAAACTAGGACACCTTTAAATACATTTTCTTTAACGCTTTGTCAATACGTGCTAATCTGATGACATAAAAACAAATGTACTCCATTAACATTTAAATTATTTTGCTTAAATAGTTTTTGACTTTTTGAAAACAAACTCAACCCAATATACATGTGTAAATAAAAGCACACTGCTCCATCTCTCCATTTCTACAGGTCATCTCGTTTCCTGTAGCGGTTGTAGTAGCAGACCGTAGACCGTGAGAGTTATTCCATCTGGCTACCAGCACATTGACTCACTCAGGGGTCGGTCACAGTGGTCTAGATTTATTTAAACTCTGCAATTGTGGAGCCAGAAGTTGGAATTAGGACTCTACAGGGGTTCATGAACAGAGATATACACAGCGAGCCGAAAGGAAATGTAATTTTTGAAAGCTGGAATTAAAGCCCATAAACTGTGGATAGTAAGGGATAAAATGGAAATCATGTCACTCATAGGTTTCTGAAAGAAGGTTTTGAAGGTTGGATACTAAAGCATGGAAATCTAAATATGGCCACAAGGAAGGAGGCCTGGAGAGCAAGTAGCAACCACTATCGCAGCTTCATAGGCTGCGACGACCAAACAATTTTGAAAAAATATCTAATTGTGATTTATCTTTTTAGTGCAAATGCGATATGATTTGTGATCTGTACCAAACTGTATTTTGACACACATTTTGCCTTTAACAGATATTTTGTGATTTCAATAAAATGTTGATTAACTGCGCAGCCCTAGCTGTGAAGTATGACCAAACATATGTATAGCAAAATATACTTATTTTTAGGCCATGATATCTCTTAAAACAATTGATAATCTTCAAACCTGTCACAGAGACACACAAGAGGACTTCAAATAAACTAAGAAGACCCCAATCAGTTGTAGAAAAATGTAATTTGTATGTTAAGAATGTAGTCATATCGGAAATGAATTCTTTACAGTGAGAGAGTGTTTGGAGCCAGCATCCAGCAGCCATGAGCAGAGGTGCCTTTTAAAGCCCTTGCTTGGACATGGAGGAGGCAGCTACTTTTATCCATTACTCCTATTGGTTCTAATAAAATGTAGTTTTCCAGCTTACTTTGACTTCTGTGATATGAAGTGGACGGAGCAACTACATGATCAGATTTTAAATCAGATCATTTGGTTTTGCAAGGACACACCTTTTCCCCTTTCGATAAATGTCTCGGCATTCATACACACGGAGAATGACTGATGATTATGGATTGATGGGACGCACATTGTCGACAAAGGCTCCTGGCAGTAAATTATCAGACTACAAGTCTCCCTACAGACTCGATAAAACTGTGTATGGCTTAGTTTTGTCAATAAGAGGAAGAGACTTCATTTTATCAGTCTACGCTAGCACAATACACACACATGAATGTGTGCGCTTGTGAGTGTGTAGGAGCTGAGAATGGTTGATAGGAAGCAGGTTAACGCCGACAGGCTTTCCCCCGCATTCTTTTAGAAGACTTCTCCCACTTGTTCTGTTCTGAACAGAGACGGGCTGGTGGACAGAGCACACAGGAAACAGCAACAGAACAGAAGTGTGAGAAGGTGAAACTGTGACATTTTAAGAGGTGTGTATGTGTATATATATATATGTTTTAGGGTTGGCTTAGTGTCTATATGCCGTAAAGGCAAAAGATAAAAAGATTGTTGTTTCTGCTTTTTGTCCCCTAGGCACACAACTTAAATGCATTTGACATTTACATGGTAATTCATAAGAAGGTGTTTTTAACCAACATGTTACAATAATACATTTTAATATAGCTATTGAAAGTAAGTGATGGCCCTAATGACATATGACAGCAAACAATAGTCTCTCTGTCTACGAGGCCATTCAGCGAAAAAAGTGTTACTAATGTTTCACTGAATTTGCATAAAAACCTTCATGCTGTTCCATCTATAAAACTGAAATTACTTGTGAAGTAAAATAACTGCTTTACAAGGAATGAAAACAAAATCACCTGTAGAAAAGCAATTTCCTGCTGAAATGGTAACACCTCAAACTCAGGTAACACCTCGACATTATGCGCGTGTGCTTCACCGTGTGTAATGTGTGTTGTGGTCTACCAATTCCTATAATATGGTTTGAATTTGGCTCAAGTTTGACCCATTATTGTTGGCTTATAGGCGACAGTGACAAATTCCACACTTTAAAGGCCATTGTGTGCAAGTGATTAGAAGATATATATATATAATTAAATATATATTATATTAGACATGTTGTTTTAATGAACTAAACAAAACCTTTGAAAATGGAAAAATAAAAATATTCATCCTTGCTCCTTTTGTAATATCAGCATTGCATTTGGGGATTTTAATCTATTTTATGTATATGACAATTTATAGCAGCCAAAGTGTATTACTCATTGTGTCTGGCCAAACCCATTCATTTTTTTTAATTAGATTGCATACTAATAAGACAGCAGTCTGAATTTCAGGCCTATAAATAACGTGCAATATACAGACAATGAGGACAATATATTGGAATTTAGGTGCAAAATAACACACTGGTATGAAAACAATCAATAACAAAACAAGGAGCAGAAGAAATGGAAAAAAATCCAGTCCATGAGTGTGTACTTATGTATATAAAAATTAATGAGTGCAAGTGTGTGGCCACGCAAGTTGAGCATTGTTTGCGTGTTTGAGAGCGGATGTGGGTCATGGCCAGAGCAGAGCTCGGGCGGACCGCTGGCCTCTCTCACTTTAGTCGAAAGAGGAGTGGAGGAGATAAGCTCACCCCATCCACCGCGCTAGAGAGGAGGAGGAGGAGATAAGGGCCTGTTTCCCAATGCTACCGCTGAGGCAGGAGCCAGCCCGGGAGGATGCTTTGAACTGCTGCTCGCTATCTGCTCTGCCTGGGAAAATTATAGATGGGGCAGAATGTCCAGAGAAACAAAAGGCTGATTGAGGACTGCTGTGCTGCAACTCTCGGGGGTAAATCACACTACTATCACGGGTCAGAGAGCACAAAAAAAAAAAATTCAAGGGTTGAGAGAAAATTTTCTTCGGAGCCAGAGGTGTCTCTCCACTCAGCTCTGGCTCGGCTAAGTTTAGTATTTCTGAAGGGATTTGGAGGGGAGGGGTAGGGGGGGGGGGGGGCATATTAAGTATACATGAGTGATTTTAAGGGAAACTCATGTAACCACACATGAATAAAGGATACCTGCTCACACGCTCACGCTCACACACCTACACCCTCTACATACACTGTCCATAAATACAAACATGAACACAGTGGAGTTGATTATTATGTATTTACTTGTGGTAGATTTTACATTTTCTAAGGACAAAGTTAAAATTCAGGCCACTTTTTGGGGGGTATTTTACAGGCATGTGCATACATGTGAAAGACAGAACACAATCTTGATATGGTTTTGTCCAGTAAAATACAAATAACAGGCCTGACTTATCGTAGTTTTGTTTGTACACCATGAGCAAACAGAGAGATATTAAGAAATAACATAAGTGTTTTGAGAGATAACCACAGTAAACAGTTTCAAGGGGTCAATAACCGTCTATAATCCCAGGCCTCTCTCTTCTCCTCACTCTGTCAAGTGAACTATCAAGATAATAAATGCTAACTTTGTCCAGTTGACAGTTTGCCGAGCAAGTGGTGCCGGGAGACAACTGTAAGAATGAATACTTTTACCTTCTAAATAAAAAATCTGCTAAAAAAATAAACAGCGCAACAGTAAACATTGATGGGAGAGGACAGAGTAACCTTCCATATGAGCACTCAGTCATCTTTTTATATTCGTGCTTGCCTAGAGCATACGGGATAGGGTCAATATACCTATGTACATGATGATCTAAGGAGGATTAAAGGCACTGTATTGATGCATAAATATGATATGATGTCTGAAATTTTTACATTTTCTACTGTCAGATAGATTTTACTGCTACAATATGACATAAATGAGTAGTTAATGCTGGTTTTAAGAAAGTCACACACACACAGACAGACAGACAGACAGACAGACAGATGTGGTTTGTACCTGTTTGAAGAGCTGCAGGTTGACGGCCATTGACAGGAAGTTCCTCATGGTGCTCGATCGATGGTTCACAAAGCTCTCCTCACAGAAAGTGATTGGCTCCCCCTGAGGAGGAGTTCACAGCAATATTATTGGAAGAAATTACAATCATAATACAAAAATACTACTCATTCATTTTGGCTCACTGTTCTTTGTACCAATCTGTTTATTGCCATGTTTACTTGAGGTGCCCTGAAAGGCAAGGGGTCTAACTAAACAATGCTGTTGACAATATGATTTACAGCACTAAGAAGATCTTTTTTATTGTCATTATGCACTGTAAAAGGTTTTCTAAAAACCACGCAGTATTTCAACCGATTTCTTTATTAATAAATTAACTGGGCCTAAAAAAATAGAATGAAAGTCAAAACGAGAGACAGAAAGGAAAGAGGAAGGATCGAGAAAGATAATGAAGAGCATTAACAGAAAGAAAAAAAACAGTCCCTTTTAAACAGTTCCCCTGGAAAAGAGCAATCTCCCCTGGACCAGAACACTGGGTCCCAGTAAACTCTCCAGTACTCCACATGAACACATCATCACATTATTACTATTTCTTACATCATGTCTGTTGGCCTGTGAGCTATATACATGGAGGATGACAACAGAACCACTGCGGGCCAATCACACGCAGCCCTACAGTCATTTCCAATTCATGTTTTTTCATAATTAACATAATTCTCACATATTTCAATGATGCTCTAAATTCTTCTAGAGTAAAACAATGTGCTTTGTCTGTTCTAGGCTACAAGCACAGCGTGGCACATAAAAACAACTTAACAACACCAGAGACTAACTACATTTCCGAGGATGGGCGGATGATACCAGTGGCCCAAATTACATCACAGGAATACTGCTCCACTTACATCACTAAAAGTTTTTAAGGCTTATTCTCTCATAAAGCCGAGTTGAAAGTAGCTTGTTGTAGTTTAATCAGCTTGCAATTTCCATCTGGCTGCTACAGCCTGCGACCATACTGCAGCTAACAAAACTGAATAGCATGCAGAGACTAACAACTAATTGCTACTGAAAAAACTTCCAAAGTCAACTTTAAGACTGGGTCTGTGTACACATCACTATCCAACAAAATCCTTTAGTACACACAGGCCACCAAAGAAAAGGAGAGCCATATTCATTTTAGCTATTTTAAGAGGGTCACCATGGTTGCCTAGCACAAGAATGACTATGACAACTTCTAGTTAAAGTGTAAAAAAAAATATGTCTTCACTGTATGTAGCCAGCCAATACAGTTGATTTAGTGACACACAGTTAATTTAGAGAAACAGCATGAGGCTTGGCCAGTATTGTAACGGCATTAAAAGAGAAGGCCATACACACTCACATCTGGCACCTTCATAGTATAAACCAGGCGTGTGCTGATAGGGGATCGGATCATATCTCGACAGTTGAAGGGACGCTGGCCAATTGTTTTTTCCTACAATGACCAGGTGATTTTAACTTACTAACTTTTTAAAGATGTTATAAAGAATAATCTCAAGAATCTGTGCAGTTACAGATGTTTCTGGTGGAGCGTCATGTACGCCTGATGAGCCCCATTAATCAGCACGAGTAAGGAGTGATTTTTAAATCCTTTGTTAGATACCAGTTTGCCATTGTTTGGTTATTGTCGTAATACAAATGTAATTTATGGTGCTGTTGGATTGCTGCTAGACAGCCCCGTTAATACAGGAGCGAGCTTCGCTGCGGCCAGCGGGGGGAAATTTTTTGGTCGAAGTGAGGTGAATGTTGTTTGGGCTAAACGCCAACATATTGGATTGAAGCAGAATATTTCGTTATCTAAGAACATGACGTTCTTTACTTCCATACATTTTGACTTTTGGACTATGGACACACAATTACAGCGACAATGAGCTACATTGCACGCTGTAAAGAGAGAGGGGAAGAGTAGGTGGACTATTGCACAAAATATTTTTTTTATTTTTTCAACTGGACTGTCCTTCATTTATGGAAGCATGAAACTCATCTTGTCACAGAGCTTATAAGAAACACATTTTAAAACACTCAAATAAAACAGAAGCCTCTGCTTTACAGACATGGAATTGTTTTTATATTTGGCCATAGAAAATACAATCTGTAAAGACAGCTAAAAGTGTATCTAGGTTTATGTTTGACATCAACCTATTAAATGTGTGTACGTTATATATGAGATTGTAAGCGTTAAGGAAGCCATTACATAGAAACAATTCTACAAAAAAAGATACTCATCCTGCAGCAGATGTGTTCAATGTGCCAAAACAAGTGGGCAGTTCTCTGTGGATGAATGTTCAGATCTACGGGGAACTGAAGTCGCAGTAAGCTTTCAAGGAATTGATGACAATTACAATATAATTTACTGTGATAGAGTTTAACTGTGGACACTGCTATATTTATGTGCGGAAGTGTTTATTGTAGATTTGGGCAAATGTGTAGCCATTTTTATTTGACTATTAAGTCTGTATAATTTTTTAAAGAGATTATGATGAAAGATTATGTTAATATAATGTGTGAACATTGTTTCAAGTGGATTTAACAACTAAACAGAGTATTGGTATTCATTGATATTTCATTTGAAATGACCAGAAACAGCTACTTTCAATTTAAGACTGAAATTCCAAATATTCTTTGGAATACATGATCACTGTAGTTCATGCTTTTAGGGTTTTTACTCTGTTTCATGTGTCAATTTCAGGTAAAACTCCTTGTTTCTGCATTTCCATGTTATATTGAAACTGTCTTTCTATTTTTTTTGTTGAATATTTGGACAAGTGTGTTATGTGTAGGTTGTTCTGACTGAATAAACCAAAACGAGCTGTTCTTTCATACCGCTGTTTTGAAATGTGTATTTGAATGTACACCACTTGTTTAAATCTTATTACCAGATGTAAAATTATATTTTTCCAAAAATAAATTGCACCTTGATGTAGACCTGCATGTTCTTGTGCAGGACTCCTGCAGTATGTGGACACATATTTTATATATATATATATATATATATTCTATTCTATACATGCAAATAGGCTTTGTGTAATTGTGTATTTTGTGTCGAAAACAGTCTTGACTGCTTTTAAACATGTGATGGCACCCCGACTTCTCCTCCTCAGAGTTGTCACACCTGGTTGGATGACATGAACTGGTTACATGCCTATTTGAGCATAATGTTGGCCCCTAAATAGTACAGAGCACACGCCAATGGAATATACACACCCACCCACCCGACTTGGCTTCATCAATGGTGGTGAAAACTAATTTGAACTGCTGTTTCAGGTTCTTTTAGCCCGACATGTGTGTGTGCTGCTCTGAGTAGGCGAGAAGCACCTGGGAGAGAATCAACGTGAGCTGAAATTGATGACCTACGAAATGGTGTTCTAATCAGCTGATTGCTTTTCAACTCATTATCATTTTCCAGTATTGTTTCATTTACAACTCAGCGAGAGACTCCAACCAAACATCCACACCCCTCCTTCTGTCGAGGCATATGGGCCTGTGAACCACAGCGCTCGGCTCAGCTCTGTCTGCGAAGATCTTTTCCTCAGCTCAGAACAATCACCAGCAGAGTGATATTCCACAAATATCAGAACGCGGGGAGCATCATCAGTATCTTCATGCAAGCAGATGTGCACTTTGTGCATGTTTATGTGTGTGTGTATGTATGTTAACGACACGGATTTTGAGCGTGAGTGAACTGAGAAATGACTGCATGTTGTGCTCGCACATACACTAACACACACATAACACTGAGTCTCAGTGCTTGTGTCAGAGGGGAGGCAGTTTGTTCATATACTGTCTGTATACAGAGAAAAGAGAGACAGCATCAATAATGTAGCATCTTGACTCCGGGAGTCCACAAAGTCCAATTAATCTCAAAGCCAAAGGAACAAAGGCTTCACTATTTGACAAACAGGACATGCTGTAGTTTGCTCTGCTCTGACTCAGACTTGATAAGCAGAAAAGATCCAGAAAAGAAATGTTAGGGGGGCTTAGTAAAGGAGAGTAAAACACCAAAGGTGGCTAAAAGGGATCTTCAAAGGGAACGTCCTGACTCTTTTAAGCTCCTCTGACATTTCACTGCCTCAGACAGGCCCACCTTAGCTCTGCGCTCCAACTGAAAAATACACCTTTTACCTTCAGTCAGAACTGCCCCAGTCTAACCAGACTTCAGTGAAATTTGACTCAACTCACCCAAACTGAGATTGCTACTGCCTGCTACACAGTCTGACGAGGAAATATATTATATTCTTGTCTGTGAATCGTTAATTCTGCTTGTGAATAAAAATGTAATATGTGTATTAATACACTTTCTTGTTTTAAATGCAATCCAACACAGCATGACCATTGTTGAAAAAAATGATAGTTATAAATATGTTTGTTTCCTGTCCAGCACAGAGGTAAGTATGAGATGAAAATAAATGGTCACTTCAGCCAAATTAGAAAAAGAGAACATTCATTGTCACTCACCTTGAGATGCAGATAGTGTGGGTTTTTAGGGTTTTAGACATCTGTCTCTGAGATTTCTGCTGCCATCTCAGTATAAAAGATGTTAATGGAATTTCATTTGAGGTCCCGTACCGCGTGTTTTCTGATTTACCAGAGTACGGGGGACATTTTTTTCTCGAATAAGCGCAAACAAAATTCCATTTACATGCATTGTATTGGGGACAGATAACTCCAAACGTAGATTATTAACACCAAAACTCTCTGTATGGCTAGACACCACTAGAGGAAAGTGAATGTTTTTTTGTAATTTGGGTAATACGGTTAGCTCAAACACTGGATGTATGTATCCCACTCTAAATGTGATGGTAAACAAGCAAACGTTCCAACATACATGATTTAAGAAAGTAAGGCTCTGATTTGACACTGCAATGCTATTCAACAAGGTGATTGAAGACCAATGACTCTGGATCCTTACAGGTTTATATCTGAGGGCGTCTCGGTAGGATCCAAACAGAGCGGCCTGCACTCTCAGGAAGGACCTCGCCACACCACTTCCTGTTGCCGTTGACTGCTTCTTCAGCTTGCTCTTCAGAGAGGACACCTGGTGGAAAACAAAAAGGCAGAATGTGGGAGAGAAAGAGAGCGACAGAAAGTGATGGAAAGAGAGAGAGAGAGAGAGGTGGGAGGGTGGAAAGCGAGAGATGGAGGGGTAAAAGTTAAATTATCACCTCTGAAATTGGTGGAGGAAACAGCTAGCCCATTCTGGGTGTGAAGTGTCACATTTGCAGGTCATCTCAAAATAGGAAAGAAAAGAAAAAGGGAAAAGCTTCAGCCTTTCCTCCGAGCTTATCTGTTGTGCTGCTGGGAGCACCTGCTGCTTTGCTAATTGAGCAGAGGACGGGGGGCGGCGAGAGGGAGGGGACAGCCGAGAGGAAATGGAAACTTGCATCTTTGCTCTTCCACTCTCACCCACTCTCACCCTCTCTCTCTCTCCACACTGCCACCCCCACTCTCCTCCCCGTCACCTTCTTGCTTTATCGCTTCTCCCTCCATTTCTTACTCGTCTACTCTTTCTTTCCAGTCCTCCTGTTTTCCCCCTCCCCTGTTGGCTCTCCCGAACTCTCTCTAGAAAGGGACTCTTGACATAAAATGTCTTTAATTATTTCCCACCTCTCCTGGCTCTGTCTCCAGGACTCCAGGCGAGAGTGGAGGAGCAGCAGGCCCAAGCTTGTTTTAGGATGACAAAAGATTCACCCTGGCCACCGGGCCCTGGGGAGTCTTAGTAAGAAGTTGTCAAGAGGCTCTCCTCACCTGCTCAGCAGTAGTCTGACTGTGTTGTGGCAGAGCGAGGAGGAGGCAGAGATAGCGAGGGACCGCTGCTCTCTGTGTGGGCTGTGCCAGCGCAGCACAAAAGCACAACGTTTGATTGGGTTGCACAGGAGGTCTAGATTACTGTAGTACAGTTTGGTCTGCGCTGTTAGCAGTTGCATGGGCTTAAATCACAATTTTAAAGGAAAACCTATTAATTTAACCTTCAACTCCAGTAAGTGGACAAAAAAATAAATAACATCCTCACTAAATAACTTTGCAATGTTTTATATTTTATTTATACTGTATGACGTCATATTATGAGATACAATGCAACAATCAATGGCTAATCTTTGTATATAGAACTCAGAAGAGTGTCTCCTACACAGTAATGTGCCTGTTGCTGGTTGGGAACTACAATAAGGCAGATAAAGCTAAAGCGCTCAAGGTAACAATGTCCTATCTTTTTACTTCAACACATTGCGGTCTGCATTTGGGGCGATAAAACTGGCTCCACATGCAGAACTGATAAAAGAGATTGTGAAACAACAAGGACTTTGGTTAACACTCTGCCTATTAGATTTAACACTACACTGCATATTTCACCAGTAAATTCAATCACCTCTTTATACAGTGCAACATTTTGTGTGCTCTGGTCGTTCTTTGTTCAGAGTTTGTCTCATATATTCATGTGTAAATTGTCAGGCCTGTCCACCTCTCTGAAGCAGCATAGAACATTTACAACTAATTCTATACATCGATATCATTCGTTTTATTGAGTTATTTGTGGGCAGGAAGGAAAGAAAGAAGAGATTAAAGCAGAAGAAAATGTGAGGTTGTGTCAACCATTAAATGGCTCAATTTCTTCTGTAATGTGATACAATTTTGATCAGGTCTACTTCAATCGGAGGTGGCCAGAAGTATCATGCTGTGTAGCTGCAGCGTTAGAGGAATATCATGGTCTGGCATCTGCAATTAGCCTATCTGGAAAACTTCAGGGAGGAGAAGCAAAGTGTTAGCACAGCTCATACAGAGGACCGGCAGAAAGAAACAGAGAATGAGAGAGAAACCGAGACAGAGAGTGGCAGTCTTAAACTGGGACAAAGACAAAACGAACAGCGTGGATTCTTCTCCCCTGGGCTTTCTCACTCTCCACAACGTCCCCGTGCTGCCATTGCAAATGCTCCCAGGCATCAAACAGGAAGTTTATCACGGTTAAATTAACAAGTGTCATCTCCATATTCACTCATTGTGCTAAATGCTTTTATGTTTATGTAAAGCCCTTTTTGGAATTAATATTTCATGTTAATGTGCGTTTTTCACAGAATCTTTTTTTTTCATCCTCGCAAATCATTAAACTGTCTTTTTTTTCGGGGGGGAGAATCAAAGCGAACACAATGTCAGTCTAAGTGGGGGAGGCATACCCCAAAGACTGTCAGAGAAGACGGGATAGCAGCGGAGTTTACTCTGCACACAGAGTTCTGTACAGCAGCTTTGAACGGGTGAGAGCACTGCAGCGGCAAACACTTTTTAATGAGGTGGGGACACAATCACTTGTGTTTTGTTACCCAGAGAAAAATGGATGATAAAGCTATAAGTTCAAAGTTTCACATTCATTCACGAGTAAGACGAGGCATGATGATAAATATATTCTTCTTTAGTCACATGTGGTAATTAATTAGATTGTCACGTATAACATATATGGTAGAAGTGCATGACAAATAACCAGAATATCAGTTTTGCTAATAGAAAAATCAAGCACAGTCTATGGGGCGCTCCTTCACATATCAGACGCAAAAAAATAAATGTGTGTTTAATAATTGGATATTGAATATGGCGCCTATACCACAATCATCAGGTATGCCTCCACCGTAATGGTTCTGTCAAACTAATTAACTTCTACAGTTTGAGTGAAGCTAACGAGATGCGTACAGGCATCAGAGGAAGGCCAGGCTCTACAGGTGATAACCCTATTTGGCAGTGACATTTTTTAGTGTAAAGTCACAGTGGCGGTGATGAGATCAAAGGCAGAGAGTCCCCCATTGGGTCCAATTAGAACTGTAGCATTGTACAGGGAAGGGGCGGCAGGAGGAGAGCGGGGAGTGGGTGGTTGGGGGAGAGGGAGGAAAAAAAAACTGTTGAGTTATGATATTCATAATCTATGCAGAGAGGCCTTTCCAGTACAGGTCTTCTCCCCATAGCTGTGATCTTTTCAATTTACATCAAGGGAAGATGGTCGGGGATGAAAGTGGGGCATCCAAAGCGCACAGCCCACAGAGGGCAGACATGGGGCCTCATTAAGACCCAGCCCAGCCAGCCCCAAACAGGGTTTTGAAATGCGTCACATAAAGAGCATAGGGTCAAAGGTCAGACATAGAACAGATCTCCATTTAACTCTCCAGCTGGAGATGGTAATTAGCAGGTGCAATGATGATCCCTGCCTGACTGTACGAGATGATACCGCTGTAGGTGACACCAGGCATCTGTGTGAATGTGTGTGTGAGTCCATGCATGTATACACATGGACTCACGCGGTGCCTGGTGTCACAAAGAAAACAAACTCCTCTCGCTGTCTCTGTAAGAGCTGAAGGAGCCTACAACTTCTACTGCCCATTCTAAAACTCAACCTGATAAAATGAGCATAGTTTTTATCACATGTTCTGCATGACAACAAGCAATATTTGCTCATATAATCAGTCAGACCACACAGCATATGAAACCTTGTCAATGCTGTTAATTATATCTGGACGTCTTGTTAACATCCACTACTAGTTAACAACACAAAACTAAAAAACTAAACATGACAAAGGTAAGAGCCTGTCTGACGATGTTATATTTACTATTGAGTAAATGAAAAATAGGTAAATGAGAGAAAAAAATTGTTACTCACAAAACTCTGAATATATATTTAGACTTTTCCTCTAAATTTTCACTAGAGCATAAAAACCCTCCTAAATAACGACCCTGACACTTGTCTGTTGTTAAATAAATAAAAAAATAAAAAGTTGGGTTTTCTTCTCACAAAAAAAGAATGTTTTGTTTAAGATTCTGTCCAGGGAAAGAAAGCCATGGGGACGCAATTAAAGAACTACAAAGAAAAAAAATAGTTATGAAAATCTCCCACTTTCTTTTGATGTGCTGCAGTCTGAACTGTGTACACACACACACACACACACACACACACACACACACACACACACACACACACACACACACACACACACACACACACACACACACACACACATCTGAACAAAGACACACGGAGAACCGGAAAATACTCTCACAGATGCACACATAAATGTGCACAATGAGCATGTAGCTTGCAATCTATGAAATTCATTCGTTCAATTCAAAAGAAATATTTGGTATTTAATGATTCTTCTTTTAAATTAACCTCTATTTTCAGTCTTGCGGTAAATTGCTCAATAATGGGGATATTACTTAAGTTAATGAGGTGGAGTTTACTACAATCTCTCATAACTAACACATAAGATCACTAACTTCTAGTCTTTGGTATGATAGAAAATATTATGAATTTTAAATTAGCAAAGTGATGTGATGAAATAAATATGTGTATTAACGGAAAAAGACTAAAATAGACAAACTATTAAGGCACGTCGTAAGACATATAATTCTTAGTCATTCAGTATGTTGATCTGCTGTTAAATACATGCAACACAAAAAGTTAGTCAAGCAAAAATGAAAAAGAGTGAGAAAGGAAGGGGGAGAAAAATTCTGTGTGTGTGTGTGTGTTTTAATAGGGCTATCTCATTGCCATGAGACTCTCCCCGGTGTGGGGTTACTTTGTCAAGCTGACCTCTTATAGCAGCTGAGCGGCTGAGTTTTGCATACATAATTAACTACAGCTAAATGTCATCTCTCACTTCAATAACTAACGCAGTGGGTGATGCTGCTCTCTCTTTTTGACTCCTAATCCAGAGTGAACCTCCGGCAGAACGAGCATGTGAAAATGAAGTGCAGCTTTTACACTCCACATGATTAAATGAGGGGCTGTAACACTGCAGAGAGAGTGTATGCACAGTTCAGCGGCATCTAAAACAATCATAACCTGTAAAATAATGTCTCAAATGAGCAGATCTCAACATTTGCAGTTGGTAAAGTTGAGACTCAATAGCAACAACTAAACTACTTTGGATCTTGCTATTATCTGTTGTAGACAGCGAGACTGGCTGTGGTAAAGTAAAGTACAGTATGTAACTGAGGTGGAGCAACCGCATTCCCAGCACTGAGCTAGCGTCTAGTTAGTACAGCATGTGAGGGGCTTTACTGTAGGTGGCTCCGCTATACGGGGAAGACACTAATGAATTGAAACACACATGGCTGTATCTAAAATGAAAATGGGACAATCTGGTGGACATACCAAAATTCGGTGAGTAGCAAAGGTTTACTGCTGAACTAGATCTGAATGTCATTGATGAACATTCCTGGCCGAAAAATGTGTAGGTGTCCCTGTGTGTGTGTGTGTGTGTGTGTGTGTGTGTGTGTCGGTGCATCTGCGTGTGTGAGTGTTTGCCTGCTGTCGGCTGTACTCCGTTGTAGATGATGATGTAGATGTTGTTTTCTGGGAGCATCGGAAACTGAACACCAAATTAAAGCCGCAATGTTTGATTAAGTGTGCCAGGTGATCTCAGGAGAGGCGCGCAGACACAACCTCAACCCCCTCATTCATTTGTAAACCTCCAAATGCAGGCTTGAAATACAGGAAGTAGGAGTGTACGCTTTAAATCTCCCCCTTGATTGGGAATACAAATGATCAAATGTATGAAGGCTAGGAATGTATGGGTACACGGTGTCAGCAAAGTAGCGAGAGGCAGAGAGGAGGAGAATAGAAGGAATTAGGCTGTGATGTGAAAGAGAGCATCTGAAAATAAAGATGTAAGCTGCATTGTAGCACCTCACCTTGAATATGTGGCACAGAAAGAATAATACATGAAAAAAAACTCCCGTCATTGGTTTGAGATCAATTGCCGGGATCAAATAAAAATCTGATTCAGTCACACACTGTTTGTTTTCAGAATTAACAGACTCCTAATTCGCTATTCTTGGATACTTTTAATGACTAGCGCGGTAAACAGCTCCACCAACCAAAAGCCAATTATAACTTTATCAGCACTATCTCTGTGTGGAAGAGGAACTGTGGATCTCAGAAAGAGAAACAAAAATACCTTGATCTTCCAGGGAAAAAAATGTTTTTTATTGAATATTTCTTTTCAGTGTGCTTGTCAACACATTGATTTTACTGACACGAGCAGTCTCTCTCAGATTAATATGATTTATTAATGTGTAAAAACTATTCAAACTTTCAGTTCAACTTAGGCAATCTTAAAATATGCAAAATCCAGCAAAAAATACACTATGTAAAATACATTTAAAAAGGGATATAGTTCTCTAATAATATTTAGTATAGTTTATTTAATATAACTATCGTAATAACTAAATAGCTAATACAGAAAAGCACAGACTCAAATAAAGTAACAAAAAAAGTTCCTTGATCTGTATTATTTTTTATAAAAAGATATGTAAATATACTGGTTGATATAGGAAATGCTTAGATTGACTTTCAATAAATAAAAAAAAAATTGTACACGTAAAAAAAAAAAAAAGAGATTCATGTGATTATTTTATTGCAACTGTCAAAACATACTGGGTGCTTTTAACAAGACACATCCAGAACAAAAGATCAATTAATGCTTAACGTTTGATTCATATGACATTTCCAATTTAAAAAATGTCAATCGTTATTCTCAAAAGACTGTTGCATCCTTTTTTGACCCGTTACCAATTACTCTGTTATTCAGATCTTTCCTTTTTCTGCTAAACGGAACCGCTACTGGCATGGTAGCATTTGTAATAGTCTATAAATCTGAAATATTATGTGTGAAGTTGCGGGAAAAGACCATTAAGGGGCGGGCACTAGTGGAGCCGGTGCAGGGGTCCTGTCTGAAAGAGGGCGGCTAATTCAGGACAACTGTGAACTCTGAACCTGCTAAAAGCACGGCCACTGGTCAGCCGAGACACGTAATAGAGTCCACATGTGCTCACAGCCTGCATTGCTATAATTAAACGGATCTCTAAAGGTTTGCTTAAATCTAAATCAGAGCGCTTTGTTTTCACTTTTAGTTCGACTTGAAAGACAGACAAAAACTGCCTGTGGCCTTCACCTTTTAATCCATTTCATGCTTTATATATTCATGCAAAGTGATGCTGGGCTTTTTAAAGTGAGAATAATCATTACTTCATTGGTCTCAGGCCTTCAGTTTTACACCGAATAAAGCCTGAGTGTTAAGTAGCCAGTGTTACAGTGAGAATTAGAGAGAAATGAAGAGTTTTTTAATAGCTCAGAAGCAACGCGCGGCAGCTCAGCCCAGGCAGAGAATCGCTCGGCATTAATCAAAATTTCAGGCCTCTTTGACAAACTGAACAATGCCTCAAACATCTCCTTGTGTGTAAACACAAACATCAAATGCCATGTGGCATGTCCTCATCACTAACAAGCAAACTAACAAGAGACCTGGAATTCCACTCAATTAGTACCTGCTCGCTTCCTTATTAATCTACTAGCCTCGGTGAAAAGATGAGAGGAGACAGGGGAAAAAAATGAATCGGAATAAAAACAACAACAACAATTTGTTGCAATAAATATATTAATGCCAGTGAGGTTTCCGTTTCAGGTGGTGTAATTTGACATGATATGTGGGCTATGTTCTGTCATTAGTAAGGAAAAGTGGTGAGTAGGGGATCAAAGCGAAAAGGCTCAGAGTCTGCCACTTAATTTATCACACGGCAAAGACAAAGGCTTTTCTCACTGCTTCTGTCGCTTTTCAAAAGCCCTGACTCCTTTTTATGACAAACTCAGTTTGCAATTTAATTCGGAAAAGCAAGCAGGCAGGAAGTGAGAATAAGGCACTGTAGCCAGACAGACAGACCGGCAGGGGAAGCAAACAGCGGGTGCAAGAAGCGTCCAGGCTGGTGGTAAGTACTGTGAGAGAGAGACAAGAAGGCAGACAGGTGTCATGAAACTCGAGCAGCCAGGCATTAAGGCAGGCGATAAGGCAGGCAGGCAAACAGGCTAAAAAGTAGGCAGGAAATTGTATAAAATGAAGAGAAAGATCGCATCATTGCAGGTTGTAAGGAGGCATTAATACACACCAGCAGTCGTACTAGGCTGAGCAGCAGTGCTAAATCAGGAGAACCAGAGAAGTGTGGGAGTGTGACAGGGTCTGGAGTCTGTTGGGTAGTGGATTGAATTATATATTGCGGGTAGGACAGGAGTCCGGTAGGCGGTGGAACCTGAGAATATACTGTTAACAGAGCAGAAAAAAGTGCGCCTGCAGCCTCAGCGGGGGCCTCACAGAGGAGATTTAATATATACATCTCATAAAAGCCGCTAAACAAATAAATTCCTTCGACAAAGACGGGGAAGACTACCTTGTGTGTCGTTCTCTGTGTTTGTGTGTGTATATGAGAGAATGTGTGTGTGTTTGAAGCTGTGCAAATGTGCGAGTGACCCGCACATCGTAGTGATGCTTCCTGGAGCACTGACGCCGGTCAGTGCTCCATTAATTAAAGAGACGACGCACTGGCAGGTGGCTTCACTGCCCACACTGGTAATTGGCCCCCTTCTTCCCACTATCTCCCCCTAGAAAATCACCCATCTCTGCCTTTTCTCTTCTCTTCTCTGCCTTGTTCCCTCCTCCTATCTCTCGCTCTCAGAAACGTGCCAGTGGGCAGGCAGAAAGGCAAGACTTTGTGAAATAATGATTAGAATGGATGGAGATGAAGGGAAGGGAGTTGCACATTTTCCCACAAGCCTCTGATGGTCGGGGAATGCTGTTTGCCTTCAAGCGTCATACGACGCGACGGGAGTTTACTTTAGACAGCCACAATCTGAGGAGCCAGTACTGCAGTCATTAATGATGTGGGGAGGGGACAGAGCTGTACTTTGACAAGTTTCTGCATGTGTATGTGTTTGTCTGTGTATGTTTGTGTGTGTGTGTGTGTGTGTGTGTGTGTGTGTGTGTGTGTGTGTGTGTGTGCGCGCGCACATGGGCGTGAGTCTCGATGTGAAAGAGGAAAACTGAACCTTCTGTGTGTCATGCGTAATGAGACAATAAAGGTTGAGAAGCTCCGGAAGGTGTGTGTGTGTGTGTGTCTGTGTGTGTGTGTCTCACCACGTCACTGGGCAGGTTGTGTAGGTCATCAAAGGGACTCTCCAGGGTGTTGGTGTCCACATTCAGAATAACCACATCCTCCAGTGATCGACTGCGTACTCTCTAAAAGGAGGAAATGTCCAGTGTTATCAGCAACAGCGCACACGCTGCCACTAAAATAACTCTAATCATCTCACAATATGGAACAAATCTCCAATAGTAAATATATATGTATGTCCAATTTTGCATTCAGAAGTTTTTAAATTATTAACAATTAAAAAAAATAATGTTTGCTTCTACATAATGGAATGTAAGCATTATTTATTTACAATCTAGTATCTCATGGCAATTTATTGTGTTAACTATTAAACATTGATAAAACCATGTATACTTTACATATTTTAAAAAACAAAAGAAGCCGAGAATATAGTTTGGTTAATTAATCAAATCAAGAAAGAAAGTTAACGTTTCAAAAGTGTGGCCCAGGTGTGTTTGCTAGCAGACAAAGTCTTTCCTGTACTGAAGCCCCAGGAAGGAGAAAGCACAGCGGTCACATTTAAAACCACACAGTCATCACACTCCTTTACGATTAACGATGAAATATGGCGTGTAGGAAAGAAAAATATTAGGACATCTTTACTGTAACACACACACACGCGCGCTCACAAAATGAAGAATGGCACTGAGAGGAAACATTTGGATTGCGCAAACATTTTCCACAGCACCAAAACCTCATGCATCAACAACAACACACTGACGCTGTGCTGTGCTGCGTGCATTCTGATGGCGACAAATTCAACTATTATTTCAGTGTGGCGCAGGATGCAGGCAGGTGTGGGGGGATGGGGGGGGAGGAGGTAGCATAGTGTGTGAATTTCTAGTTTGTCACTTTTGTGACAGCCTGTGCAGTGGAGGCTCACATGCTGATCTGGACTAATTATGTAGTGGCGGAAAGGGGGTCTGTCACGGATGCAGAGTGTGATAAATACTGCCACTGCTGCAACTGTCAGATAAATATCACACACACACACACACACACACACACACACACAAATATATGTGCATTACAACATATGCATTTGCAAAATTTGCACACGCACGCACACACACACACACACACACACACACACACACACACACACACACACACACACACACACACACACACACACACACAAGCACTTACATACTAACACTTACACACAAGTGCAAATGTGCGCGTGCTTGCAACATGCATTCACACACAACAGCAGTGCTGGTGAAGGCTTGCCCCCCAACCAACACACAGGGTTTAACAATGAAGTAGAAAAGCTCTTTGTTCGCAGATGCTTTTTCTGCCTTTCTCTCTCTGTCTTTTGTACTTCTGGTTAAGAATGCACACAAGCAAGACAGGGAGATGAGGAGGAAAAAAACAATCTGTCACTTTTTTTGATTCAATGTGGTGCAGTTTCCAAAAATTGCCTTAAAGAAATATTTTCACACCAAAATTAAGAGCACAATTCACCAAACGAGGTGCAGCATTATACAAGTGACCATACATACTGTACAGAGGGGAAAAGAGGAATTGGCTATATACATTTACAGCATAATTCTTAGTGTTATTTGTTGTTCTTTTTAAGAAAATAAATAAATATAATATAAATTAATAATGTGTATCTGATGCAAAAAAGAAGAAAAAAATCATCATTTAGAATTTCATATACAGTAGAGTTTTCAAAAATATACATCAATTTGCAGCAGCATTTATAAATATGCACACATGCACATTTATATGCATACACATACCCAGAGATTAACTAACGTACCTCCAGCAGACTAAGATGAACACCCACAAAGTATGGCATGGGGGCACTGTAGATGGAGAGAGGAAAACAAAGCTGTGAGCAATATCAATATCCGATTGGTACATGCAGTGAAAATATATGTATTGAGACTACACGAGTACAGCACATTTCACACACCCATCTGAAAAATAAAAACTTAATGTTGAGGATATTCTTTAATTAACAGATTGGTCAATATACAGAAATGTACTAAATCAATCTGATTTATCTTGAGTTATTTATCAAAAGATAAACTGGGATTAATCACAGTCTATTTAAGTGAAGATTTTGTGTTCACTTTGTATTCATATATAATTGTGAACTGAATGCGGTTAGCGGTTACCAATCTGAAGATATGACCTTGCTGTAATATAATTTGTGATTATTTCAACTTTTTACACACTAAATTATTAATTTGAAAAATCAATCAATCATTAAAACAAACATTATTGAATAGCCCAAGTGATATCCAAATATAGACCGAATGATCGAAGCTAACAATACAAGCCAAAATTATTTCTAAAGTAAAATCTATTCCATCAACTGCTGGTAATAATGTGCAACTACTAGAATGCAACAGTTGTGCACTGGATGCATTGAAACTAACTAACTTTGCATGAGATAACATAATCGTAACATAAGCAGCAAAACTGATTATCGTCCATATGTCATTCTTTCACATATCACATGTAGGGCAAGGCCGCTGACTAAAAATCACATGACATCAAAATCATTTTCCCAAGAACCAACGTGTCTCAAATTGGGAAAAAAATAGATCAGGTGTGTGTGTGTGTGTGTGTGGCAGGACAAGCAAATGTATGTTGTGGTACTAATAAAAAAGAGTTAACAAACAAGTTTCTCCTTTATTCTGACTCTGAATATTTTGGATTTTCAGTCATTGACTTGTTGCTTGGTATTCAAAAAGAATCAGCTATAAATAAGCATTAATTTACCTGGAAAAACAGCACAGAAAAAAACGTATTATATATAATAATGTATTATATAACTTACTACAACTCTTGTTACTATCTTTATATTACATAATGATAAAAAATATGGCCTTAACAGTAACAACATGAAATGCTTGCATGACATGTAATAAAGTGTTCCCTCTAACAAGATGCAGGATTCAGAAAGTAAAGACAGACTTAGAACTCTTTCTCAAAAGCTAAAGGGTAGAAGTGTCGAATGTTTTTATTTTACCCCAAAATATATGCTTTTCATGCTTATTATCATGTCATTCTTGTTTGATGTGACATTTATCTCCAGATTGAAAGTTATTGGCAAGGAAAGGCTGAATCATAGAGTACGTTTCCCGACCACCAAGACAAATAGTATCAACAAAAACAGTCAAATAATAGAAACCATTTTTATGATGAGGTTTGCGGATCAGGCAATAATCGGATAGCTTTGGGTCAGTGTAGTCCTGGCCAGAATGATTCAGAAGCCACAGGCTTGTAATCAACTTAAAGGAACAGCAACACAAACAGCAGGCCTGTAGCTCTGAACTTTAGCTGCTGTCTTCTGTGTTTCATGAATATACTGGCTTTCAACATTCACACACACACACACACAGAGCATCTAATATAATGTAGTTATCTAATCAGTGCATGGAGGACACCCCTGTGATTAAATAAGATAACGATGAGTCTTCACAGAGTGTTGAAAATCACATTTTACTGTCAGTGATGAATAGCTTTTTGAAGCCGACGTGTCCCTTATGGTTAAAGCACGATACTGTACGTGCTATTGGCACTGATTCGACAAAAAACAGCTCCTTTTACAAAAGCTTCCATTTCTCTCATACATGTACATATCTGAAGTTGATATGAACACATGTAGATTTGTAAATGAGCTGATGCTCGCCATTCAGTTCCAATCGAGTCCATTCGGATTTGTTAGATTTGAGTTGGATGGGTGGTAATGAACCCCTGAGAGGCTTTAGATGATGCGAGTTTGGTGCTAGCACTGGCATGAAATATGGAGCAAGGTGATCCGGGTCGTTCGTTATGTCGAGGGGCCACACAGGCGAAGGCGCACACCGAGAGGAATCGTGAGAACGACTCGGAGAACGGGTGGGAGAATGTGTGAACATGTGTGTCTTCACTTTTACACCCGAGGTTTTAGCGACAGAGCCCGGTGCGTGACCAGCACACATGGCGTGATGTGTGATTACGTGTCTATACTGTCAGGTACGTGTGTGAGAGGCATGTGTGTGTATGTTTTAGAGGGTGGCTAAAAAATAAGCGAGAAAGAAGGAGAGAAAAGATGGGGGTGTAAACATGTAATATGACGATCCTGGTGGTTTTCTTTTGTGTGTGTGTGTGTTTGTGTTTCAGAGGTGGTCAGCCTTACCAGCAGTAGTCCAGAAGATGCGGGGGCAGAACAGGGATGAAGATGTGCTGCCAGTACATTGGAAAGAGCAGAGCAGCTGCACCGTGGACACATGCAGTTAACTACAGAGAGAGAAAGAAGCGGGAGGACACACTTAACACAACTTTCCAAGGCAACACTTAAACTAAGAAAAGCAAAGACATTTCTATGTTATGTGGTTACTGGTAATTTCAATTATTTTTTAGTCGAAAGAATTATCCCACAGAAAGAACTGTAACAAGTTAAAAAAAAAAACAATAGTAGAAAATTAATTTGAGTCTTCTTTTCTTTCTTATACATTTCTTTAACTTATTCAAGTAAGTTCCTACACAGCTAAAATCCATATATAACTGCAGCTGTATTTCCTTCTGAACAATATCCTGTAAAAAAAAATATAGCGGTTTGATCAAGGTTGTTGCTGTGGTGATGCTTTGTGTTGATGCACAGGCACAAAATATGTTTGATTTCATTGAGTTCACTTTTAATCTTGCTCAAAAGCACTCAGAAAAAAACCGTGGTGCACCGACATGTCTAGTGCTGTTGTGATGAACACGACCTGCAAGCTATTGTTGGAGGAAGAGAAGAACAGACTGAAAGCTGAAGATCAACCAGTTGATAGGAGCCTTGTCTTAAACACATGACAGAAACACAGCAGAGGAGAGACAGATTGATGAGGAGATGAGAGGGAGAGTACGGAAAAGACTGACATGAAGAAAGGCAACACATGCTGTACACACAGAGAACATGAAACCAATGTTTCCTCCATATTGATTCATTTGTGGCGGGTCATCACTGCAATAATATTGCTTCTTTTGCACATGGCATTGAGACATTTAAATAAAAAAATGACTCAAAGCACAGCTTCTAACCTGTTTTGCACACAGAAATGAGAGCAAATACAAGCCCAGTGTTCATAATTAACTGCTTTTCAATTCAACGTCAATGTGAGAATTGTGCTGCGACCAGCACAAGAATAACAAAAAGGAGCCCAAAACAGTGCTGACAGCAACCATAAAAATCTAAATTACACAAACTAGTACGACTACGAAATGAAAACAGAAAAAAAGCCCTTTTTTTTTTTTTTTTTTTTTTTTTTATACAAATAATGAGAAGCAATCACATGAAGATGGCATTTATTTTCAAAGGAGCTCTCTACATTGTCAAACAAACATTACACATAAAATTAAAGTCATTGTCTCCCATTGTCTTAAAACCAGAACCCCCCTCTTGACATCCCGTCTCATGAAAACCCAGCTATAGTAATGACCTACAACACACACACACACACACACACACACACACACACACACACACACACACACGGCAGGAGAAAGAGGCGTTAGCTCATCCCCCAGATTAAAATAACATGATTAAATATGGAAAGAGAACAGAGGTCTGAGGGGCTCCTGCGGGACTTCATTAGGGCAAATTGCCAAAGAATGAAACATGAGTTAGCCAAGAGAGACTGCGGGCTAGGCCAATACCGCCGGGACCCCGGAGCAGCAGCCGCCGTTATACTGCTGCAGCTTCACAGTCAATGTGTGAAGCGGACACACACTATCACACACACACACGCGCAACTACCAGGAGACCCCATGCTCACTCACACATACACAGTGTCACAATTGACCGGCCAAAAGCGGATGAGCTCGGCAACTGAAACCCACCACGGCCAGAGGAAGAGAAAGAGCGCCCCACCTTCTGAATGCACCCAAACATCAACACCGGACATCTGAAAGGCTAAAAACAAAAAAGCGTGTGTGTTTGTGTGTGTCCATGTGGCTCCCTCCCTGAATGTTTGTTTTAACTGCATTCATTTTTCATATCGGCTGAAAAAAAAAGAAGCAATGATCTTTTTTTTATTGTTTCTGTGCTTTTCTCTCATACACCCAGTCCCACAATAGTTAGGACTTAATCAACATTTAATTGGTGTCTTGCACTGTGTATCTGCATATGCATATTCCCGCTGCATGCCGTCTTCAAATAAAACAACAATGCCACGCTCCTGTCAGGATTAATTCCCTGGCAAACAGTTTGTTTTTTTGCTAATTCTGAAAATAAATCAATGCTATGAATATTTATGTCTGAAAGTGAGGCACTTGGTGGAAGAGCTACTAACAAAACCATCACACCCTTCTCCCTTTTCCAAAGCGAGGATGGTAAGGGGCCATTAAATTGTGATGAAGAGAGGTCAGCAATCCGGCTGTGGATATACATACACACACTGAGCGCAGCGCCAACAGGCGAGTGTATTCCTCCTCTGGGAGTGCGAGACAAGCCCCAGTCATTCACTGGTACCAGGAGGTAATGGCACAGAACACCTCGCTAACCAACTCCAATTATCTCCACCAGGCCTCAAGGTGAGCCCCCCAACTGGCATGATTTACTCTCAGGTTGAAAGGGAAAACAGGAGTCTCTCTCTCTCTCTGCCTCTCTTCTTCTCAGGCTGGGTGGCTGGCTTGAGGGAGTTAGCCGAGAGGGGAGGGGGCGGTTTACTGATACTAAGATAATGATTTATAAAGCAAAATCTAGCTTTCTGTTTTCTTTTATTTGCTATCTCTAAAGCAATGGAGGTGGCAGTGTGCCTGAGATAAGGCTTTTGGAGGGAACTCCAGAGGAATAGTTCACATATTTGCTTCTCTAATTCTGCTTAATACAAAGCCCTGTGTCCTTGTTCAGGTTTTATAACGAACAAGGCAAAAAGTAAAAGGAATCTAAACTGGAAAAAAGAAAAATCGTGCCCTTCTTTCTTTTTCTTCATTTAGAGAGGGGGGGCTTCACATGAGAGTGGGTCATGAGAGGCTAAGGCTGATAAAATATTTGCCAGGCTGATAAATAATAGATGAGTGGAGCCAAATGGCTTACACGCTCCACAAAAGACCTGGGTGCTTAATATTCCATTCAATGGAGAATCACAGATACAGTCCCCAAGAACAAATACAGGATTAGGTGCTGGGTCCAGTCCTCAGGGACCAGGGCTCTGCCCTGTAATGAGGGGCTGCCTGCCTCTTACACTGTGTGTGTGTGTGTGTGTGGGTGTGTGTGTGTGCGTTTCACCCTTCCTCTGAGAGAAGCTAACCGATTATACAGCGACAGCCTGCTTCAAAAAGCAGTCAAGGTCTTTGGTTCTGCCCTGAGAGCTTTTTTAGTGCGCTGTAGCTGAGACAGAAAGTGTCCACACTAACACTGGTTTTCCAAGATCCATTCAACGGGACTAAAGGAAGGAGAGACAAAAAAAAAGAGATGGAGAGGATGACGTGAAAGTGGGAGAAGAAGAAAGAGAGAAGTGAAGAGATAAAAATTTGCATTGCAACTTTGAAGTAGGTAGCAATAAACTTAAGCTTAAAGGTCACACACCAGTTTTGTCAATAACGGGGTCTGAGTGTGAGTCAATTGCTGTGTCCCATTTAATACAACATACTCATAGTATACAGGAAGAAGTACTGAATGTCTTAGCATACTGTTATTTGCGGTTATTGTAAAAAATAAAATCAACATAATCAGTTTATACTAACAGGATATGAAACAATGTGTGTGACGTGATGTCAATCAAACTGGGACTTTGGTATGTCACTACCAATTAAACTTCCCAAATAGACATTAAAATGTTTTTCAACGATTTAATAGTAAATTTTCTGCTGTGTTCACGAAGCTGTTTTACCACCATCTATAATTTGTTTTAATACTTTCCAGCTGTGAGCAGCTCCCCCATTTCCTTTGCGCGTTGCATTGTGGGAAAATAATGTCCATCAACAGCACTGCTTTTCTTTTAAGCCCACTAGTTTGATTCACTGGACTCACCACATACGTATACCCTGCTTAGAAGTAGTATGCAGTATGAAACAGGGATTCAGCTAATGTGTTTATTTTTCTGCAAGAAATTAACAAAAAAATCTGAATTATGACAAACACATTCACACAATAAAGAAAATTAAAATTACGGGTGAGCAGAAAAAACAACAACTCTCCATATTCATACACAGCCTTTCAACAGGGATGTTTCCTTAAAGAGCTGCACCCACCACAGACCTCAGATCTTCACAACACTGCAACTCTGAGCTCAGTAAGCTTCCACCTACACCATTCCCCTTTACCTGAGCAACTGGACATGTTGAGGGGAAAAAAACAGACAGAATATGGAGAAACTGCTACCGTGGGGGCCGAGATACACCTCTTTCGCATATTTTTCATATTAAACGGCAGTGTTATGGAGATTTTACTGGACTGAGGACATAACAACGCTCACTCCCTCTGCTTAGATACTCTTAGATGAGGGAATCTTTCACACATGTTAAATTACAGCGAGAGCAGAGTGTGAGACAAATAGCTGCTGCTGCAGGCAATGTAATTCAATTTGACAGGAGGAATGGTATCAACAGAGTCGCTCTTGACCTCTTCACACCAGCCTCAAACACTCATTTCCCCTCCACTAGCCTATCCTTCCAACTCTGTCCCTACACACTCTCCAAAATTCAATTCTCTCCTCTCTTTTCCCAGCCTCATTTCCATTCCCGTTCTTCATTTCTTATTCTGTCTTCCTCCTCTCATCCCGCTGCCTTCTGTCCATTGCTACCTCTCCCTCCTTTCTCCTGTTGGTTTCGCTGCGTTAGCCTTTCCCTCTCCCCTCCCCTGCACAGAGTAAGTCACCAATTACGCGCGCTCTGCTTCTCCCTCTGTTGACAATCGCCGGTGTCAGGCCCGGCACAACGCAGGTGTGCCACAAACAAGTAGGTGGCACAGGGTGCGAGAGAGAGGGCACGCAGGACGACACAGGTAACGGCTAACGCCAGGCCTCCCACACATGCACACGCAGTCACTGACTCTCTCGCAGAAAGACACGAGACATAAGGTACAAACACCTGTGAGCGCAGAAGACACAAACAGATGCATGCAAAAAGGAGACACAAACACCCACAGCATGCACATGCACATTCACAGCGGCACGAGTCAGACACATGGCACGGGGCTGAGATGAGTCTATTGAGGAGAAGGATGTCCCGATGTTCTGCAGATGCCCCACAACAGAGAGTCGCATTAAGACACCCAGGAAGAGGGAGGCAAAGTCAGAGAGAAAGAGAGGTGTAGCCGGGGTAAGTGAGAGACAGATGGACAGAAAATAATAATGTCAGTGAGGAAGAATAACTTAGATAGAGAGAAAGTAAAGAGACCGAGAGAAGTCATGGAAAGAGAGGAGAAGAAGAACAGAGGAAAAAGCAGGAAACAGAGAGACAGCTGGCACTCTAGGGCATGGTGGATGGATAGTTCCTTGTTAGCATAGGCCTGACAGGCTGATGAGAGGGCTGCTGTCAGCCGGTGCTGGGGCCGGGCTGTGTGAGTTTGGGCGATAGGCAGGGCAGAGGCTGGGCTCGAGAGCTGGGGGGCCTCGGCAGATGAAAGACACGGAGGGTGGTGGGGCGATGGTGGTGGGGGTCCTCCCAACTGACTAGTTAGAGGAAGGGCCGATGCAGCCCTATTATACGGCCCTATGACAAGGCTGCACGCTCGACTGGCTCCCGCCCCTGCGCCACCGCCGACCAGCCTTTTAAAACAGTGGTACCATTCACCTCCGGTCACGAAACAGCAATAAGTCAACTGACGCATTGTTGTAAGATCATGATTTATTCCTTTGCTGTTGGCTGCTTGCGAGACGCGGCGGCCATGTACCGGCAGACTGACACACTGGGTTCACCGGGGGCTTTAACACAGGCAGCACCTAGAGCAGGCAGAATAAATGCAGTATATCTTTGTGTGTCGGTGTGTGTGTGTGTGTGTGTGTGTGTGTGTGTGTGTGCATGTCTTTCTCTCTCGCTTTCCACTTTCTCTTTGCTTGGCTGAGAGGCTGGACAGGCGGAGGTGGTGAAAAGCAGCTGGATGGTACTAACGATGTTACTAACAATACCTTCTCTCATACATCCTCTATCTGTGGCAAGCAGACTATAGAAATATTACCCGTCTATCCAGTGACTGCCAACACTCACTTTAACAAACATTTTGACAAACTCTGACGTTAATTATATATTTCCCATCTTAAGACATTTGATCACAAGACAGTGGTGTGGATAATGAGCTGGGCTTTTTGCACTTAAGTATGGATACACTTAGATAGCTGGCCTACAGATTCATGGCAGCCATTTTCACCTGAACTAGGAGGTCATTCTACCCAACAGCAAAAGAAAACACATCACAGGAGCAGTAATAACATCAGGCCTGCTAGTAATCCCAGTGGAGATGTGAAAATACCTTTGTAATGCAGTGCCTGACATATATCGCTACCAAACCAAAACACCCCTCCCTGAGGAAGATAGATGGAGAGACAGATGAGCGGATGAAGGACTGCAGAGGATAAAAAAGGTTTACAGAGGTAAAGGTCTGACGTGGAAGCTCTTAAAAAATCCTGTCGGCATAAATTTGTAAAAGAAACAAGCCAAGATTAGTCTCAGAGCGGCAGAAAACTATAAATCACAGATATATATCGCCTCCACCCCCTCTTCCTGCTCAAAAGAAAAACACCTTCACCCTTGAGTCTGATCATTTACATCGTGTAACCCTCGTGTCACAGCACAGTGTGTAGCCTAGACCCTGAGCGCAGTGCTGCTAGTCTGAGGAGCTGAGGGGAGACAGGTGATATTCTCTGAGGGCTGGGTAATTTTTACAGCTCTTTCTGAGTATAGCTCCTATGGGAGACCTTGGGTACCGTTCCCTCCAGCACCCATCACCACCCACAAGCCCCTCCGGCTGTTCAGTGTTCTGCAGCCTTGTAGATACCAAGGCAGGACCAGCTACACTACAGATACAGAGAGGACTTGGATGACATCACTTCCCTCTCCCATCTCATCTGTCATAAACATTTGGCTCTGCCTCATCGGCCACATAGATAACGGGGGGTGGGGGGGTGGGGGGGGTTGGAATGAGGAACAGAGGGAGGAAGAGAGGAAGAAAGACACAGAGATGTCCTCCCTCATACAGACAGAAAGAAGGGACTTTAAATTATGTGAGAGAGTTAAGACATGTAATAACGGATGATTTAAGGCTTTTTGGCCATTAATATGTTGCGGTTATAAAACAAACAGTCAGATATAATCTAGCTTTAGTGTGGCTTTCACAGCTTGTCAGAGCGTGGTGATAGTGCTGCTGTCTGAGCGCAGGACGCTCGGGCAAAGAGGGGTGGGGGGGCAGACAGATCTGTACAAGTAGCGTAGCCATGTCAGATAAATATTCTCATCGTACTAATTAGGGTTTGATATCCTGCTGGATTATTGATGAAGAGAATCATGTTCAATCTTGGAAACGGTCCCAACATTTGAGCTATATACTTTTTTTAAGAGGGCAAATCGGTGTCTGAAGCCAAAAATAGCAACCGTGACTCTCCACGACTGTAAATTAGAAAACAAAGAGAGATAGCCAACATAAATCCTACATTACACAACATGACTTACTGAAAACACTAAGCATAACATTTTAGGACTAAAAGCTTCACCTCAACTTGAATGAAACGTTTAGGAAACTCGCACTTCAAGTGGTTGCCGTATTTGTTTTCTAACCTTGTGCCTGACAGGGCAGAGCTGATAACTGACTGCAGCTGAGAGAAGGACTTGGAAGGGATGGACTCACAGTGCTAAGCTTGCTTGAGGTAATGATGATGCGCCGTTCGTGCAGCATACTGGCGTAGAGCTGGAGCATGTTGTTGACATCCACAGCCACAAAGTACTCTGTCAGGTTCCTCTGGAGATAGACAGGAACAGAGGGATATGCAGGTTCATAACAAACCGTCCTTGTTTACAGTAACGTGTCAATGCTACAAACGGTGAGAGTGCCAGAGTGTGCCATAAAGAGAGACATACAGCACCGGCTATAAAAGGACTTGGACTTCAATCTCTGCACATAATGTTTTTGCAGCCAAAAAAAAAAAAAAGATAAAGTGTCAATCAATGTTGCTTGAATTTGTCACATTGATAACTGTTTTCATCTGGTGTCCCTTGTCATAAAGACTTGGGATGCTCCATGCTTGAGCTACAATTTGAATAGACAATTGAAAAAAAAAGATCATGTGTGATCAATTTGAATCCTCTAATACCCACGACGATCACTGAACTTCGACGTTAAAAGTACAAGCACCACGGGAGATGAAAGTGAAACAAAAGGGATGATGCAATAATTTCAAAAGGTGACAAGTGTATTTCATTAAAAACGATTAGAGGTAGAGATGTTTCCAGAAGAAAACGCATCTCTCTTCAACTCCTTTCTTTTCTTTTTCTATGAATACTCACGCTCTCAGGGATGGTTGGCAGTCCATTGATATCCGGGGCGATGAAGTAGGAGTGCTGCGAAAACACAAACATGCAGGAGAAAGAAGAGGGAAGGTCACAAGTGAAGCATACCACTCACACAGAAAAGAATGAGGGGAAGACGGGGGGGAAAAGGCCGTTCACTTTGTTCTATGATTTATGGCTCATCTTCAGCTCTGTCTATATGAATTGCTGAGCTGGTGTCTGAACTGTGGCAATGCTTTTATCAGGCCTGCAGAACAGAGAAAGCTCAATAGCAGCTCAGCTCCCCATAGACACAGACTGGGGTGATGTCTCCGGTGGAAAACTGAGTCTTTATTTAAGCATTAAAAAGGCTTGGGGAGCACCAACACACAGACAACAGTATGTGCTCATGTGCTCATGTGCATCCACACAGACACACATACGCACCGACACTCACACACAGGTTGTTTAGAGGATCACAGGGCTGCCTGTCTCACTTTGGGAGAGCAGGGCAGGTTCAGTGTTCAGATAAAAGGGGCCTGAGAGAGGTGGTGTTTGGAGACAGGTAGACAAAGCATCAACTGAAACACACTGTTGTGTTTTTCACACACACACACTCTCCTGTATGCTTATCACACCTGCGTTTCTCGAGGCCTTCACTCTACCATCTGTTGCAGGTATTCCCTTAAATTGTAAATGTAGATCATGTAAGTACAGCGTCTACAGGAAATACTTGCACAGTATTTAAAACGTTAACATTCATTTAATCTTTTAAGACTTCTCAGTGTTTAAATTGCTTAAACAGAAGACAACATAACAGTAATGCATTACATCACAAACAATATTATTAAGAGTATGCAAACATAAGAGGAGTCATTCAAAATCAGCAACCCCACCGAAAAAATGTCACCACCAAGAAAGAACGATGTCTCTGATTATAAAGACATAAAAAGATCTGAAGAGTAAAAGCCCATCACAGTCAGACAGTAAAAATATGGAGTTTAAAAAATCCTCAACAATGGAAGAATATTAGCTTAATGTACTGAGCATGGTCGTGACAATTTGACTTGATTCTGTTTTATTTTGAGCAATGCTGGAATAACCCTAGCTCATGACATCGTTCGCTAACTGATTCAACAATGTCCAGTAACTGCAATGTTTCATGAGCATATTTCGCATATAAAGTGCTGCTGGTCAGTTTTGTTCTGGCGCATTACACAATTTCTCAAAATTGTTTATTCATATGGGAATTTCTAATCCCATTTCCATGAGAATTACAGAATTATGCTTATTAGTCTTAAGTAACAGTGTTTGAGAAAACACAACAATAACAGACTCGGATGATGAAGAAAAAGCAATGGCAGCACATAACTTTGCCTGCGGTCGACATTGGACCATTCAGTTTAATGTAAAACAAACTAAAATGTTTCAAGTGCATTAAGTTGGAAAAAAGTGAAAACAATTACCACGAGTAAACAACAGTCATATTCCCGGAGGACGATTGTTGTAGTCAAGCGAAGCTTAGAGGAGATGAACATGCAGCACACACACACACATTCTTTGTCTTTTGAGACGCCCTCTTCTTTATGGCAAGTGGATTTCTTTAAATGTTTGAATTACTGGGGCTATATTTTCATGCATATATTGGACAGCTACCAATACACCTTAACAGAGAATCTACAAAAATAACATCATTTTTGACATGGCAGTCAAAGAGAAAAACATGCAGGGAAATCATTTGTTGTACTTGAGCAGATGCCCTCTTCCACTGTTTCAGTTGCAGAAGTTAGCATTACAGCCATTTGTTTATTGTGACTTACTGCTACTATTACTTACTAGCAACGCTCACTGACACATGGTTAACGCTGTGAAACGATTGGTTAGGTTAAGGCAGAGACAACTCAGTGATGGCATCTTTCAGACAGACAAATCAGGAGAAAATGAACTCAGTTTGAGACCTTTCTCTGTCTCAGCGATACATTCTCGCGAGATCTGGCAATTCTGCTTCGTTCGCAAACGCCCTAGCTAACACATTTTCGGAATGCAACACAGCACGCCCCCTGAGATAACTTACAGCATTAACATACTTAATTTAACCCAAACAGTGATGTTTTCCTCAATTTAAAAGTGTTGGTGCCTTAACGTAACTGAACAGCGACCATTTCGAGGGCGTCATGTCGTCAGCGTGTCCTTGTCGTACTGTGAACCGCCACATCGGAAAGTCAGCATTTACTGTTGGTTTCACAAGGGACACGAACAGCGGTGAAAAGGGGTTAAAGTCCTGTGTTTGTTTGACCCATCCATCATCACTCACTTTGTCACTTGTTATACTCATAACTTTCAATAACGGTCGCTTGAAATACTAACACTACACTTGCTCTGTGCGTTGCTCGTTGTACCACGTCACCTAATCCACAAAACGTAGATTCATCATATCAGTGGTTTGCAGAACTGTACGATGCCAACATCTTTCCTGGGAACTTTATGAAACACAAATACATAACAACTGATACAAAAAACGCTTTTGTACAACTTTTAAATGATTTACACTTGAATGAAGTCAAACGTTTCACAGTAAACCTCCCTTATCTTCACCTCCTTTCTGGAGCTCCCACTGAATTTTTACTTTCCAGTGGCACTTCTTAGTTTAGATAGATCACAAAAATATATATTTGAATGACTGTTATTCCTATCATAGATTGTTAATTAACTCTCCCGGGTAACTCTCACTCTTACATTGGTATAAAATCAGGGTACAGATGAGCGGAATTCTGCTTCCACTTTATTCTAACCTGCTGTGCCATTTTCACTTTACATTGAGCGAAATGCTCCATCGCCTATAATCCAGCAGCTGCCAGAAAAGTGGATTGCTTCTTAGATATCTTTATAAACAATACTGTATGTGGGTAGTGAAACCTGTTCATAGTTGATTGAAAATAAGACTAGAAATAGAATAATTAAAATTAGATAAAAGAGCAATTGTAACTGAAGAAATAAAATCGCAATCAAAGATCAGGCACTGAGACAATACATCTGAGGCGCAGAACAACCCTCCATAACCATACATAGCGCTCTGTGTGCTAAATAATGTTTCCCTGTTGGTCGACAAATTCATGGCACTGTGATAATCACAAGCCATGCTCCTCAACTCAACCCAGGCTTTTATTGGCTGTTTGCTTGCTTATCTGCATTTTTCTTTTTCTTTCGAAGACATGTTTGTATAAAAACATTGAAAGTGGGTTAACTGGAAAGGCATCAAGGAGATTTTTTGAGCACAATTGCCTTTGCTTTAAACATAAAGAGGGAAAAAACTTTTGATATTCAGAGAGAGAATATAGCAGCGTGGAATGGCATTAATCATTTACAAAGTTTGATTGTTTTCCAGAGAAGAAGAAACATACACCAAGGCCCAGGATAGTTTGTTTTTGTTATATTTAAAAAGATAGCGCAGCTTATTTGGCCAAATTGGAAAGCCGTTGCTCCCATGCGATTAGTACAGCAGTGGTTTCAGATTTCACAGCAGCCTCCTTCCCTCCTCCCGTTTCTGCCGTTCACTCATTCCCCTCCACTCACCGGCTCCTTGCTTCGCCGATCTCTCAGTACTTGCCCAGTGGCAATATACAACTGCTCATTCTTGCACAATGAGAGAGGGAGATAGAGAACAAAACAGGGTTCACACATGAAAGGGGACAATGATCCTTTTTCTTGGCTGCCATGATAAAACAAAAAAACACATCTTTAAGGGAATAATTCGGCTTCATCAATTAAATATCAAACTAGTGGCTTCTCCAGAAAAGACATGGAGCCATCACCTCTGTTCTCCGGCGCTTCTTTTCCAATGAAGCTCCGAGATGCAGATGAAAAGATTTTGTTCACATACACAGCTGATAAGAAAACTGACGCAAAGAAAAAATGAATCACAAGGAATATTTATTGACCTTGTTAACCTTCATATAGATATATTGATTACCTCATATAAGTCTTGTTATGTTGTAAAGTCATCTGTGTAATTAGATGTGTATCCTTCTGAGACGTACGCCACAGAAAAGACCCAGAGTTGCTTTTTTAATTGGTCCAAAAAAAGGAGCGAAAGTCCTCAAGGACAAAGGCTACCACTGAAATTCCTTTAATCCCATTACTGTGTGGAGTCGAAGCAACTCGGAAATAAAGATATTAGTGAACAAAACATTTTAACGTTTAACCGTCCCACTGAAAATCATTACATTCTACTTATATAGTCCAGGCTTATGTGAGCGAAATCTGTTGAAGAGTGAGTGTTTTATGTCGGAGCTGGAAACACGCAAGAAGAGATTGTGTCAGAGGTAACACAAACACCGGCTGACTTTGAGGGACCCGGGCTCGTTAAGCCATTTCACTTTTTGATAAGCAGGAGACATGACGAGTTGTGAAAGGACCCATCCAGTTTAAACATGTCCGGCTCTGGCTTATCACCCAAAAACTTGTTAGCGCCACTTCTTGTTTCCAAACAGTGTCAGTCGGGGGCCCTCTGTGTCTCTCTGTTTCTACCTAGTGTATCTTAACCTCCTCCTGCGCTCCACTCTCCGTCTGATCTGTTGTTCTCTCATTTATCTCGTCCATTTCAACCTCTGTTTTCTCAATCTCTCCCTGTTTCTGCCTGTCTGCCCTATTTTCTTTCAGTCTGTTTTCATGCCATCTTTGTCTCCTCCTCTTGTCTTTGTGTTAATTTCATTTTATTTCTCAC
Source organism: Ophiodon elongatus (assembly GCA_016806645.1). NCBI lineage: Eukaryota > Metazoa > Chordata > Actinopteri > Perciformes > Hexagrammidae > Ophiodon > Ophiodon elongatus. The sequence goes on from JACSYO010001855.1 coordinate 334,263, forward strand.
TATTCCTTCCTTTGTCCCCACTTTTTTTCTATTATATCTGTCTGTAGTGTCTCTCGCTCTACTTTTAACTTCTTCAGCCAACATCTCCTCTTCCTTTCTGCAGTCTCCTTCCTAATACAACACACTACTGCAGTAACCTACCTGTCCCCCTTTCCCTCTTTCCAGCTCTACTCTCAGCTGTCTTGCCTCTGATAAGGGGGAATATGAGATCTATACCTACCACACTCAGGTTGACTGGCGTGAAGGGCTTTGGCACAGGCAGATCATAGAGAGAATTCAGCATGTCATTCAAGTCATTTTCCTGGGGGAGAGAAACAAACAACAAAAGAAAAAAAAAAAACATAAAAACATGGGACACATGAATTTTATTTACTTGTTTTGTTGATGTCACGAGTTATGTGTCAATCTTAACAACGGCGCTGGGATAGGCGCTGGTGCAGACCAGAGGGCAATCCTGCAGCGAGGCCTGAAGGGCTCCAAAACTTCCGACTGACATATGTTTAACGAGCAATGGTGAGGTTAAAAGACGGCTGAGTGTAGGGCTGCAGACGCTTATTATCCGGCAGCGTTGATTTACGGCCAAGAGCGGGCTGTCAGTAATTAAGCCGGGGTCCCCGCTCCAAAGACGGGGTCTTTAAGAAGCCGTCGGAGAGAGCTAGCTTGACCACAGAACAGGCCGAGAGATTATTCTTCCAGCATTTATGAGCTCTGCGACGAGATTACCATTTACACTCGGGCCTCTGGCTGGAGAACTGGAAAAACAACAGTTTGCCACTAACTACTGTGAACACACAGAGAGATTGCGCATTGTTGTTTGTTTTAGATTATTTTTCTATTCGCCCTCTCAGAGAACTTAGTTTTGGCTTCGAACAGTTGCTAGTTTGAGGACATGTGCATGTGGGTGAGTGTATTTGTATGTGCGAGCTAGAAGGAAGTAGAAACTCGAGAGGAATGGGCGGCGATATACAGTAAGAGAAGGAGAAGGGTGGGAGGGAGGGGTTGTGTTCGGGTGTGTGCAATCGAACAGCCTCCTGTCATGAGAGGCTCAATGCTCACACGCATGGTCAGCAACACGGCCTGGGGAAACAGTTCATTTACCCCTCGCCCTAAACCCTCATCGCTCTTCTGTCTTCCCTCGTCTGTCAACATCTCCCTCTCGCCCGGAACGGACAGCGGAGTAAATAGAAACCAAATCATGCACACTAACACTTCAGTCACCCAGGATTTCCACCAATCTTTCTGTCTCTCTCTTCCTCACACACAAACCGGTCTATTCTACTCGCCTGGCTCTCTCCATACTAGACTACCCCGCCTCTCAATCACATTAATGTGAGTATATGTTGAATGTTTATGTGATATGTTTGTGATTGTCTGCTTTAGCGGGCCTCTCTGTCCTGATCATTGCTCTCTGAGGATCTTGGAAGAAGCAGTGACTACATGACAAATGAAAGCGGTCCCAAAGCTCTCTGCAGCTTTCACTTGCTCTGCCTCCCTCCCTCCTCTTCTCACTTCAGTCTCAACATGGGAACATCACCTACACCCTCTGCGCTAGACGCCGCACATCTCCCCAGTTTGCTGAATATTTTACATTTCCCCTCCCTTTGCTAGTACAATGCAGTGAATAGTCAGGGGAAAAGACTTTTGTGAAGTGCGAGCATTGTGTACGTTTGTGTGTGTTTGTGTGTGTGTGTGTGTGGTTTTGTTTTTTTCTTAACGATTTGTTTTCCAGTAAATCATCAGGAATAACTTCCAGTGTCAGATCAGCGTTTGGTCTGTGAAATGTCAACATTGTTGCTGCTAACAACAGGAGCCAAGTGGAGCCCAAGACGGCGAACAAAACTTGCACACAAAAGGGAACATGCAGAAGAAGCACAGAATGGAGGAAAATATCTCACCACAGTACAGTTTCAAAAACATTAAACTGTGCTTGTTTCCCAGTCAAATCAAACCACCATGTCTTATTTCTCATGTACTTACCTTTGCAAGATACATACAATTATAAATACCTTCCGAGAAGACGATTACCTGTTGTTTTGTTAGGTAGTCTGCCAGAGTATTGAGCAACTTGTAGTAGATTTCAAACCATGGTAGATAACTGGAAGAGTCAGAGGGACAAATGAATTAATGACAATGTTTTAATTCATTTTATCATCCTCTACAATAAACAAACAAGATGTACTTCAGTGTAAATGCAGAGAGATTTAGTCTTCTGAAAACAATGTCTTCTCTTTCTTTGCCCATCACAATGTATATACATAATTTCACCATCTGCTGGACAGTAAAAAATGTAAACAGCACTGAGTTTTTAATGTATAGCCTTGCTATATAACTCTGTGTATGTACTGGCTATTGGCAGTGACCCATTGTTTATGGATCAAATGCGCTCAGGACATTGATAATGGATTGTGTTCCCAGCTACTCCAAAGCACAAAGTCTTTGTTACAATGGGAAAAAAATGAAATGCTATCTCGTTCGTATTATGACATTCTTCGATACCCAGGGCCTTCCGCATGCTAAGGATGCTGAGCCAATAGGGAGGGCAGAAAAAAACAAAACAATGGATTTTAGATTCTTTAATAAAACAACACCATAGCTTTCATATGATGTGGAGGGATCCTAAGGTTTACAAGCATGCTGCTCACAGATGCATAGGGTTAACAAAATGCAGCCCAAGATGCCTCCTGCCCCCCCCCAACCTCCCTCCCCGTCATTCACCTCCTCCTCCTCCTTCTGCCCCTCTCTGTGTTTCTTCTTATGCCCTTCGCATTAAAAAAAATATTTTCCTTATGCAATTAATGTTAAATAAATAAATTCATTAACAAGCTCAAAATAATTTATACTGCAGTGTTTGTGTAAAAGCTAATGACTGAGCACACCAACCATAAGCTAAAAGCATCTGCGGCGTGGCTTTCTTTACAAAGTTGACATATTCTTGGCCAAGTCGACTTGCTTTCTAGATGGAAGATGGCCAACATTTTCTTTTGGCATAAAAGAGGGCTCAGTTCATTTAATGTTATGCAATCAATAATAATAAAAACATCGTGTCCTGTCAATGTATTGAATTTTTATTTAGTTAGGGGTTTTAACATGCAGTTTTGAACACTGCATGAATAATGATTCTAGATAAGGACTTCTTAGCATTGCAATGAAATAAACAGAAACTCCCATTAATGCTTCATTAACTTGCCTGGCTGCAGGGTTGAAAAATAAATTAGTGGCAAAATGAGCCAATCAATCAAAAGTGGATTCTTATTTGCTCACCAATCTCAGCGAGTATTTCTCGATGTCAATAAGTGAAAACGGTGTTAAATACAAGTCATTAAGACAATAACTTCACTCAAGCAAAAAATCTGACAAAGAGCTTAAATCTGCAGCTTCTTAGTTCTAATAAATTATACATTTGTCAGAGTGAAGCTTTGACTGCGTGTGAGTTTATAAGCCAGTGAAGTCCTGCTCAGGCAGTTGGCTGGAGACTGAGGACTTTCCAGGGCATGGGTCACCGGCTGCTCTGTAGACTGGAATTAACAGACAACAAGAAAACAATAAAGTGAACCTAATGCAAATTTTCATTTCGCTAAATCCGCAATGGGGCCAATGACAGGCCAGGTTCCCGGAGAAGTGCAGCCAAGCGCACCAATCAGAGAGGCTGAGTGACCATTAGCCTGAAACAATCAGCCTCTTAACATGCCAATATTTTGACGTTTGTGTGAAGATTTAACGCAATCAGGTCACATTCGCAGGAGAGCCTAAATTCAAACATGCGTATGTTAATTCACATGCTGACCGGATATCAAGCTTGAAGACCTATTTCTGCCAAGACAACACAAATATCTGCATATGGGGGTCAGTTTACATTGAGCAATTACACAAAAAGTTCAGTATATGTAATGACTAATGGGGGGGAGGGCAAAGCCTTTGTATTATCTGCCTCATGTATGTGTGTTTAAAAAGCCAGGCTTCTGGACATTAATCCGTCATTTTTCACAGTTGAAGGCGATGTAAATAGGACTCTTGCTGTCAGAGCAGCCGTCAAGCCTCACAGACCTCAGTCATTACACTCCTACACCAAGGTGCTGTAAATCCTTTGTTTTAGAGGAAAACGAATGATCGCTGGTGAAGGCAGCCAAGCACAAATGATCAATATTCTTATAACATCTTCCCGTAATCAGTAATGTATTTTCATGCTTAATTAAAATGCAATAGAATGAATATAACTTAAAGATGTATTGTTTTGTTCTGCTTATCCCTCCCTCCCTTCCCCCCTACTCTGCTCTCTCTGTTGATGCAAAGTTAAAGTTTGGAAAGCTTAGAGAGATACTCCTACTCATCACAGTTCATTGCTCAGATCTGTTTGTGCTCCGCAAATCCTCCGATAGAGAGAGAGGCATCCATCACAGGCGTGCTCAGTGTGTGGGGGCCCCACAATCTCTCCTGCCATTTTAAACACATGTCTTCTCAAAGTGCCATGTACTCAAAGAATGAACCAGTTAATCTGCGGTCCACTCACAGCCCGTCATGCTCTTCATCCAGGGCTCAGACTACCTAACAGCACGGAAATATCTGACAGAAGACAGGGACATGGAGGTGCCTTTGGGAACTTACAATTATGCCATTATGGACACACACACAAAAAAAATGCAGCTGAAATAGGCTTTCACAAAGAAATTTTGTGTGGAGCATTGTGTGTAGCCACGAAGACAATCGAGAGCGAAATAAACTATTCACAAAATCTCAAAATATTGTGAACGACATTGTGAATAAATATCCTCATACTCATACGTTTTAACTATACACGTCAGTAGTTCAGGCGTTTGATTAACTCTTTATAATGGAGTACTTAGATCAGCCCTTTTTGCTGCCATAAAGTACCTGGTGGGTGCTAAACACGACACTTATTCCTGTTCCTTAGATGAGTCTTAAATCTCCTTTAATGCACAGGCACCTGTAATCGTAAGTCATCTTACACTTTGTAGACGGCTCAGTGGAAGATTTCATTACACCTTTACATTCTCGGGTTAAGGGTTAAGTACAGGGAAGGAAGTGTCCTCCGGCGAATCGCTAAGTGACCACAAACTAGAGCAACGCAGTCCCTAAAATGTATCCTTAAGCCTCAGCCATCAAATAAAGATCCACATTTTTCTTCTCCGTATTGCTCACGTGTTCAACAGAAAATCTGTCAAATGTGGGGGACAAAGAAAGAGAGAAAATGGAGGAATAACAGTACAAAACAGAACAAGTTAAAATATCTATTTTGTGTTGTTCCTCGTTTTGTGGAGAATATGCCTGAAGGGAGCATGGCCCTTCGGCCACGGCTTTAGCAGTGAGACTACAAAGGGCTCTCCACATAAAACTGCCCTACTCATTAAGGCACTTCCTCCTGTAAGGAGAGGTGACAATTTTACGGTCCCAGCACTTCAACATTCACAGAGACGCAAACTGTTACAATTTTATTATATATCTATTCTATATTTATGGGAAATTATAGATGAAAGAAAAAAGAAAAATAAACTAGTCGGTATGGGCCTGCCTACTTTACATTTTAACTGATAATTCTTTAAGATAAATCATTTACATTATCAGTATAAATGTAAAGTATATCTTCTTTGGTTATCTTTTCTTTTTTTTTGAAGACAAACTAATCTTCTGTCCTTTCCATAACACTTTCTTGCATGGCAGAACGAAAAACAGTTTAAAGACTTATAAATAAATGTTCAACCAAGGACATTGAAACGCAGGAATTAAATTTACACATTTCTCAATGACAAATCTTGAATGTTTTTTTATGCTTTAGAATAATGTCACTTGTCTTAATAAGAAGACAAAAAAATAAAGACAAATGTAACTGGGGAGCACACAAACAATTTTAAATTAACGTAGAAAAAACAAACTTTCTATACGTTGTCTTATTAAAAATGAAGCAAGCCATGCAAACTACTCAAAATGCATAATGAATTTTATACATCATATGTCAAATGAATTAGCATGTCTAACTCAGCGAGAGGGACAGGGGAACCTCTGCTAATTGGCAGTGAAGCTCCATGCATAATTATGGGCCAAGCGTCTTTGCTGTCGCACTGTGGCAGTAGCCGAATAACGAGGAGAAAAGAGGGAGGGAGAGAGAGAGAGACAGAGAGAGGAAGAGAGAGAGAGAGAGAGAAAAGAAAAGAAAAACAAAGGCCATGGAAGCTGGCCGAGAAGGGTGGGTGGTGTGGGGAGGAGGGACACTGTTCTTCACAGCAGCTCATCAGGGCAGCGACAAACCTACGACTGTCCATCAACAGCCACACACACCCATAACGCGCACGCGCACACACACACACACACACACACACACACACACACACACACACACACACACACACACACACACACACACACACACACACAGAGGCGTTTACAGGAGTGCTGCATTACACTAACAGAGAAAAAGAAAAGGCTTTGTGCTCCTTTTCCAGTTTGTTGTTTGTTAAACTGCTTAATACATTCATTAAAAATTGATTTATTTGTACATTTTCCTCAGTTTATTCCTCAGTTTATTCTAAAGCACATGAGCCTGTCCACTGAGATTAACACTGGAGCGCTCCTTCTTTGTAATGGTAAGGTAATTACATCTGTAAAAACATAGTGTCAACATGCAATTACATGGGAATTAAATGATAATAGCCTTTCTTGGAGAGTAATTATGCAAAGAAAATGCTATTTTCTTGGGTTTGGTATCCTCATTTATCTACACTGTGATAAGATGAATCCACCTATGAAATATCAAAAACTGCTAAACTTTTGGATAATTATAGCCACATCACTAACATAATTGTGTGGGCAGATGAGAATATAAATTTGTTATTCTGGCATAGTGCAGTTCAGTGTGAAGAGTGAGAATGAATGGAAATACTGTCTAAAAAAAATCTGTGCTCACTTCTAAGATCTGGTAAATTAATTTTTTTTCATCAGACTTGAGAAATAAATGCAGATATTAAAAAAAACTGTTCTGAGACCGATCCAAAAGGGCCAAAAAAGACCCAAGTCTTGGTTATTTGAACGAATAAATAAAAGCAATGGTGTTTGAAAAAGTAATTTTCCACACATTTTCTTGATTCTGATTCAGAGAGTAAAATGTGAAAGGCTGACTTTTATATGTTTGGATTTGTGATGTGCAGCACAACTTATACTACATCCAGTTGTCACTCTTTTGACATTTGTGTAATTTATGGGAGTTGGATACTATTTAAAATTACAAACGGTTTGATACAGAGTGCTAAAGACTGCAGTAAGATTCAGTTAATTAGAAAAACATGGTTCTGAACAAATACAAAATAAATATGTGTACCTTGGAGTATTAAAAGCATAAGATTTACCGTGAATACTTGCTTGTGTCTATGTGCATGTGCACGCGTGTGTGTGTGTGTGTGTGTGTGTGTGTGTGTGTGTGTTACCTGAGCAGACATATGCAGACCCGGCAGCCTTGAGTGAGTCGACAGAAACCAAACCTCTGTTTGCCGTCGATGTCCGTCAGCACAAAGGTAAAATTCTGCCCCACCTGATTCTGGGAAACCCTGAGGCCGGACAAAGGGGAAGCACACACACTCACAAATGGCCAAAACCACATAACGACTTGACAATCAACCGAATACAACGGGGTGCAGTAAATCGATGAAATCATATACATTTAAAATACAAAAGAGAAAAACACAATTTGGTCTGGCTGGATGAGAAACAAACTCTTTCTCAGACAAAATCTTACCATGAGCTAAATTTCCAGTCAATGTCCAAATCTGATGTCACATTTTTCCATTATGACTTGAGAAATGTAAAAAGCTTTTTGAAATTGCAGAGAAGCTCTGTACTTCCCACCTCCACTAGATGGCAGCAGCTCAGCTTCAGTAAAATACTGTACACCCCCCCCCCCACACACACACACACACACACACACACACACACGCACACACAGTCCTCCCCTCCCCCTTCCACTCTCTGTCTTTACAATGTGAATTTTAACATGTCATTTTCCAGCCTCAAAATATAGAGGCCGCTACTTTTCAAAGAGCTGCTGGTCTGATCAGACCTCCGTAAGGTAGAAGAAAACACACCTCCTTAGACTCAGGACTCTTTCTCTCTCTCACACGCACGCACGCACGCACGCACGCACGCACACACACACACACACACACACACACACACACACACACACACACACACACACACACACACACACACACACACACACACACACACACACACACACACACACACACACACACACAGAGTTATAAACTACTGTTCACAAAACATCAAGTGGGCAGGTCACTGATGACCTCATAGGGATCATCGTTATTGGAACTTGTTGTTATAATTATCATCATCATTATAGTGTGTCCTCATCATCACACCATTTACATTTGGGGACATTTTGCCAACAGCTGTGTTGTTTGCAGATACAGTCAATGCAGATTATATGCAAGAAAATGTCAGATGTGTTGGGGTTTAAGACCAGAAAGGCTACTTGCAATCACACCAACAAATTCACTCATCATTACACTTTGACAGTTAGTAAATCATCATGTGACTGCACCTAGGAATCATGGTCATTTCATTGTAAGAGGCAATTGTGATTCACAAAACACACATCATCTCATTTTCTTTTTCAAATGCACATGCGTTTCTGTAGTGAGAGGAGAGCTAGGAGCACATATGTGTGTGTTTTTGTGTGCGTTATGTGAAGGAGGTGAAAGTGCACTGCAGTGCTAAAACAACAGGGAAGCTGAAAGGAAGAGGAATCGTACCTTTCCACGTCAAAGGGAAAGCAGAACTTTGGTATCGTCTGAAGGACCTCCTGAGAAACCAGAACAGAGACACACACACACACCTTTTTAGAGAAACACACATCACAGGGAAAACAAATAATAACTGCCTATTTAAATATGGAATTCTCTTCGGCCTCCACTAAGTGGATGCTATCAATTGTCTGAACAAAATGAGGATTAATGTTAAATGCTGCTGATAGCAATCTGACAAAGTCTTGACATCCCAAACACTGCAGCCTAAATGCACTTAATCCAAATGAATGGGCAATATAACCCACTTCATTTGGCAGAACAGAGTGGAAAGGTTCCCTTTTTTTCCGAGGCTGGGGAAGGATCTCGATCCACAGCTTGAATAATTAGCAGTTAATAAGTTCATCGATTATCAGGTGGCAAAGGGAGATGAAAAGATGATGGGGGAGAGAGAGAGAGAGAAAGAGAGAGAGGGGGACACACACAACACCAAGGCGATGGTGGCAGATTGTAGTGACAATGGGCTAAGCAGCTCTGAGGGGTTAAGAGGTAGGAGAGGGGGGGGGTACAAGCCTTCAGGGCTTTACCTCCCAACACCTCCCTTGTGGGTTGGGGGAGTGTGGGGAGGGTGCAGGCTCTTGAAGCGATGTGGGAGGGGAGAGGAGGGGAGGGGAGGGGGGCACCTTTCCACCAGCAGCATATGGATATAGACAGGGAGCAGGAACAGAGCGGAGCACCATATGGGTGAGCCACTCCAGACCAGCCACACAGCCACCGAGTAACCAGGTCCCCTCTCGGTGTGTCGCTCGGTCTGCCCGTCTCTCTGGCTGCTAACCTGGCCCAGAGTGGGCGCCAGGCATCAGGTCCTTTTGGCCGTCTGTCTCTCTGCTACCTCGCTCTCTGTTCCGGCCAGGCTCTGCCAACCACACAGACTAATCCTTGGGACTGGGTGGCTGTCTGCTATGCTCTGGCCTCTCTGGCGGTCTCACTCTCTTTCCCTTGGTTTGCCTGCCAAGCTCGGCCACTGGGCCCACGGTCTGTCTCTTCTTTGTGATTGGAGATGTCCGACCTGAGAGTGACGTAGCTGTTCCACTATCTCCCTGTCTGCCTCTCCCAGAGACCGATCCGGAGGACAGGTTGGGTGTCTGCTGCTGCTGCAGCCTACTGTCGCTAAGACCTCGCCGTGGGGTGCAGTCACTGATCCCCCCCACCACCACCCCCTCCCCCGCCACCCCTCCTTTATCAAAACTTAAAGCTGCCATCCCAGCACAACACGACCATCACCACAGACAAGCGAGCAACAATGAGAAATGACAGAAGGGGAGATGAGGGTATGTGAGTGAGTGTGCCATGTGTATTTGTGAATTTGAGTGTATGTGAGTGCCTGCCTGCTTCAAGGACTTTGTGCATTCAACGTGAGAGGGTGGTTAAGCATGTACATTTGTACGCGTTTGTGTAGGTTTGTGTGTGTGGGTGGGTGGCTTGGTTTGTGTGTGTGCCCACACATGCAGCATATGGGAGGGGCGGGTGGGAAGTGGTTGTTTTTACTTATCAGGATCTGTGATAAAATTGAGAACTCAACAAAGACAGAGGGCTCGGTGGCAGAGGAGGTCTCCGTCTCTGCTGTGGGAGTGTGTGTGTGTGTGTGTGTGTGTGTGTGTGTGTGTGTGTGTGTGTGTGTGTGTGTGTGTGTGTGTGTGTACACATGTGTGTGACTGTGTCTTGGCGTGTGCGGCTGTAAAACTGTCACACACATCAGAGCTGCCATCGCTGTATGCGTCTGCTACTATTATTAACCACTATGTACGCACACCAATATGTTCCAGAGAGCCCTCCCTGGCGCACTGCATATGGCTCACAAACCCAAACAGACACACATACACAGACACACACACGCTTTCCCTGCAAAATAAAAACATTTGACTTGCCAGATTTGAGAGTTGTCACAGCCCCGCCCACATCAGTTGTCTCTGTTTGAGTGACAGACTTGGGGCTGTAGAGACTCTGATCTCATACAGGACTAGTGGGAAGTGATGCGTTTTTATGTGTGTATGATGTGACAGCAGACATTCTCTCTCTCTCTCTCTCTCTCTCTCTCTCTCTCTCTCTCTCTCTCTCTCTCTCTCTCCCTCTCTCCCTCTCTCCCTCTCTCCCTCTCTCTCTCTCTCCCTCTCTCCCTCTCCATATATACATTCCGAGCACCATATACATATACAGTCTGTGTGCCTCAGGTATACTGATGCCTTATACAGTCCATAGACATTTTTAATCGGCTGTCTTTAGCCGTTAAATAGATGACTGTTTCTGTGTCTGACATCACTGAAGATCTACCCTCTTCCTTCTCTACCAATTTATAGCAATATATTTTAGGGCTGCAACTTCTCAAATCATTATAAAAAAATATGTTACTTATTTTGTCCTTGAATCAATAAGTTTTTCTTTACAAAATGTCAAAGGGAAACTAGAATTACCACCTTGCAGTTGTATGCCGCCAACCAGTCGTGTTGAAGTTTATCAGACATTTGTGTGAAAGTCATATTTAGCATATAAATTCCTGAGTTTTGGCCCAGAAACGTGTTTTGTGAGGTCACAGTGACCTTTGACCACCAACTTCTTATCAGTTCAACCTTGAGTGAAAGTGGATGCGTGGCCAAGTTTTGAAGAAATTCCCTCCAGGCATTCCTGAGATATCACGTTCACGAGAATGGACCAGACAAGACGGACAGACCTGAAAACAGGCGTGGAGGCACCAAAATACCATCACAATTCAATCAGAGTAGAAGTTGATCAAAGAATATGCAGGTGAAGTTTCTGATTAATAGACAAATTGGTTCAGCATTAATATGTTTACATACATTTGATAACAACATTTCTTTTCTGACGAAGGGATGGGCCTGGTTATTTAAATCACCAAGATTAATGTTGTTTGTATATAGAAAATCACTACAAACGTGTACTGTGAGATAAAGCACCATTACCAGCAAATGATTTGGCTAAAAATCTCTCTCAAAATCGAATGCACCAACATCCTAAAAGGATCAGTTCACCAAAGTTACAAAAAACATTTTCTCACTTAGTGGTATCGAACCATGCAGATAGTTTTGGTCCTAGGTTTTGAGACACCCAATATAATGTATACAATACAATACAATATAAGTGTCTCCATTACTCTGGATAACCTGCAGACTTCACTGTCAAAACGTTTTCATTTGGTCTATTTCTCCGGTAGAAAGTAGCTCCATATGCCAAGTGATGTGAATATCTCAAAACATTAAAAAAAAACATACATCTCAAAACCTGGGAGAATAACACCAAAACCATCTGCATGGCTACATACCACTGGTAAGTGAGAAAATATGTTTTGGATGAATCGCTCCTCTGAGCTCAACACTGTTCCTGATCCAACATCCCTTTCAGTTTTTAACCAAATAGACAGCTTGTACGCGATATGCAACTCATAATCTTTTCTTTTGTCGGCCTGTTTTCTTCATACCTGGGCTACTGATAACACATCTTTGCATCTGTAGCTCTCTTTCCACCTCCCTCTGTCCATGACTGGGCCTTATACCATGGGGATATATCTAAACAGGAATGGCACAAAGGGGGGTGTTCTTCCACAGTTGCTCAGTACAGTAAGCCCCCCCACCATCTCTCCACACACACACACACACACACACACACACACACACACACACACCGTGCCATTTTCCCAAGACAAAAGAAAAGGAGGCAGCTAATATATTTGTGAGGGGGGTGGGGTGGGGTGGGGTGGGGTGAGGGGGGGTGAGGAGGAATCTGCTGCTAGGCTGGGCTTGGCAGACAGTGGCGTATGTGTGTACGTGTGTGTGTGTGCGCCCTGTTTATCGTGAGTGGAGACAGGGGTATCACTCAGTGAGACAGAATATCTGGGTTCCCCCAGCGGACGACCATGCTATCGCTGCAGCACAACAGCACACAGCAGCACTGTGCCCCTGCAGGATAGCACGGTGCAGCAGGGAAGAGCAACAAACTTTGCAGCACAGGGCGACAATCTTGTTTTTCTACTCTTAAAAAATAAGCCTTAACTTCCCTTTTATTCCCGCTCTACCCTAATTATTTTAGAAGTAATTGTGGCGAGTTAAGCTATGTATGGTTGAGGCATATAGTGGGTACTGGGGGGATTTGACACGTGACGGTTCATACTCTGTGGGCTCTTTGCATGCACCTCCCCTCTTAACTACTCACCATCACTAAAAAAAGGGGAAAACCAGCTTTTAAAAATCACAGCAAGTGGATGGAATGATGTTAACCAGTTCATTATCAAGGGATTAAATGCTAAACTCAGCCACAGCCATGGTGTTTCATTTTGGGTGTGAACTTCATGAGCAACGTTCATTTTCCCATATGCTTGCAAATATAGAGAGAGGCAGAGGAGTGTGGTTGAGATATGGATGCAAGGAGGGAAGGAATGAGGATGGAGTAAAAGGGCAAATGAAATGCTGAAAATAATAAACTATGAGGCACAGAAAAATGCAAAGAAGCGAGGCAGACAGAGAGACTGACAAGAGTGAATGTCTTAAAGAAGGAGTGATGGAGGAGGTATTCCGGACACAACAGCAGAAGGAGGGAGGAAAAGAAATGGAGGGAGGGAGGGAGGGCCGAGCAGCCCAGTTCATGCCCCTCTCCCCATGCAGCAAGGACTCCTCCCTGGGGGGACTCAGACTTTAAGCCCCTGCCCTGCTTTATATTCCCCTGGCTACTGCAGCCAGATCAATCTAGCTAGCTACCCAGTGTAACTCAACCTAGTTCAGTGCAGCCCGGCCCCCACAGCCCTCCGTACAGGGTGTAGTTTAAAGAGGAATGGAGGCAGGCAAATTTGTAAATGTACCACTGGTACACCCATATTAGAAGCAGACTTTAAAAAGGACTATATCGGTGCGTTTGCATGTGTTAGCCTATTACTACAATTCACATATACTTTACATTACTGTCAGCTGATTTCAAAGCAGGCTGTACTGTTTTAGATTTCTGAATGTGTGTTTTTACTGTATAATCCATCACAGTGAACATTGTGCCTGCTTTTATTTTTTGTCAAAGTTAATTTATTATTTCCTGGTAATGCAACTGCAAGACTGATTTGAAAAGTCTGTGCTGCATTACCACACAAAAAAATGACATAACTCAAAATAATTCAGGCAAGATGTTCACTGATGGATACCCGACTCAAGTTAAGTTTTTGCAAGATGAGTTTTTGTACCACATGGAAATAAATAGAAATCAATTAATGCTGAGAAGGGAGTTAAACCCATTTAAACACCAAAAACAATGGCACGCTGCACATCTGCACATCTCTATAAGGATAGAACTGTGAACTGTGCCGAGCGCTATAGCCGTGTCACACATGGTCAGCTAATGTGTACAAGTCATCAAAGGACTGGGGACTCAAACCAGCTCTGAATTATTTTGTTCTTTGAAGAGGTTAACAACCCCTCACCAGCCAAGGAAATTGGTTTAACTCACTGTCTGTGACATCATTAATGTCACTGCATGAAATATTATAAGTGTAAGCCCAGACCATTTTGCATTCGCTTATGACCATTAGGGTGAAATCTGGTGAACCACTGCTGGTCCTTCATGGAAGTCTTGGAAAAAAGAGATCTCAGAAGTCTACATGTGTACTACTGTTCAAAATGATCTCGGGTTAAAAGTTTGTGTTGTCAGATAACTCACCTAGGCTGCAAAAAGTCAAGGAGGACGACGTCACGTGATCAAACTAATTACCCATTTAGCAACATTTTGGGTGAAAGCCAGGATGCTTTTGCCCTTCTGAATCCCTTAACAGCAACAACTGAGCAAACTCCATCCTCTGAGGAAGATCACAAGATGTCCTTGAAAGTCCGACGGAAAGATTGTGAGTGGACCTTGAGTCAAGATTACATTTTTTGGTTAAACTGCATATTTTCACTACACACAGTCGTTGAACTGTACAAAACATACTTAAGTTTTAGGAATGCCAAAAGTGCCACACCTTGTTACACAAACTACAATCTCTGAAATAGATCAACATCTGGTTCCTGCTCACAACTCCATTCAAAATGCATTACCACTTTACAGTGGCAACTCCCTATTGCAATTGTGCCGTTCACTCGGCAATTGAACACACATTAATAATGTCACACCTCACAGGATAGTTTATTCTCAAACTATTCTTGTATGTGAGACTATTCCCCAACTAATGCCTGATCTGTTGAAATCAAAAGTATGCTTAGTGTAAAAGTTGAGCAAGACCAGTTTCTGTTTGAATATATTTAATAACTGCAAGAAAACTGCCGTGTGCAAAGCTATCTTTTTCCATATGTGTCAAACGTGCGGTATAATGGAGTTTTAAGGCTACAGTGGTTTGCAGCAGGCAGGGACCCTGGTTATCCAGCCAGCACTTCAACAGTATAATGACACAGTCAGCAGGGCTACTAACACATCAGCGCTGGAAACCACAGTGTCTCCACTCACCCTTCCTTCACCTCTTCCTCCCGCACGCTCTCGTGCCCTCTTCATCACCTCCTCTCTTCCTTCCCTTCCCTCTCGTTCCCTGCATCCCCCAATCTCCGTCCTCTTTCACCTCCCTCCTAAACCCCCTGTCGTCATCTTAGATTCCCCTCTTCCCGCATACCCCACCTTTTCCTCACCCTTACCAACACCCCTCGTCCCCCCTCTCGCCCCCCTTTTCCCAATTAGTCTGTCTGTGTGCAGCTACCCAGCCGATCTCTGCCCATCCTGCCGGTGCTGGTTCGCTCATCCAGCCCCTCTGGCGAACATGACAAAGAGAGATCCTCAGTATTCAAACAGACACACACTGCTTTCAAATGCCGAATGGCAGGGTCGACCTGGGTGCAGCTTTAAGCAAAATATTCAAATTTTCAGCCTTTCTTTTTTAAGAATTTGCATGGATATGCATTCATTTGCAATGTGTAAAGGCACAAGGACAGCTGAGCCTTGGTTTTAGAGAGAGGGTAAAATAAATAAATAATGCAGAATATAATGTATGATGGTATGAAACCTTGATTGGGTAGACTGGTGTATTGAAACTAGGTTCAAAACTGATAAAACATTGGCACCAAATAACTGATGAACTGATGAGTATTATCAGTAAATTTACTGGAAAAGGGGGTGAGTAAGTCTGTGATCTAATATACTTTAAGCACAAACTTCCTGAACAACTTCCTGTTTCCTCAGTGATCTCCAAACTGCACCAGATAAAGGTTACTGGATGTGATACTATAATGAGAAAGAAAGACGGAGAGAAAGAAACACAGAGGCAAAAATATTAAGAGGGAGGGGGAGAGAGAGAGAGAGAGAGAGATAGAGATAGAGATAGAGAGAGAGAGAGAGAGAGAGAGAGAGAATGTAACAGTTTAATACTTAAATAGAGCTTTTGAAAACATTTAAAACATTGTAAATCCTAAAGAAAAGGTAGTACTTGTTGTGACATGATGATCAGTTTTTGTTCCTCTCAGGCAAACAAAACAAGGGGCTGAATCCTATTTCTCAAGTCTTTGTTGATTTTTATATCTCCCACACTGTGTGTACGCATTAACACATAAATATGGCACAAGAGATTAATCTACTGTCAGGTTATAGACTACAGCATAACAATCCAATGCTTTACAAGTATCAAGCAATCTATATGAGAGACTTCTTCGAGACTTCTTCCAATAATGTTTACCAGCCCACTACATCTTCCTGAACAATACCATCATTTTCTATGTCCAAGAAATAAATGCAGGTACCGTGGTTACTGGAAAGTGTTGCATGAGTCATATTATCGCTACAAACTGTTGAGGCATGCATAACAATGTAAACACCACTTTGACAATGCACATTTGTTATCAGAGTGCATGTCAGAAATGGCAATTACTTTCCTGTGAGAACTAATTCTCCTAGAAATCGGAAAAACAGCTACTGCTGTTCACAAAAATAGGATATTTACGAATTGGAACCAGGATTTAATCCCAGATTTTAGGGAATATCTGTGTTCTGAGCAGGACACCAACTCATAAATCAGACTTCTCGAGGTGACCCTGACCTCTGGCCTTCCTGTCGAAAGGGCTTAAATGAAGATAAAACTCTGGTGGGGATCAATGTGGTGAATGCGCTGTTTTCAATTAATATCAGAGTAATTCTTGTACATTAGGCAGATAAAGGTAGAGGGAAACTTAAAGATGGAGAGTCAGAGAGAAAACAAGACAGAAAATGACTGATAGAGACACAGGCAGTGACAGACGGACACGCAGACAGAGACGGGGGAGATGAGATGGCAGGGAAGCCAGATATAGAGATGGAATATAAAAAAAACCCCTGCAGAATAGTGAGGAGAGGAGCAAAAGAACAACAGGGAGAGGCACAGGCTCCTCTGGCCGCTGCAGACCTCGGACCCTGCAGAGATTCCTTTCATTAGGCTTTAATAGTATGCTGCCGGCTTGCCATTCTGACCTACGCTCTGTGCCAGTAATAAGAACGGCCTTCAAAGCCGGACCAAAGCAACAGAGCTGCTAGAGAGAGGGTGGTGGAAGGGGGGTTAGATTTTCACATCCCTGCTTATTCTGCTGATAGGAGAAGGAGATGGGGGAAGAGGGAGTTTTGTCTTTCTGGATTTTTTTCCCCGACTCCCATCCACAAGTTTCTGTTCCCAATGACCCGTCTGCTGCAGAGTGTCTGTGTTCGAGAGGTTATTTTGGTTAACAACGGTCCCATTGCTCCTCTCCAGGAGGTGTTGCAGGTGGCAGATTGATCTACTGGCCTGTTCAAGCACATGACAACACCTGCCAGGTATATGTGTTCTTATATCCATATGTGTATGTTCCACCTCTATAACAAGAAGAAACCCCGTTTGCTGAAAATATTTGTCATTTTCAAATCTGCACTTTTGGACCCTCGAGGACATCCCAGATGCCTAAAACAAGGACAAAATGAAGGCCTTAGTTTCGCCCTCCTGGGAAGCGCAACAGCACACATTTTCACTGGCCTCAACACCTTACCTCCCCCCTTGAATAGAAACGTCACTGGGAAATTAGCATCCCAGAAGCCATTGCATTTACCCTTAAGAGTTGTCCTTGCTCAAGTCTAATAAGGGTAGATAAAATGTTGCTGGGATTATTCTTCTTCTTTAGGCTATAATGCACATGCAATATGAATTCATCAATTTGTGTTAACAAAAGGGATATCATCCCCTTAACCTCCCACTGTCCAGCCCCAAACTCCTTCCCCCGTCTATCAGCTGTTAATGAGTCACCTCTAATATAACAACATTCCACTGGGGTACAATATATGTCGTCCATTGCACTGCACTCATTTATTTTCTGCTTTTTCCACAATGGATGTATTTATGTTATGGGGTGAAGGGTCATATTGTTTGGAGAATAAATATATGGCATCAACAATAACAGTGTGCATTATTCCAGTGCTAATAACCTGTCCTGCTGATGTCCTTTCTACATATCACAGATGGGCTAAGACAGGGGAGAGCGGCAGTATTATGCCTCTGCCGAGATCTTCCACTGAATATATTACCATGTGATAGGGGGAGATGTCTCACTCCCCAACACACACACACACACACGCGCACACACACACACACACACACACACACACACACACACACACACACACACACACACACACACACACACACATTTGTAGTGTTGGGCCAAGAGAGCTGCATATGCCCCAAACATACAAGCATGGGCTTCATTAATGAAGTGCCAGGAGGAGAGGGATAAGGATAGAGATAGAGAGAGATAGAGGGAGAGATAGAGATAGAGATAGAGCGTGTGTGTGTGTGTGTGTGTGTGTGTGTGTGTGTGTGTGTGTGTGTGTGTGTGTACCAAGCAGCCGGGGGGGATTTCCTTCTTTAAGCTTTCAGCTCCCACTGGGCTTAGCTCGACTGTATGAACCCTGATGTGGGCCTGCCTCTAACACATGGCGTCTCTCTCTCTCTCACACACACACACACACAATCACACAATCACACACACACACACACACACACACACACACACACACACACACAAATGTATACATTGAAGCTCAGCAGGAGGGCAGCAGTGCAACACTGGCTCCTAAACATTTGGCTGTGGACGTCTCATTGACAGATGTACATGGGATCTAGCAGAGGAGGTCAGGTCCTCACTGCACCCTCCTCTTCCTCTTCTTCTTCCTCCTTCTCCTTCCCCGCCATTTCTCCATCCTTCTGTGTCTGTTCAGCCATTGCTTCTATCTCCGTCTCTGGCTGGTGGCTGCTGGTTGTGTCATGTATCGGGTAGTTAATGGGAAATGCACGCCAATTAAGCCACATGGTTGTATGTGTGATAGCTCTGTTGGCAGCAGCAGTATGTGGTTACGGTAAGCCTGGCATCCGATACCGTAAATATGAGCTTCCTGGTTGACAGGGACAACCTGTTTAAGTGTGGATGCACTCTTTTTTTCCTCTGTGACTACATCCGTAATACTGAGGGCGTTTGGCAGCAATCACAAATATAATATACGCTACATTTTGGAGAAAAGGCACTGCAGCATTACAATAGTCCAGTTTGCATTAAACCCAAAAAGGAGCTCTGACAAATGGTTGTAGAGTTCAAGATTCCATTATGAAACAAAACAAGGTGGAACAACGTTTGACCACACGACTACACAATCTCCCTGTTCCCTCTTCTAAATTCTCGGTTCCCTTACTATGGCCATGTGTGCAAAAACAGATTCAAACAGACCACCGCAGTATTTACATATTTGTATGTTTAGAGTGCTCTGAATGAAGCAAAATTAATTGCATGTAGTAGTGTCATTGTCGACAAGGTAGGAACTAGTTTATAATATGGCATGCAAACTCATCAAGGGAGAAAAGGGTGACAAAGTGGGAACCCGGGGCTTCTACAGGCATCAGGTTTGCATGCCTGTAGTACACATTCACCATTCATTTACTGCACATTGCTTTTGAAACAATCTGTCCTGGGAGTAGAATGGCAGTAAAGCCAAAGTACATCTGTAGCTGAATCCACTACTGTCTACATGCAGCTTGGGAAACACAAGCAGCCAACAGCTCTTTACTGCACTGACAAAACACACCAGGGCGATGCTGGAGAGATGTGAGCAGCGGGGCGTAAAAACACTTCCCCTTGCTCTCCTCTTGCCTCTCCACCACCCTTCTTCTCCCAGGAAGCCAGCCCAGAGGTCAGCGCAATCAGGACCCATGAGCAACAAAGGGCCGTACTTAGGCGTCCAGCTCAGTGCCCGAGCCAAAGGCCAGCTTAGTGGGGCGAGACTGTCCAATAGGCAAGACCCTGAAACACCCCAGGGATCCGAGGTGAAAAGGGTTAGAAAGAAGAATAAAAACACCATCAACCCAGACACATACACACACATATTCGCAAAGACATATACAGATCATATGAGGCCTTGTTTGACACTGCTGTCAGGGTGCAGTGAAGTGGAAAAACGAGACCCTGTGACACACTGAGACATCACACACATGTACACCAATACACAGACACACACACATTTAGGCCTGTACCTCTCCACACACGCACACAAACACAAAAAAAGAAAAAAAAAAGGTATGAATTTCCATCTTTCTCATCTCACAGTTTCCCACATCTCACGCCTTGCTGTTCAGCTTCACAAAACTGGCTGTAGCAGCATCCAAAGAGCTGGTAAAATGTGCTCATTCTCAACAGCTTGTCACAAAACATCACTACTTTTCTGTTTTATTTTTTCAGAGGATTGGTAGGGAGGTCGGCCCTTGTGAAAAGACTCAGAGGTGATGTACTTTCCTTTTCAGCATCATTTCCTTCACTGCTATCAACCAACCAACGCCTTCTTCTGTCAACCACACTCAGCCTACACAAATATTACCGTGTTACTATGTCATTGAGAATATCACCTACTTTATCACTTATTCTGTGGTGTTTCACACCTAAACTTGTCAATGTATCAGTGACTGTGGAGACAATCTCATCATTGGAGTGACAACAACATTTTATGTTGGGTTTGTAGACCCTGAGGCCATGCATTTTAAGCTTTGCATGACAAAAATACATTTTGTTGGATTTCTGCAAACAAAACATTGCACTTCTAAAAATGTCACACTTCAACTTTCCTATCTGCCAAACTAACTCACTCTCTGCTTTTCACCTTCCCCAATCTCCCATTTTGTCATTTCACCTGCCTTTCACCTTGCTTCTATCTTTCCACCTCCCTATCCCTTCACTCTCATGACTTCTTTATCTCCAAATTTACATGTTACCATTTTTTGCGATAAATCTCTTTAAAATAATCTAATTCCCATTCTGCATCTTTTTTTTTCTTGCATGAAATTGTTCTAGTCTTTCTGTATCATGCTGTCCTTTGGGTGCTATACAAGGTCTCAACTGAGAGCCACATATCATTGTTTTCAAGTTAGCATCTCTGGCCCCCTTCTACCGAACCTCTACACCCACATTGACTCCTCCACCACCACCAACACCACCCACGATCTCCTCCTTTACTCAGGGTCAACCCTCAGCTCCCTCAGGGCTGAAGTCACCAATCATGTCCACCAGCTCCTCTCCTTTACCTCAATCCCTCAGACCACTGCTACTTCACCCACCCAATTGAGCCCCCTTCCTGCCTCCCCCACCCAGGGCCTGTCCAGAGCTGTGGCCACCAATCACATCATGTCAGGCAGCCTGTCCTGATGGAATACAGTGTCAGAGCAACACTCAGAGTTGCCAAGGTTGAAGCCTCGAGAGACCCACTGCCTTCTCTTCTTCTCTCTCTATGTCTGTCCCTCCCTCTCTCCCTGTCTGGCTGATGACACAGGGGGCTTTTAAGCAGAGATGGATATACAGGACTACGTGAGCAGAAAATAAGCCAAGTTTAGCCTGAAGTCATGGCGTCTAAAAAACTTGACAGTGGTTAAAAAACTAAATAAGCACATGGAAAATAAAATTTAAATAATACATTTATAAAAGAGACGGCTACACCTACAGTAATTTGTACATTTTGAAGACTGTTGCTATAACTGCTATGTTCCCATATCTTATTTGCCAAAAGCAGACGACATGACAGTAAGTCGAGACACTGAACACTCTCCTACAGTGAAGTGTGATACAACGAAATCATTTTACAAACTGAAACACCTGCTGTAAATCAGGCATTGGTGTCCATCCAACTAAACCAGAGGGCAAGAGCCAATTGGAAATCTCGATCATAGATGAAGCCCAGATACCTTACTCCAGCGGAGCCAATTAGTCCAACATGATATGCTTAAAATAAGGTATTTGACTCCGTTTTTCTCAACTGGGGAACTCTTTCTTACCACAGCGATCACTCTCTCACCACCTACATGTTCCAAATGCAAGATACATGACTGCATTATTCACACATAAATACGGGAGTGCAATAAATTTCACAAATTGATTATACATATCAACATATATATCTGTATCAAACCATAGATTTCCTTTTAGGATCAAATCACACCTACTGTAGCTTTGGTATGAATGAAAAACAGCATGTTATACAGTCAACTCCACTCAGTATGCTGCAGGAAGATCAAAGGTTCCCTATTAACATGTGTGGAATAGCCATGGAGAGTTAACATCAACTTTAGTTCATAGCAGAGAGTAAAATCTATTCATTATTCAATATATCCTTTATTTCTCTCTGGATTTTATGCTGCAACCAGGTTGGAGGTTTATGCATAATTTGCAATTTCCTGCAACAGTGTCTTTAGAGGGGAAATATGAGGTAAGGTGTTTGGAAACTAGAAGGTTGATGAACCAGCAGAGAGCAAGTCATACAAAAGGAACAAGAGTGATTTTTATAAAAATAAAAGATGGGCATGAATACAGTTATGACGGTGGAGAAAGAAAGAGACAGGACTGGAGACAGAAAGTAAAAAATAGAGAAAAGATTAACGAGAGCATCAAGAGGTTGAACCAGAATGACACATAACGGTGATATGCCAAGAAAGCAAACGCAACGTTATCTCCCTGTGTATGCCTGCGAGTGAATGTAAATGTAGGATATGGAAGTAAACTGAGGGGAGAAGCTAACTTTAAACTGTACGGAAGACAGAATGCACAACAAAGAGTGATAATGACTAGAAAAAGAAGGAAAAAAAAGAATATGGAGTGTGCAACTAGACACTGTGAGCAGAGTGTGGAGTATTCAGTGTCTATTTCCAGAGAGTAACAATCCAATTTCATCCATTTCCATCCACATTCAGTAAATTATGTTCCCACTTAAAGTAAAATAGACCATAAAGCAGAGTATGCTTTATGGTGGGCTTACTGTGATTGACAGGTTGCTATTGCTACCAGAGCCGTATACGGCTTCTCTACGTCACTCCTCCGCATTCCAAATATGGTAACTTCCGTTCAACAGTGGCCAAAAGTCAAGATGGCGACCAAATCGCCAAACTCGAGGCTTCGTAACGGCAGTTCACAAAGCAATGGGTGCAGTCACGATGAGTACGTCCACTTGTATGGACAGTGACTAGGAAAAGGTAGAAATGTTTTTACTAGCAGCCATAAGGTTCTTCAGAAGGTAGATATTACTTTCACAGCATTTAGGTATGTCCAAAACATATAAAGATAAACAATATGTCATTACTAAAGTATGGCCAGTATCCTTGGCAATGAATATCCAACCTTATCGAGAAAAAAAAAGAAAAAGCTAAATGTGCTGACAATACCAAAACATGTGGCCGTAGTCGACCAGTGTTGATCCATATTTCCTCCAGAAGGAGTACTGGGAGTACTGTGCCCCAGTTAACATGTATTTCTGCTAATAAAAACAAACAAAAAAAAATCAGATTTCTCTCAACGTATCGCTCCAGATCAGGGAATTGATAGAAGTACACTGAGTTTCCCAGGCTTGCAGCCACACCCCCTAAGGTATTTTCATTAGTATCTCTTTTCCCCAACGATCCGTTATATCATTTTTGTTCACCGAGGTGAAACCCCGTATATTTTGCCCATCATTTCTTTGTTACTTTCACCATTACAAGCACCTATGAATATCTGACAAAAGATTATCTGTAAATGTGTGTAAAAATCTGCACAAATTCTGAAACATAAAACTTTCAATGAGATACAATTTTGTAGAGGAAGAATTTCCAATTTAGGTAGATTGAATGATCAGAAGAGAGTGAGATCTTATGCACAGGACCCTTCGGTATTCATTGATGGCTTAAATTGGACTTGTTTGTTTAACTTGTTTGTTAAACCTGTTAATCCCATGGTTGTCTGACAGCTGGGAGAGTTAAATGTAAGTGAATTATATCATGACAGCCCAAAGCTAAATAAATAAATGAACAGAAAGACATACAAAGACATGTGTATGTTAGAAAATAAAAGATAATCAAACACATAATAAATTAAATGGTAGTGTTGACCCTATAATTGGGTATTTGCCTGGAGTGTTGGGCAAGGAAGTACAGCAATTCACAGAGGGGTACATCTGTGTGAGTAACATATCATTGTTAAATACAGCAGAGTTGTTCACTGTAGGTTTTCAAATGGTCGTCTGTTTGTGGAACTTGCTGAGTGTTTATCATATTATCCTCTGTTCTCTACAGTGGGCCCTCTATACACCAAACTTTGGTTATCTAGAACTAACTGGCAAAACCGTTTTAGTTTGTGTGTGTGTGTGTGTGTGTGTGTGTGTGTGTGTGTGTGTGTGTGTGCGTGCGTGCGTGCGTGTGTGCGCGCGCGCGCGTGCGCGTGCGTGCGTGTGTGTGTGTGTGTGTGACAGCATGAGTGTGCGTGTTCTGTCTGCTGTGTTTTTTCCACAACTTTGGGATGAGATCTGAGAGGAAACGGACAGATTTCCATCTGTCTGCTTCATTTGCAAAAAAAAAGCCCTTCTTGCGATTCAAATATATGCTTTAGCCACCTCTCTCTTGCCCTCCCTCTCTCTCTTCCGTCTCTCCATCTCTGCCTCTCTATCCAAGTGGCATCTGTGGATGACCAGGGCATCAAGAGTCTCAGGGGCTGAGGGAGGAACAGGGGGAGGGTGAGGGGAAAAAGAAAAAAAAGGAGAGAGAGAGAGAGAGAGAGAAAGAGAGACAGAGAGAAAGAGAAAGAGGGAGCAAGCGCCTCTCACTTCATATTTCCCCAGCACCACCCCGGCGTGCCAGCCAGCCTGCAGTCTGTTCTCCTTTGAGCTTTCTATTCTACCACAGAACAGAAAAAAAATCAATTCATATTTCCATAATCCACACTCCTGTCTGTCTGCATGTCTTTGCCTCCCCCCCTCCTTCCATCCCTCTCTCTTTCTCCCTCTCTCCCCCTCTCCCCTGGGGTAGACTAACCCCTCCACCCCGATCCTACGGCCTACAAATGTCATTACGCTGAGCAACAATAACGGCCTAAACAAAAGGAGGCCTTGCTCTGAGCTCTGAGCCCCTCTGTAGAGACTGTTGGCTGCTGCTGCCATATGCTGGCCAGCTCGGGCCACAGAAAGAGATATAGACTGTGGCTACAGAGGACTCCAGCCTTCAGCCCCACAAAGGAGGAAAGGAGCCCTAATCCTGGTAATGAGGCCCGTGAATACAGCCTTTATGTATACGGGGGAAAGGGCCAATCCCTCTGTACACAGCACGCTAACTAGCCATCTTAAGGGCCATCTTATCCACACAAACGATCTGGTCGACAACAGAATGAAAGAAAAGTAAGGTTGTGGGTGGGATAAAAAGGGAGACATGTCGCAGAGGAAGGATGACGCAGGCCCATGACAACACATACACTATGTTTACACTACTTTTTTTTTTTTTTTATCTATCTTGGGTTCAGCTGCTCTTTTTACTCCTTTTCCATCACTTCCATTTCCTGTGCCTACCTCTGCAAGTCTGTAATTTCTTGCTCACACTCTCGTTCCCTCACTCCCTGTTCTTCTTACTTTGATTGCATGCTCTGGTTCTTGTGGGGTAGGCAGACAGCGCCTGAAGCATCTTTCTACAAGCCCGTTTATTCCTCAAAGTGGATCAGAGAGGCAGGAGAGCCGTTTAAACTCACTGGCTTGGCTGCTGTGTTGAGAGATAGTTAGCCTACGCACATATTGTTTTATTTTCCTCTAGTTCTTTTTCTCCTAGTTGTCCATTTTTCCCTTCAGCCCAGTGATGCTCTGCTGCAGTCATCTGTCCATTGTTTTGCTCCAGGACCTGTTTTGTGCTGTGGCCACTTTGGGAACAGAAACAATATGTTGCATGCCTTGTTGTTTTCGCTGTCAAATCTCTGTCTACTCTCATTCTTAGGCTAAATAACTGCCAGTAAAAAAAAAATCCCACACACACACACACACACACACACATTGCACATGAAGACACAGCAGCAAGAGCAGGAGTCATGGAGTCATCACATGTCTATGCAACAACAGAATGAGTCAAACTAATCTACTTACACAGTAATGTGCACAACATGGAGATTAATACGCATGCTATTACAGGCTCTGTGATTGTTTTGATCAGGTTGGATCTAGACTGTGGTTCTTTGAAGGTGAAGCCAGAGATAAATAACAAAGACACCCTGCTGAGGTGGTGTACTTTCCTAAGGGTAAAGAGCACGGCTTTTGAATAAAAGGGATATCAAATCAATTTAAATTATTCCAAAGATTTGTTTGCATATGTGTGTGCACACATTGTCCCCTTGAGACAGCTGATACGAATTGTGATTGGCTTAAAGGATAATTTGGGTTTATGACAATTTGCGTCTTATTAGGTAGTTTTGGCCATCAATAGTGATGCAACAATAAGATTGCACTCACCAAGTTAATTGAAGTGACATCAATAAAAATGATGGGACACATTTAAGAAGGTTATAGAGAACAGACTGGTTAAACAAACCCCCAGGAAGAGAAAACTAGGGATGCAGCAATCTAACCTTTTATCTCCTGTTAAATCATTTCAATAATTCAACTGAGGGTATCAACCAATACTAGGTATTGAACCAATACCAGTGCTTTCTTTTGATCCAAACTTAAAATCAGTATACCTCAATTCTTTAAACTTGTTGGATACATTTTTATGTGAGGTAACATAGGGCCAGGGATTACTTTGGTGTTAAAAACAAACACTGAATTGTACTCATCTAACTTATCTTATTAATTGTACTTATCCTAGTTACCTACTGTACTTACTATACACACACACAATAAGGGAATAGATATATATGTATAGTAGACGTGTTTCTTGCACGTTGGACTTTATAGTAACAATGTTTCCAATGTTATTATAATCAATACAAATGATAAGTTTATCATTTGTATTGATTATAATAACATTGGAACATACTGGAATCATCCTTTAAAACGTGCCCTCATATATATGTGACTATTCAACAGAGCAGACTAGTGGGTGATCCTGAGGAGTGTATTACCGTGCAATACTTACCACTGACTGGTTAAGAAAAAACATGGTGTTCCAAAAAGTATTGCAAAACAGCTGCAGATTTTTCTTTCAGATTGAAAATGAACGTGATAATGCTATACATGTGAAACAATGGGAGGCAGACACAGTGAGAGAGAAAGCAAGAGATACAAAGAGAGAAAGAGTAAGAGGAGAAAACAGAGGTGTGCATTCCTGTCACGGTTGCATGATAATTACTGATTCGTCGGTTATTGAAGACCTGCTCACTGCTTTTCATTACCAGCAACAGACGTACAATGAGACGGAGAGAGACAGAGAGGAGGAGGAGAGAGACAGAGAGGAGGAGGAGAGAGACAGAGACAGAGAGAGAGAGAGAGAGAGAGAGAGAGAGAGAGTGCACTGATAGAGATGAGGAGGAGAGTGGTGGTGGTGGTGGTGGTGATAGGTGTTTGGGGGGGGTTACCACAGGATGGCAGGGTGAGTGAGGGCATTAGGCAAGGAAGGGAGATGGGAGAGGAGGAGGAGGTAGAGGTTGTCTATAACGAGAGAGAGAGAGAAAGAGAGAGAGAGAGAGAGAGAGAGAGAGAGAGAGAGAGAGAGAGAAAATGAAAAAGCAGAGTGTGTTCCAACCTGGTCGGTGTGGTCCTGGGGGAAGCTCCACAGCACGGTTGGATCTAGAGGTAATTGACAGACAGCATTAATCAGCGGGTGAGAAACACACCGTCTTCGCTAGCTGCCTCAGAACACATACATATTAATGAGAGGGGTGGGGGCAAGGGTGGCTGCTGCGAGTCTGTGCACGCACACACACACACACACACACACACACACACACACACACACACACACACACACACACACACACACTTTCACTTATATACTCACTTACACACACATGCAGAGCGGCACACAGTGAAAGACAAGATAGAGAGAGAGTGTGTCTAGGAGGTGTATGCTGTAAATATGCTAATCTATATTCTCAGTGTAGATATGATAGTTTATATTACCAAATCATGCACGTTTAAGAAAGTCACATCAACACATACGCTAGTTTATTTGCTTAATTATTCCTAAATTGATACAAGCCTAGCTGTTTGCTGGAGAGATGTACAACCTAAGTTAAAGGGTTTAGCATTGTAACAGAGGTTTGTGATTTGTTTCTTCTCTCCAGTAAATAACATTAGTGCTGAGAGATTAGCCAAGAGAAATTTACCAATTCAGATTTTGTCAATTAACAGTTAGGTCAGTAATGAAGTGAAAATACAGATTAGTTGGGTTAAAAAATGAGGGAACAAAAGTGCCATTATAAAACGAAAACTTGAGGCTGCTGATCAGATTAAATAAGACATTTTAAGATAAACGTTTTGCTTTGATTAGCTGTGATGGGTATTTCTCATTCTTTCTGACATTTTTTTAGACCACTTACTAATTAATTAATCAAAAGGGGAACTGAAAGATGAATCAACAGTAAATTAATCACTAGTTGCAGTCCTACACAACCTAGAATGGTAATTCTCGTTTAAAGAATGTGCTTCAAAGACATTCAGAATGTCAAACTGATTAATGTTTTATGTAAATAATAAAGACAAAGAGTACAATAAATACAGTCGTATTATTATCTTAGTACTAATAGTTTGAAAATATCGTGGGTAAATTCACACAAGACAAAAGGTACCAAACTGCACAAAATAACCATTCATTTTATTTATCTATTTGCATTGGTGTCACTCTCGCAACATGTTTGCAGCTCTCTTAAAGCTTATTTCCAAACCAAAGCACGAGACCCTCTTCTCACAGGCGTATACCATGTGTTTGAAAGGAAGCAGCCACCGAGCAATAGCCTGAACACAGGGGTCTCTGGTAAACATGGCTTCCACAGCTCCAAGGTCACCCTGTGACCTCGGCAGGAACAGCAAGGGTTTGAAGAGATGAGCTCTCGCATGCCAGGTTCACTGTCATGGACGTACAAAAGGCCTTCAGGCCCATGAACTCCCCCACCTCCGTCTGAACAAAGCTGGCTGAGAGAAAGTGAATCTGGAAGCACCAAACCTTTTTATAGCATAGATACTGCAGAAAAACAATAACTGTGAGTTCAACAGGTATAACAGGTTGATTTAGTCCCTTGTCCTTTAATCAAAAAGATCTATGACCATTTTAACACAGGCTAAATTTGGGTATCATCCTGCCCTACGCATATGTCCAAAAAGATTAATGCAAACATTTATGAAGCCGGAGGGGAGGACCCTCCTACCTCAGCAAAGAGGACATGCAATAACACACAATGTGTAGAGTAGCTTCATGGCTAACACACCAGGCTGCCTGCGAGAGAGAGGCCCTCAATGGACAAACGGATGACAGGACGCAGCAGAATCCATCATGCCTTACATAATCCTGTTGGATAATTTCATGGGCCCCAGCTTGAAAAGAGCAGCACAGAAAAAAACAGCAAAGCTCAAAGCTCTACTAACCAACTCCGATCCCCTCCTCCCCCCCCACACACACACACACACACATACACACACACACACACACACACTCTCCCCCGCCCCCCCTTCTGCCCATATGATCTGCCACAGTTAGGGCTATTTTATGCCTATTTACTGGGTGAGAGGATGGGAACTGCTGCTGGAGTGTGATACAGGACAGAAGAAAAGGGGGCAGGAAGACAAGAGGGTAAGGGGTCCTACTTTGTCAGTGTCCATGTTCACGGCTGAGCTGAAGGGCACTATGTTGAAAGTTCTGATAGCTGCAACACATATGTGCCAAAGTCACAGCAGACATTTTGACTTGTCATGCAGGAAAAGCACAGGTGAATTTACAGGTAGCCGTATGCTCTAGCCTTTAATTTATCTATTGTACCGCCGATTACTGTATGATGAATAGCTTGATGACCCATAACATTTAAGGGTAGCCGCTCTAATTGAGTATATACTACTCAGAGTTTCTGACATGGTTGATAATAGTTTAGATAAGTTAAACAATAGAAAATTACATGACATTCTTAAAATAAATTATCCCAAAAGCGGTTATACTTTGGGGTTTTTGACCTGGAAAAACCAAGGTTGAGAACTTTTTGGTAATAGTCAAAAGAATGTATGAATGAAAAAGTTACGATCCCCAAAGAGGGTATGAAAGCTCTAGGAGTAGAATTATGTTCAAGATCATGTCCTTTTCCAAAACATTTCGTAGACTTGAGTATATTCGATTCAGTATTGAGTCACACAGAGGAGAGTGGTGCAGAGCTAGAGCGAGAGAGAGAGAGCGAGAGAGAGAGTCATGAATAAAGAAAGCAAAGGAGGCAGAGAACATTGAGTTGTAACAACACACAGCTGAGGACATGCAAGAACTTCAGAGCACTACCAAACACCTTCCTTTATCTTTCATATCTTCTCTTTCCTCTGCATCCTGTGTGTTTCCTTTCTATCCAACAGGCTCGTATTGTTTCCGTTCTGCTCCACCTCCACATTTCTCTGCCAATCATTTTGCCTCTTGCTTCTCCTTTCCACTGCCTTTTCTTTTTAAATATTCATCTTGTTTTTCCTCCCAGTCATCTACGCTCCTCCTTCTCGCCTCTTTTATTCCCATGCTTGACGCATTTTTTGTATTTCTTCCACAACCTTTCTTGCTCTTCATCCCGCCCTCCCCTGCAGCTCTCTGTCCTCTTCACTTCTGCACCCCCTCTCTTTTTTTCCACTCTTTTGCGTTAATATACCCCTCCCTTTGGATGTGCAAGGCGTGTGGTGGACTCAAGAGGGGGCCTGAAGGGGGTTAAGGCTGAAAGTTGAAGGTTACAGAGGTGAAGAGGACCCCTGCTGCTCTGCCAGGGGACACAAATGTCACCATGACAGATCCTACACCGGTTAATCCACCCTCCCCTTCTTTTAAAAAAAACACAAACACACACACACGCACACACACACACACACACGCACACACACACACACACACACACACACACACACACACACACACTAGAGCTCCACATCATCTGCCAAAAAAAATGCAACAATTAATTTCTGAATACTGCAACTGTCAACTGTGGCATATGCAATCATTTTTTTTTCTTTCACTAAACTCTTTTTTTTTTCTCCAGCACATAAAAAGTATTTGAGGTGCAAAAAACATGCTTGTAATTTTTTTTATTTAAATGTCGTCAAAATGTCTCATTACTTGATTTGTAAGCCACTAGTCCACAGCAAATACATTTCTGTCTGCAGCTTCTAGAATTTTAGATTTTTCAGGAGTTTGCATTTTCAAAACACAGGCTGTGGTTTTCACAAACGCATTATATGAATGTTTTTGGCTTGCTCACAAGGTCAGGTTTGACAAATGCCAATATGCATTGTAGCTTTTCACATTTTTCCGATTCTAACCAAACACTGCTCTTTCATACACCTGCCTACATTGCCTGTTATTTGTCTATATTTCTGTCTTGGAAACCACTTTCTGTTAGGCCTGCCATCATGATACATTGTTCTGTTAGACATCAGCCTCTCCATCACCTATCTCCAAAATGCAAAATATTTCAAAAGGTGTTTATTGTATTTTCTACAGTTGACAAAATATATAAAGAGCTGTTGCAAACAGCATAGAAACCACAGTAAATTCCATGCCACACCAGTGACAAGGGGAAAACAAGCTATAACATTTTCACCCTGGTGACGTGTAAACAGATCCAATGGGTGAGAATTGAATTGAAATCACCTATCCAGAGTTAGATTCCTACATTCACACCCCAGGAAATGGAGGTGAGGCAAATGTGACAAAAAGCTCAAGGGGTGACCAATGGTCTCTGTTTGCAAAGTGCATGCGTGTCTGTGTACAAATGTGTGCTGTACATGCGTGTTTACAGATGGATAGCAAGATCAGGAGTGAATATTTACTGTACAGTAGCATGTCCATTGATCTCTGAGGGCTTCAAGCGTGGCTGACCTCCAACAGTCACGATGGGGGCAACATGTAGGAAGCCCCTGAGCCGTGACACAGATACTGGGGAGAGGGAGGTGGTGGTAGTAGATACAGTGGAAAATCAATGTTTTGGCTATTCCTAAGACGCCGGTCTTTAAAAGTTGGATGAGAAGAGTGAGCGAGGAGAAAGGAGGGTTAATAGGTGAAGGGTGTTGGGAACGGAGAGCGGGGCAACAGGGAAGGAGTGGGAGGAGGAAGGACGAGATGAGGGAAGAAATGGATGGCTTGCCTGAGAGTGGGAGGTAGAAGAACTCTGCCTCTCTCAACTGGCACCACTTCCTTTCTACCTACTCAGGTGGATCATTAGACGTGATAGAACTAAACAGAATAAATTAACAAGAAATGTGTTCTCTGAAACATGAGAAAGACGAGAAATAAACCTACCCCTTCATCTCTTATTTCTTATATTATCTGCATAAATCTAAGTGTACTGGCACTTCCAAGTAGGCTAAAAATGAAAAATCTTGGCATCTTCAACTTGGCATAAAGCTACGCTTCTTGGGATTTCCAAGTAGGCTAAAAAGAAGCTGTTGGCAGAGGATGTCATTCCTAATGCTGCCCTAATGCTGCTGGCTGGGAGAAAAAGTTGGCGCACGCCACCAGTGTGTCAGAAACCTCGCACTGCCCAGTGCTGCACGGCAAGTTATTCAACTATTCAACATATCGTCACTAAACAAAAAAAAAGTGGAATCCAACTTATTTACTCACTCACTTTGAATGACATAAAGCTTTGTAAAAATAGCCTTTGCAAACCACTGGGAAAATCATATGATAAACCTGAAATACACCCACAGTGAGAGGCCTATGCTTGTGTTTCTATAGGATCACCTTAGCCGCTCAATAACAGCAGCCTGAATGCATGGTTCTGGCTTTAAGACTGAGAGAGATTTCAGTAAAACACAAAAAGACCTAACCCTAAATCCAGTGTGAATACACATTTAGATGAAAGCTTCTAGTTTATAATTCTCTATACTATGTGAATCAAACACAGACTTTGAGCCCTCATGGCCATCCAATGTTCTAAAGGCATAAAAAAAAAAAAAAGAAATGCACTTTTTTCACCTTACTCCATGAACCACTGAATGTGTGTTGGGAGTGAATAGGGGGCCTGTTTGTTAAGAGAGGCCAAATCCCATATGGCGAACAGCAGCTTCTCTGGTGAGAAGAGAGGCTGTGAAAGCCACCGGCAGCCCCTCTCCTCCATCCGTGCTCCGGAGATGAAGGGATGTAGCGCCTGCCTCTCCTTGTTCCTCCTTTCTCTCGCTCCCTTTGCCTCCTCTCCTCCCTCTTTCTTGGCCAGGGGTTAAACTGCTGCACTCTAACCTCCTTGGCAGTGATTTCATTCACTCCGTTTCTCTCGCTCACTCTCTCATCTCTGAGAGAGATTTATTTCACAGTATGTAGTGGATTAGGCCCCCCTCGTACGCCCTCGGACAAAAGCATTGTTTTAGCACTAGCCTGTTCGCTGTAACGGGAGGAAGCTACCGCTACTAAGCATCCACAATACGGCCATTGTGGACACAGGGCTGAAGGGACCCTGCCTCGGAGGCCGTCTAGACTTTGAGCCTGGGCCGATTGGAGAAACAGAGGGAGAAAATCCCATCAGGCAGTGGAGTGAAAGTTAACTAAGGTAACCTGCTGTGAACCTGATGAAGATGTCAAGCCAACATATGGTAAAAAATGTCTATTGTCAGAACAAGGAGCTTTCTTCCCTCTGAGGGAGGGTATGGTGGAGAAGGAGGAGGAGACGAGCGGTGGTTAAAGAAGACTAGGGGGGTTGCAAAACCTAAAGGAAGGAATAACTGTGGTGGTCATCGTTTTACTTCTGGATCAGTAGCCTTATTCTGGCCAGGAGGAGGCCCAACCCCTACACACACAATTAAAGGCGTAAGCAGATTAACTGGCATTTTCAAAGGCCAGCAGAAGGAAAAACACACTCACAGACGTTTAAAAAAAACTTTCCCCTTTTGCCTATCAAGTCTTAGGCTGCACACTGCAAATGGCATTACATTTCATGCTGATTTAGTGAGCAGAAGAAGAAGAGAAACATCTTAAACACTGATATGGTTCTTAAATTTACTAATACTGATTGGTCACACTATGTTGTTACAAATGAGGACTGGGGACTGACAGAAATAGTGAAAGCCTGAGGTTAGTCAAAAACTACCTGGAACAAATTAGAACAGATTTGACTTTGACATTAAAGTGGTATCTATAACTTAACTGTAATACAAAATTAATACCAAACACTATAATATATCATTCTATAAGGTATATAATTTCTTGTTTAAAGGCACTAGCAAATACATTATCACATTGGTCTAGATTTGGTCTAGAAATAGGTCTAAATTTGCAAAGGAGAGGTGCATTTTAATTCCAATGCTTGAACATTTGAATAAAACAAAAAGAAAACAACCTCTAAGGTAGAACCTCCTTTACCAGCCAAAAAAATCAACTGGCAGGCTTCACATGTGAGAGATGTTGGCCTGGGGGATTTCTAAGCCATTTCTACAGCTACATCTGAAAAAAGATAAACAACAGCCTCAGCCACTGGAAGGAGAAGAAAGAAAGAGCTGAATGGAGATGATGTGACCCTAATAATGCCACATTAATTGTTCCGTCTTCCCAGAAAAATGCTTTAGAAGGATGAGCTGAGAGAGAGAGAGAGAGAGAGAGAGAGAGAGAGAGAGAGAGAGAGAGAGAGAGAGAGAGAGAGAGAGAGAGAGAGAGAGAGATACTGTCTTCAGGCTAGTTGGGATGCAACCCAATTTCACAGCTTCACGAATGAGTGGCACAGCATATGGATGCAACCTTTGTGACAGCCTCTGTGTATCACCACATATCAGCGCTGATATTCCCAGTCAGATTCCATACTGGTCCAACATTATGTCAAACACCGGCTTCGCATGACTGCATCTTGAACACAGCACACAGACGGCATATTTGTTGGGGGGGGGGTGTTAGCCTCCTAAGCTAAGAAAAACAAACCAGTATCTCCCTAGACAGACTAGTCTCCAACTCTGTCTTCACTGTATTATGTTCTGTCGCTGCCAAATAACAAAATCAAGTGCTTACATTAACGCTGTAATGTGCCCTAAAATCTGGGATCTAAATCTGAAATCTGAGACATGACCCAGATACGTATTTCCAAATAGAAAGGGGAAAAGGAGGGTAGGCTGCAGAGTTTTGAATGCAACAGCCCAGGTTAATGGTTATGATTCCATCACTGGTTGCTGGCTTGTCGCCTTAAATACCAACATTTCTTCACATAATTACATACTTCTCTCCATATGGTTCAACCATCTGCCTCGGTCAAAACACAACATCTATATGCGCAGTAAATGAATATTTACTCTATTATTAAGTTAGTATTCACAAAAAAACATGAATACAACCTGGACCAAGAGTGTAACTTAGTATTGAGTGTACTCGGTTTCATTAATGTAAAAGAAGCTTTGCAGCAAGTTAGGAATCCTTATTTATTTTGGTGTGTTCTCATGTTACAGAAATGGCAGGAAATAAAATTTAGTTTTGGGATTTACAACTTACAAAGTTGCGCTGGTGATCAGGTCATTGTCACTCAATTACACATGCTTAAGGTAGAGTTCCTTTCCTAGTCTTTGAGGTGGTGGTTGCAGCATCAGACAAAACACTGTGTGTAGCACAGCATCTCCTTGAGGTGTGGAGAGGATCGATCTCAGTTAATGTCATATGGCACAGCACCCAGAGGCAGCTGCGCGGTGCTGATGACAGTGTAAAGCCTTGCCTTTGGCGGCTACATGCTTGGTGCTGCCGAGCTGTGATTTGAAGTTCACATGCAAAGGCTGACAGACAGACAGACAGCTCTCAGTCAGACAGTCAGTCAGTCAGTCAGTCAGCCAATCTTTCCACATGGATGACAATATGTCTGTATCCGTTAAAAGCGCACAATAGTGCCTAAACACGTTCACAGGGGTCTCAATGCTCTGCAGGACTGATGGACGAAATACTGACAGAAAGATACACTGTTGAACCACCGAAATCTAAACGCACACACTTCCCCAAAATGTACTGGCTTCAGGAGAACAAGTAAAAGATCAGTTCTCCAAATGGTTTTTGGAGAACCAGTTCTAAGGAGATTATCTGGAAGGATCATTTGGAGAAAAGGGGCCCTTGCAGTTCAGAAAATTTAGCCGTTGTTCATCCATTATCATTCCTTCGTATTTCTCCAGTGGGATCTCAAGTTCAATAAAGTCAGGGTTGCAAGTTGTTAGACAAACTGAAAAAATGTATAATAATATATCGATGTTCACATAAACTGGTTGGTTCATTTCACTTTGCTTCATCAGCATGCTTTCTCTGGGAATCCGAAAAGTGAGTTTGGCCAACAAGTGCTTGAGCAGACAGGACTGGGCTAACACACATGTCAACAGAGCTACACCCACTTTCCCACAGAAGACGGTGTTTGATGTTGTTTAATAAACACACAGTCTACCCACATTGGTCCCATTAATACCAGAGTATTGTCACAGCTTTAATTCCTTGTCATCCACATTCACAGAGGACTCAGAACTGCGATTTAATAGACATTACTGCTGAACCAGTAATTTATTAGTTACAACAGTTACAACAGTTACAACTGTTAGTCACATCTGCAGTGTGCATTTGATTCTCTGGGACTTCCAACTCCCAGGACTACTTGGATTCGATAAGTATATTCTTTATATAAGCTTCTCTGCTTGACTACTATTTTATCTGCTACCTTAGGTCTACCAGATTGCTAGTTTGTAGTTTATCATCTGAAATCGTAAGATCTAGAACTCTGTTGTAATAGTTTGTAGGGTCTCACCTGCAATTGTAAGATCTAGAACTCTGTTGTCATAGTTTGTAGGGTCTCACCTGCAATTGTAAGATCTAGAACTCTGTTGTTGAAGATTGCTAGTCTGTAGTGTCTTTTTAATCCCTTGAATTATACGATCTAGAATTCTGTTTCACTCAAAGTGACAGTGCCAAAAAGAACCAACTAGGGTAAAAAGTGGTTGACTCTGATTCCTATTCTACTAGGGACTAAATTCTGTTTCTCTGTATCTTTTGAGTTAAATAGACTTTGTCCATAATCAGTTTTGGTAACTTTCAGAGATTTTGTGACTCACAGCTTTGGTGACTCACAAGTTTTGGTGACTCACAAGTTATTACTGCAGTAGTTTCGATTGTCGGCCATTTCCTCTTGGTGCCTGAAGACACTAACGAGGTGGGAGTGGTCAACACAGCTGTAGCCAACCATCATCAACTGGTGTAAAACTAGGAAATGTTTTGAAGCGTCAGCGTCAGCAAAGACTTGTTGTACGAAGACTCGGAGGATAAAGACAAAGGAGTCTTTCGTTGGGGTCAAGACTCGGAGGATAAAGACAAAGGAGTCTTTCGTTGGGGTCAAGACTCAGAGGATAAAGACAAAGGAGTCTTTCATTGGGGTCAAGACTCGGAGGATAAAGACAAAGGAGTCTTTCGTTGGGGTCAAGACTCGGAGGATAATGACAAAGGAGTCTTTCGTTGGGGTCAAGACTCGGAGGATAAAGACAAAGGAGTCTTTCGTTGGAGTCTTCGGGGGGTGGCTGAGTATATCACTGCTCAGTAAATATGTGCTTATTTTCCATACCCGTGCATATATCTACTCGTAGATACTAGAGGCCCCGCGCTCGTTCTCATCTTTACCGCAATCTCTCCTCTGTGATCCATCCCACCCGGTCCACACATACCCAACACCTTGTTACAGGGGGCCTCTGGAACTGCCAGTCAGCTACCCGCAAGACAGACTTCATTTATGGTTTTGCTATCCAGCAATCGCTTGACTTCCTTGCTCTCACCGAGACCTGGATCACACCGGACAACACATCTACTCCTGCTGCTCTCTCCTCTGCCTTCTCATTCAGCCACATACCCAGACCCACTGGTAGGGGGGGTGGTACAGGTTTACTCATCTCCCCCAAATGAAGTTTTTCTCTCTACCCGCTTCCACTTTTTACCCCACTGTCTTTTGAATTTCATGCTGTGACAGTCACTCATCCGGTACAATTGAACATTGTCGTTCTCTACCGTCCACCAGGTCCTCTGAGAGATTTCTTGGAAGAGCTAGACATCCTCCTATCAAACTTCTCAGAAAATGGCCCTCCGCTTATCCTTCTGGGTGACTTCAACATCCAGACAGAAGTCATCTGACCTATTATTTTTACTAGCTTCCTTTGCTCTCTCACTCAGTCCTTCCCCTCCGACTCACAAAGCAGGCAACCACCTTGACTATATCTTCACCAGTAACTGCTCTACATCCAACCTCTCTGTAACTCCACTTCATGTCTCTGACCACTTCTTTATCTCTTACTCTCTCCCACTCTGTGGAACTGACAACTCTACCACACCAACAGACTCTGTACCTGTCCGTCGCAACATTCGCTCTCTCTCTCCCTCCTCTCTGGCCTCCTCTGTTTTATCAGCCCTCCCTTCTACTGACTCCTTCTCACTCTTGCATCCTAACTCTGCCACAGACACTCTGCTTTCTACTCTGTCTTCCTCGCTTGACTCTCTTTGTCCTCTTACAACAAGACAGGCACGCAAGTTCCCACCGGCTCCGTGGTTGTCGGACTCGGTGCGTGCCGAGAGAGCCACTATGCGAGCGTCGGAAAGGAAATGGCGAAAATCTAAATGCCCTGAGGACCTGCTCGCTTATCAATCTCTTCTCTCTTCTTTCTCTGCCTCTATTTCTGCTGCCAAACGAGCTTTCTACCAAACCAGAATTGAATCCTCATTTTCTAACCCCAAAAAACTCTTCTCTATCTTCTCCAACCTCCTTGACCCCGCCAGTCCCCCTCCTCCTTCCAACCTTCTACCAAGCCACTTTGTCAACTACTTTACAAAAAAGATAGATGACATATGCTCCTCGTTTACTAATCCATCCTCTATAACTACTTTGCCATCGACTTCATCTTCTGCCCCTTCCCTTTCCTCTTTCACTCCCCTGTCTCCCAATCAAGTTCTAACCTTGGTTACCTCATCCCGCCCAACCACCTGCCCCCTTGACCCAATCCCATCTCACATTCTCCAGGCCATTGCTCCTGACCTTCTCCCCTTTCTCACCCATTTTATTAACACCTCCCTCTCTGCTGGCTTTTTCCCCAACTCTCTGAAGGAGGCAAGAGTTAACCCTCTCCTGAAGAAACCCACCCTCGACCCGTCTGAAGTAAACAACTACAGACCCGTCTCTCTTCTTCCCTTTCTCTCCAAAACTCTCGAGCGAGCCATCTTTAACCAGCTCTCCTCCTACCTCCACTATAACAACCTTCTTGACCCCCACCAGTCTGGTTTCAAGGCAGGCCACTCTACAGAGACTGCCCTCCTTGCTGTCTCTGAGCAACTTCACACTGCCAGAGCAGCCTCTCTCTCCTCTGTCCTTATCCTTCTTGACCTTTCTGCTGCATTCGACACAGTGAACCACCAGATCCTTATTTCCACCCTACAGGACCTGGGTGTCTCAGGCACTGCTCTCTCCCTTTTCTCATCCTACCTCAACGACCGCACTTACCGGGTAACCTGGAGAGGGTCTGTGTCTGAACCTTGTCCCCTCACTACTGGGGTCCCCCAGGGTTCTGTCCTGGGTCCCCTCCTCTTCTCTCTGTACACCAACTCTCTCGGCTCTGTCATTCGCTCACATGGCTTTTCCTACCACTGCTATGCTGATGACACCCAACTAATCCTGTAATTTCCCCAATCTGAAACTCAGGTAGCAGCACGTATCTCTGCCTATCTGACCGATATCTCTCGGTGGATGTCCGCACACCACCTGAAGATTAATCCTGACAAGACTGAACTACTTTTCCTTCCAGGGAAAGGCTCTCCCACTCACGACCTGACTATCACCTTCAACAACTCCGTGTTAGCCCCGACCCTGACTGCTAGGAACCTCGGTGTGACACTCGACAGTCAACTCTCCCTCACTGCCAACATCGCTGCAACAACTCAGTCCTGTCGGTACATGCTGCACAACATCAGGAGAATCCGTCCTCTTCTCACCCAGAAGGCGGCGCAGGTTCTGGTACAGGCTCTGGTTATCTCCCGCCTAGACTACAGTAACTCCCTCCTGGCTGGTCTACCTGCTAGTGCTATCCGACCTCTGCAGCTCATCCAGAATGCGGCAGCTCGACTGGTTTTCAACCTGCCTAAATTCACCCACACTACTCCGCTCCTCTGCTCTCTTCACTGGTTACCGGTGGCTGCTCACATCCATTTCAAAACATTGGTACTTGCGTACCATGCTGCGAACAGATCTGGTCCAGTCTACATCCAGGACACGGACCTTACACCCCAGCCCGTTCACTCCGCTCTGCATCGGCCAATCGCCTCGTAGCTCCGTCACTGCGAGCTAACCGCTCAACAAAATCGCGATTGTTCGCTGTCCTGGCTCCCAATTGGTGGAATGAGCTCCCCAATGACATCAGGACAGCAGAAAGTCTCTACATCTTCCGCCGCAAACTAAAAACGCATCTCTTCCGACTATACCTGGAATAAAAAAAAAATAAATAAAAAAAAAGTACCTCTCTTAGTACTCTAGTAGCACTTAAATGGCACGTATTCATAGCACTTGGTATTTTGGCTTTCTTGAGGAATTGTACTTTCTCGATTTTTGTTCTGGGTTTGAACTCCCTTGATTGAATGCACTTATTGTAAGTCGCTTTGGATAAAAGCGTCTGCTAAATGTAATGTAATGTAACTGACAAAAAAATGTTAGCATCTATTTTTCATAATTTCCTCGAGCCCGATGTCACATCTTTAAATGCTGTATCCAACTAAGCTAATGTTTGGCATTTTTGTTTGAAAAATTATATAAAAATGAATCAATCAAAATTTGTGTCAATTTATTTACTGTCAATAGACCAGTAACTAAATATACAAACTATTTCCACACTAGACCTGATATAAACTGTAAATGTGTTAGTTGTTTGTAGAATTGTTGTCAAGTTTGATGAAAGTGGTTGCTGCTGTGTGTATTTAGGACATTTGAGTTCATGATCTTAAGAAACTATATATTTAAAAGAGACAAAATTAATGATTGGAAGAGCTATTAGTTGACCCAATATCTCCTATAAGGTTAAATGTAATCCTGCAGTATTTCCTGTACTTTTCCCAGAAACACGTTTCAGAATCCATACCAAAGTCTAGGGTCCAAGGATAGAGGGTGTCATATGCTGTAAAGATTGTACAGCCCCTTGAGGCAAACTTGTGATTTTGGGCAATATAAATAAAATTGACTTAATTTGAAAGCCGTGCAGAGCAGGCTAGTATCACCCTGGTCAGAAGCACATCCCATGGCCCAGTTGGAAAATGCATGTTAGCCTATTCACGCTGACCACAAACAAAAGGTAAATCCTGCATCATTGGGTCAGTCTTAAATGGGTATTAAATATTTTAACAACTCCCAGTCTCATCTTAACCAGTTCTAATTAAGAAAGATAATCAGAAATTATTCCACATTCAGGAAATACACTCTCTCAGTCAATATAAAGGTTTGGAAGGTAGATCATTTATTGGAAGGTGAGGAAGTGCTGGGCGATATGGAGAAAATGAAATATCACAATATTTTTGACCAAATACCTCCATATCGATATTGTGACAATACTGTAGGGTTGACTTTTGGTGCTTTCACAAAATATTTACACAAGGTTTTTGATAAATAATCATCGGTAATATGGATATAATGAGGAAGCGGGTGAAAGCAAATAATGAAACAGCTACAGCAGTCTAGTAAGTTCAGAAAGATACATCACTTTACTGTAATGTGTTTTTTAAAACCAGGAAGTGTGATATATTACAAAATCCAAAATCTAAGACAATGTCTAGTCTCATGTCATATCTCAATATCAATATGACATCAATAAATTGCCCAGTGTGTGTGTGTGTGTGTCCGTCCGTCCGTCTATATGAAAACAAAGACCTTGTGGATGAATTATATGATTTGCAATGATAAATGGTCTCAGACATTCTCGAGGACATCAAGACTGACCTATATTTTCCGTCTTGAAAAATAGGCCAGAACCCAAATTAAGGGCCAGTAGGGCTACAACATGTATGTAAACGCCGTCATCTTCACAGTAATTGTGTGGTGTTAGGCAACAGAAGCAGCCTTGAATGGAGAGACATAGCCTCTGGGCATAGCTGTTGACATGTAAATAGTGGGGGATAGAAGCTGAAATGACAGCACAGACAGGAGGCTTTAACTACTAGTTCTGCTTGACTTGGGTTTGGCCTTGGCCACAAAAATTAAGGTCTAAAGGACAACAGTCTAGATGTCAGGATACCAGTACTCATATCATGTCAATAAGTAGGTTGATTTCATTAATTGCCGGGGTAAATACATTTCTGTCTTTTACATCGTTCATCTTTTGAGTCATTTTACATCAGTCAACATGGCAGCAGCCCCGTGAGACCATAATACAACCTGAGACTCATCCTTTGCAACTCTAATCTCTGCCTTTATCAGCTTCTTCTGTTCCTCTAAAAGTGGGGTTTAAAGAACGCTGGATATCTTTGAGTCTCCCCTGCAAAAATGAATACTCATCATCATACATCAGGTTACTTGCCAATAATACAATACAAATAAAAACATACATTTGACAGTGATTTGAACTCAATTCTAAATCAGAAACGCTCACACGTAGCGGTTCCTGTAGGAACATCTCAGAGAGTGGTGTCTTGTTTAATAAGTTTATGCAGTCATTCCCACTGCACACGACCAGAGAAATGGGCAGGTCATGAGAAGTGAGTAAACCCCAAATCCTGTTAAAATCCTGTCATTTTAAAACCTGCTGAACATGACAGTCGAAAGTCACATATTTTTGAGCACAGCTTTTTTTTTTTATGAAATCCAATTTGCCAGACTAGGAACAGATTAACATCACTAAAGCTACATTAAAGCAGGAGCTGCACTAATCCTGTTCATTTGGGGGCTAAACTAGGCCACATTGGTATTACATGCATAAGAACCAGCCAATCATTGTTTGACTCATAATAGCTGTAGTGTGTGTCCGTGGGTGTGTGTGTGTGTGTGTGTGTGTGTGTGTGTGTGTGTGTGTGTGTGTGTGTGTGTGTGTGTGTGTGCGTGCGTGCGTGCGTGCGTGCGTGCGTGCGTGCGTGTGTGTGTACATGCTTGTGCCATCTGCTGTGCTTAACGTATATACTCATGGCCATGTATTGTCATTCTTTGACATGATACATGTGAAGAAGAGCTTAACTTTAAGATGACACTAGCAGTTTTTGGAAGCTAAATTCAGATGGACGTTATCCTCGCCTTTGCTTCATGGTTTTTATTTTCAAACACATGAAACTCCCACAGCTCTCTGGAGAATATCTTAAGAGTGTTCACAAGGGAATAAATTCATCTGCCATCACACAAAGATGCATAGCAAAAGCGCACACATACACACAAACAAAGAAACAAGCCACCAAGAACAATGCTGTGAGGCTGCAAGTGGGGGTGATGTGATGAAACTCTTCTGCATTCATCAAAATCATCTCATTTTAAATCATTGATCGGGTTCCTACTTTTCCCCACTTTTTCGCCGTGGAAAGGGGAAGTCTAAAAATAGCCTGTGAGCGTCAGTGCCTAGAAGTCTTTCCATGTTCTCCCAGTCTGGCAGCATTAATGAATTCAGATGAGCCTCCTGCAGCTCTCACAGCCTCTGTGTCTCTTTCTCATG
Source organism: Ophiodon elongatus (assembly GCA_016806645.1). Lineage (NCBI taxonomy): Eukaryota > Metazoa > Chordata > Actinopteri > Perciformes > Hexagrammidae > Ophiodon > Ophiodon elongatus. The sequence continues at coordinate 378,101 of JACSYO010001855.1, forward strand.
CCCACACATACATGCAGCCGTGCACGCGCATGCAGAGCCATACGTGCACAACACACACTATTCACTTAAACATGTACCTGCTATCACACACACAGAAGCAGTTTGCCCCCCTGGAGTTTCTCTGCGTCAGTGAGTGGAAAAGCTCAGCCAGCAACCCCCTCGGTATCTCACCTCTCAGTTTATAGACTACTGCCATCAGCATATCCACCACCCCCTTCATCCGCTCTCTCTCTCGCTCTCTCCCCCTCATCTCCCTTCATGCCCCACCCAGTCTCATTTTGCCCCAGTTCTTCATGCTCTGGCCAATAATACTCTGTGCTCTGAAGAAATAACAGAGCAGCCCACTCACAGCTGTTCTGCTGGTGATCGATGCATAGGTGTGTTTGCCAAAACATGAACGTAGTGAAGTCACGTGGCAACACCTGAAAAGTCCCGGCGACTTGTTCCCTCCCTATTCTCCCTGTCTGTCCCCGTCATAACCAGTGATAATCAGATAAGGAAGCAAGAAGGATTGCGCCTGGTTTGTGCAAACAACGTGTGATCACAAAGAAAAAGTTGCAACGTGAGAAGAACAGGTAGAAACAGGACATACGAAGTGCGAGTGTATGCGTGGAAAAAGGCAGCTGTTGCCAGCCAGAACGGATGGACAGAGATTAGCGATGACAGTGAGTTTTGTGGCCACACAAACCGAAAGAATAGAGATCACAAAAAAAAATAAGAAATCTATCTTCTGGCTTGGAATTTCTTCGGTGCCTTTACCTAGACAACAACTCACATATCATGGGCCTGCACTGGCCAAAAGTGTACTTGAACAATGCTGAGTCATGGTTTCAGCTCGACCATATAATCTGAAACAGAACATGCTGGGATGAAATTTGAGGACAACACTTGCTTCCAACTCCTTTAAATAAGAAAAGAGCTGGAACTAAACCCAGTAAGCAGCAGGCCGCCACACAGCTACTGAATGGATGAGTGACTGCGAGCAGGGAGCTACAAATTACTCCAGACACGAACAAAAAGAACAAGGCTGTCGTCGTCGAGCACTGAGAAAAGCAGTAACACTAGCTTGCCAACTTTGTCATCTGGATAACCAAAACAGAAATACCAACAATTATTCTGTGATACCTCACTGTGTAGTACAAAGGACAGACTGTGATGATCCACCTTGGAGACTGAATTCACATTGCTCATCAAATCAAATCAAGTCTTGATTTGTGAACATGCAACTATTCCACAAAAGTCAACCAAACGTAAAATGTAATGTCAATGACAAGTTTTTTTTCCTCTCAGGAATGTAACATCATCCATCCATACATATCTACGTCACTTATTCCATTCAAATTAACATTAAATTACAGTCTTTTCATTGTCTAGCCTGAGCCGTTCTGACGCCATTAAAACACCTTTTTAATGTGGTTCTGATCTGCTGTCAGGTGATGCAGTCTTCCAAAAGTAATGTACTGCTTACTGCACCACATTAGCATAAAATGTCTAATGTCTCAATATGTCATGTCATTAAGAGTTTTCACAAAAGAAAAGGATATCAACACACAAACAAATAGTCCCTAATATACACCAACCACCACCCTGAATGCATATAAAAAATAAAAAAAGAGAGGTTAGGCTGCCAAATGTTGGACTGTGGGTCAGACATGATCCTATAGACACTGACAGAGTGGGAGGGGATTTCTCAAAGTTCATTCACACTGCGGTCATTACCATACCATAGCAGAGAAGTTGAGAGACTTCCTCAAATCGCTTCAGAGAAAACCAACAAAAGACAACAAAGACTTGGATGATATCTGATTCTTTGGAAATAGCCAATTTAGCAAAGTCATATGGGTGAAACAAAAGAGAAAGGCAGAAGGGTTGTGAGATAAACAAAGTGTGAGACCCCAAGGTCCTCTCAGGAGTGTGAGTGGAGGAGTGTGGCCTCTCTAATGACCAATCAACACCCTCCTTGCTGCCATGGCATCTGTTAGTACTCCAATGGCCTCCCGTCTGAGTGTGAGCCCACCATGAACTCAACACGCAGCCGGAATCCAATCAGACTGCAGAGACGACAAAGCTTGGGTCAAGGAGTAATTATGACATTTTGCAGAATGTCAACGTTCAACCTTTTCTAAAAGTTCTACTACACGGGAGTTTTGCTCGTCGAAAACGAAGGGTGGAAATGGGAAGGGGTGAAAGCCAAAGGGGAAAAAAAGGAACATCCCAGTTCTGCTTGAGGGGGCTACAGCAGAGAAGAAAGCAGATTGATAACTAACTAGCAAACAGCAGGTGACACTGTGAGACCTCCACGTCTCAGCGAAAATGTATCTTAGGATACAGAACAAAAGTAACATTTCATTGTTGGACAAATTGAAGCTATAAGGCCAAGTGAATCAAATGAACAAATGTGTCTACTATATGACTATAGTATTCTTTTCTGGTTCTCAAACCTATGCAAGTGCTTTTGTATTTCACCACTTAAACCTCCTGCAGCATATTTTTTTGCGACTTGTGAGAAGCTATCGTGAGACACTGAAGCAGACGACAAACCTGTCGCTTATCGCAAACAAAAAAGGCGCATGCTCAATGATAAACTACTGACAGGCACAAACATGAGGTGCAAACAAATTAACAACAAGTGCTTTCACCCATCCTCCAATGGCAGGATATCGTAAAACAGGGAAAACATTCTGATAATTAATCCCAATTCATCTGACCTGTATGTCTGAACTGAGGGAGTAACGCAGAAAAAGGAACCTTGACAGAAGGAGCATGTAAAGTAATCCACACAGAAGAACCAGGGTCGGGTTTTAAACCCAAAACCGTGGTCCTGTGAGGCACCAGTGCTAGCCATACTGAGGTTTTTTTAATTTATTTTTTGTAAACGGTAAATCGTTTCCTTAATTGCAGCATGAATGTTGCAGTAAAATTGATACACTGATCTATTAAGTTTATTGCTTTGTTACTGGGAACAATCTGGCTGGAGGGAGCGGGCGAGGACAGGTAGCATCTGTCCCCACCTACTGCCTTGGCAGCGTTAGCGTCATCTGCTAGCTTTGGCAGCATCTTGGAAGCACATCAATATGGCTTTATGTAGCCAGGGCCGCTAGTAGCTAGCATGCCAGTCACGCTCTCAGGCATCTCGCTCACCGCCTGAGCATCCACAGAGCACTGAGCCAAGAGAGCTAAGCGGAACTGAGCTCGGGCTGAACAGGGAGGCCAGGTCTCCATGGACCTGCATGAGGAAAAAGGGCCAGTGTCTGTCATCTATCAACACATCCATGGATAGAAGTGTGGGGCCAAGTCCAGATATGAACACTGCCACCATTGTAGATGTGAGCTTTTTATTGTTATTTTTTTTTTTCAGCAACACCTCTTTTGAGGAATGTTGATGCTCTCTTCAAATTTCTGTATTATTGTTTTATAATCAAATCTGGAATGTGATGGACATTTCTGTTCTTACTTGCAACACTGATGTTATGTTGTTACCACAAGTGCCAAAAGACAGGGGGGAAAAAAATCAAACCTACCCATGGGAGTAATAATTGGGAATTTGTCTCACGCACTCAGAACACTGGCAGAGTTAATTACTCTAAATAACATGCTCTTAGCTACACACTTACAAATTGTATTCTCCTTGACCACAGTATGATAAACTGGATTTGGATGCTTGTGAATCAGACTTGATGTTTGGGCTAAAATGTCATACATCAATAGCAGTTATTCAGAGTAGTTGAATGGCCCTGTTGGCTGAACATCACAGATCTTCAGGAATCATATGAGTCTTTACTATCAGCAGTGTACTTAACAGTCAAAGCTGTACAATGTGAGCACTTAAAAACAAAGTGCAAAGATCAACAGTATCATTTAGTGGAATTGATTTTCGATTGGACCATCGTCAATTTTTCATTACTGGAAATACTAAGTGACAAAATGTGCTGAATAAGCAACTGCACCATTGGACCATAATTACCAATATTTAAGTACAAGGGGATGCGAATTTTAAATTATGTTTACATTTAGTTTTAGTCACCAAAACACAGTGAGTTGGGGTTTCACCATAGAAATTGAATAGGAGTTGAACGGATATTCCCATTTAAAAATCGATGTAGCTGGATGGTCAGAGCGGCGGACATTTTTATGTGTACCATTGCTATTGCGGCCGTTTGTAGAGGGCGAACTTCTGTATAAATTAAACCGACTCACAGCAAGTTGCAGACTCATTGAGGTGAGTCATTTTAGTAACAACTAAAACAAGCAGTGGAGTAGTAATGTTTTGAAGCATAGAGAGCCAGACTAAATTAATAACATGTAACAACTCAATGCTTCAACTACACACTCTTGTCACAGCGTAGAAAAGCACATTACTATTGCCAAAGGAGTGACAACTTTTTTCACCTTCAATGAATTGGCCACCATAGTAATGATCAATTTGTATGAATTAAAATTGATTAATCATTTGAGGTTTACAAAACACAAAATGATATGCTATTGACATGACATTGGCCTATTTTGCAGCACAACCTTGCTAAAAGTTTGAACAAGCGTGTTACATTTCCATTTCAAAAAACAGTAATGCTGTTAATCAAGCCTGCCACTCCCACTCTGATGCTGGTTGAATATTGTTCTAGAAAACAAATGACACCAGATGAAGGGCACTTAAACAAGGCCTAAGACATTTTTTAAATCACAAAAAGGCCTATACTTTCACAATACAAAATGGAAATTATTGAACAATAGACTGTTGGTTTTTCTTTTAAATAAATATCTACGTGGTCAGGGATGGATTGTGTGCTGCTTAGTGAAACTCTTCTTGTAACACATATTTCAAAAGGACACTGGGTAAAGGAGAAGGCCGCCACAGTGAACTGGTTGGATGAAAATCTACAGATGCTTGCTTCAGTTTGGGTCAAGTCAAACTCCAACAAGTCATCAGAGTAAGCGCCATGCCTGCACCACAGGTTCAACCCAAGCTTCCCAGTGGTGCACAAAGCACAGTTATCCCAGCTGTATGGAAAGTCAGCATAGCTCCAGCCACTGACACCTGGAGAGATGGAACCAGTTTTATGTGCCAATTTTAATCTTTGTCAGTTGATATATTTATGAGTTCAAATCTAAACTGTAATTAATTACTTATTGATTAGTTACTAACATTAGTAATAAGAATTCAGCACTCTGATGTAGGCTTTAGGAAACCTGTCACATAGAGAAATATTAAAGTTGTGGATTTAAGTGTAAAATGTTAACTTTATAATGGTGAGCAATCTATCGGTTTAAAAAGGTTGCTGTGAAACAACTTACGGCTTATCGCAGGCCTGTCTGCAAAAATGTGGGCGTTATCTGCAAACATATCACTGACTACAGAAGATGTGAAAGCCACTGAACACGGGAAGTTGTGGGATAGGCGTACTGACCATGTATAAAGGGCGAAGCTATATTTCTATGACTATAATAAAGCTTCCTCTGTAGTTTGATCATGACTATTACAAACAAAGGTGACTACCCTTCACACTACAATGGTATCATGCCATGCTGTCACACATGGATTTAATTTCAGACCTGCAAGACCAGGATGTGGTGAGAGCGGCAAAACAGTAGCGCCGTATCAGCAAAACTGTAAACGCAGTAAGCTTTCCAGTCGATAGAAGAGGACACCCTCTCAGTCACTTTAGAGCACGGTATTACAAACTGGATCGCTGGTACAGGGTGTACACAACAACTAAAATGCAGCCAAAATCAATCTCTAATTAAACTTGTATGCAATAAACTGTTAAGCAGGAGATATGAGAATTACGGACAAACTGAAACCTTTCACCACTTCTTCAAATGCTCAAATGTTCTACACCATGTTGCTATGACAATTTAATTATAGTCTATCGTGGTTGCACTCTTGTTTGTTTGCCTCTGAGTTAGTGGGAAGATAAAGTGTGAATGTGAAGTGGTGTTTTTTGGCAAAGTACCTAATGTTTGGCTGTAGGAGAAACAGCTCTTGTTTGTGGTAAGTGACTGTGGAGGTTTCATAGCTGGCCAAAGCTGTTCCGTTATGACTCATAGCATTAACCCCTTCAGCTCACGACAAAAGCAAGCATCACATAATTGAGACAAATGCATATATTGCTATAAGACAAGTCCAATTTTAGGGCTTAATGCATGCGTAGATGTATAATATTTGCATACAATCCCTTCATTCAGGCCTAGTACAATGATAGCATAGTTTTAGCATTAAAGAACCATTTCATTTTACACAGATGACAGCTAGAGCCAAGTTAAAGAAAGGGAAATTGATAAGATTCAGAGAGAAGTGATTCATTCCTCAAATGGTTATTTGAAACTACTCCTATAAAAATTCACCACAATGCAAAGCCTCTGCTGGCAGACAGCATACATACATCATAACAACGTCCTAAATAGGGACAGTCTTTTGTCCAAGCAGGACTCAGCAGTCAGGGCACAGAGAGCACTTCAACCAAATGACTGAGCAGAATGCGTTTGTTCAATTTGACCTGAGGGGTGTGCAAACGTTGCTCTGTAGCTGTGCTCCAGGGAGCAGGAGTCCGGATATGAGTCTAACCCTGGATCATACATGGGGGAAGTCAGTTATTACAGCGCGGACCGGTGGTTTATGAGTTTGGTTTAAAATATCAGATCTACATCCAAGGACAACTTTCAGTCGACTCCGGTCAGCTCAGCAGCTGCGCAAGTGAACCCTCCACATAACACCTCTTTAACGTCAAAACTGAGTGGGCAAAATAAGACAGCTGGTGTAATGTGCAGTCAAAATGTTTTTACATGATATTTGACTCATGTGACTGGATATTGATGTGAGATACAGGTTACTTAATTTCCCATATTCATAAAGGTAGAATATGGTGTTGTTTCTTCATTGGCCACAGTCACTTCCCGAACTAGTCTGAATACTTTTTGTCCCAGCCACCGCTGCTGGAATGTTTGACCACCGCAAACAGCAGAACACTTAATGCAGCTTGCTGACCCAAGCGTGATCTTTCTAAAACAATCTCTGTGTGGGGTCACGGTTACGAGAGGAAGGCCTGCACTGGTTAACTCATGGTCAGAATAGTCCAGACTGGAAAATCGGTCAAATAAATGAAATGAAAGAATGTACAACACTAACACAGCAAACATCTCTGACTTTTACAGATGAACTCAGCGTTGACCTTTTCTAGTCCTCACACTCTTGGCAGAGTAAACTCTGGTGCACACGTAATAACACCACAGACATAATGATCGCTCTCATTGTGCAAGACTGGACTCGGTCATGCAGTGTCGCTCTGTGACGCTCGCTGTCTGATTTAAAATACTGTGCAAAAACACTTCAGCCAACGTCAAATGGCAGCTTGGCTGTACAGCCTAACAATTACTGTAGATTCACAAACATCAGCATTATTTTCAAACACATGGCTGACAAAAAAATACAACAGGCAAACATGCATAAAAGAGTGATGTCAGGGCCACAACTTTTTTAATTGTTGAATACCCTTGTTGGCTTTTTGGGGTTTATTATTAATCAATTAATTGTTTGGTACGAAATTGGAGGAAAAAATGTCATCATAATTTCCCATGTGACATCTTCACATATCAGGTTTTGGCAAAAACAAAAAATAAATAAAGATTTTAAATTTACAAAAATATAAAAAGTGAGGAAATCCACACTTTTGAGCTGCTAGAAACCAAGAAAGACCAAAACGATTGACTGGTTATAAAACTTCCTGACAGTTGATTTTATGCCAACTAACTAATCATTTTGTAGGCCACCAGCAAAAGCCATTAGATGACAGCTACAACACAGCTGTACACAGCCCAGTCAATTCTCAATGACAAAACACGTTCCCTCCATCCTGAGTTTGGGTTTATCCCTTCAGCGTGACACCATAGAATACCCATGGCAAAGAAAAAGACGACCAATGGGTCATTAATCCCAAATGTGGTCAACAAACTACAGTAAACTTAAATGTGAGCGGGTAAGCTTAACACCATGGATATGAAAGTAATGACTGGTGTACAAATAGAGAGATCTTTGTTACGCTTCATGTGATGTTTTCATCGTGTGTATTTCAGCGGTGGTAGATGCAACACTAATTTAAAATGACTGTGCTCTATTTAGGACTGCAACTAACAAATATTCTAATTATCAATTAATCCGCCAATTACTTTCTCTATTAACACGTTCATCTTTTGGACTGTAAATGTGAAAATGCTTATCACACTGTTATAGAGACAATGTCTTCAACAAAACAACAGTTCATAACCCAAAGATATTTAATTGACATTGAATCAATAAGTTTTGGCCATTTTTGGCCAATAAATTGACTCAAAATTGTTGTCAACAATTATTTTGTGAAAATAATCAATGACTTGAGTAATCTTTCAACTCTACCTACATTTATTATGCACGTGTTTTTTTTTTAGGTTCAGCAACATTTTCCATTTAGTCGTCTCACCGGGCAGCTGACAGACTGACAGTACATTATAAATGGAAATACTGACATCACCTACCCTCATTCTCAGATGTTGGACATGCCACCTGTACAATCAGATCAAATGTTCTGTCTGGCTTTTCCCTGTGAAGAACAAAACACTGTTTACTCAGGGGAGATAAGTGGCAGCTGTTAATACACGCAAACATGGGCAACAAGTGTGTTTTCAGCATTAGCGCGCAGAGCGACTGTATTTAATGTATCATAATGTATCACATAAATAATCAAACAGTGGACCTGCCCTACTTTACGTGAGTCACACTGTCAATAGCCGACAAATGTCAATAACAGCGGTGCTGATCGTGCTTTGTAACGAGAAGTTGCAACACATTGGGACAAACCGCGGGGGGGGGGGGGGGCACGGGACCGGGTGGCTCGCCGTCGCGTCCACACTCTGACATGTGCACCGCTGTCCGCTTGGCTAGCGGAGCTGCGAATTGGTGGTCAGCTAACGTTAGTAGCCGACAGAGCGACAGACTGACCCAAATGCCGAGGAGCCAGCTGGCCCCGCGGTTAAGTCCACCGCTTGGAGATGGCTCACATTACGGCCACACATTCCTCCGCGCGTTCAGCGTGACGTTGCGCGCGGGGGCCACGCACTATCCGTTAGCTCGACATGTCTGCGTCGAGAAGCGACGGGTACAGACTAAACCGAGGAGGGGGTCTTACTTTATTCTGCTGTCCATGGTTTAAGCTACAGCATCGCGACAACTCCGTGCTGTCGGCGGCGGCTCTGCTCTGGCTCTGCTCTGCTGTCCGAGGATACGTGCCCCCTCGTCCTTCCTCCGTCTCCACCGTCACTTCTCCTGTTTTATCTGACGCCGTGCCGAAAGCCGCCGCGACCGCATGCCTGGAGGTTGGGGGTGGGGGGGCGGTACTTTGTGCCGTCCTTCTCCAGTTAAATGTAGCCTGAATCCCCACCAGTTCAGCACCACGGCGTTTTATTTCCCACAACAAACACCACTCCAGGAAGTGCTGTCAAAGATTTGGTGACGTCAGCGCGTCAGATTAGCACCTTGCTGCAGCTTCTGCCTGCGAGCGTCTCTCCTCCACTTAACATGAGTAACCAGCGTGATACACACAGCGGACCTGAGCCGCGTGATTCATGCTTCTGATATAACAAATAATAAAAACGTGTTTCCCTATGAGACTGCATTATTAGTTCAGTAATTGTTGCAAAGGGTTGCCTTCAGCAGTGGTTCTCAAAGTGGGGTCCTGGGACCATTCGGGGTCCTTGTAAGGGCTTCCAAATTGGGAAGTTTTTTTTGCCACTTGGGGGCTGACGAATAACCTGCTGACACATCATAACACTACATATCATGGCCTTTTAACGTTTTTCTGGTGAACATTATAACATGATAGTAAACAGTTGCCAATAGTAAACAGTTTCCCACATTCAGAAGATATGAAGCAACAAATTAGCACTCATATTGGAGGTCATGTTTCTGGCTACCTGACAAACTTAATGCTCAATGTTCACTCTCTTTTTAGCCCTGTGTTGATCTCCACAAGGGTAATAGCTCCTTATTAATAGCTAAATGCTCCACGATGTTCACGAGCCAGCTGCTTACTTTTTCTGCTGTTTGTTGCATGGGCATGTATTTGGGTAATAATTCTCACCTTTTTTTGTGAAACATAATATTTGATCTCCTGTTTGTATAAAAATATTGATTTCACCAGGAATTAGTACAGTGAGTGACACTATGTACAGTTTATGACATTCATTGCAACAATATTGCTGAAATCTCTTTAGCAGCTTATCTCGCCAAGCCGAGCAAGCAACTCTGGTTCACTGTGAGATATCTGGTTTTGGGAAAGCTCGATTAAATATGTAAGGGGATTTGCACTATTAAAGTAGGCTAGCATGATGAAGGTGGGTCATCCATCATCACCCTCTTGTAGAGGACCCCTGTATACTTTTCAGATCTCAATTATTTTGATATTGCACTTTGCAGTGTAATTTTGGCAGCATAGTCCTCTTTAATTGAATTACCACAAACTGTCACACAGACAACTTGGTAGTATTATTCCAGCACAGGAGACTTACGGGTCTCTCAGCAAATAGTAAAGCTGCCATGTGTCGTCTGCCGTGAGCACTTGGAGGTGGATACATATGTATACAAGTACAGACGGCAGTATTTGGGTTTGGGGGTCAATAGGATCCCAACAGCAAATTTACGTTAACAGGTTTAAGCCGGCCATTACCACAGCTTATCATACATGGGTCACTTGTATTAAAGAAACACGTATAGAGATTGTGTAAACAGGCTTTTGCCCCCACGTTTCTGAACCAGCATCAAGCTGCACTTGAGCAAGGCCTAAAGGTTCAAGAGGTGAGCGTATGACTAGATGATTGTTGCTGATCTGTGGGGGTAAGTGAAAGAGTACTGCTGGCCCCTCCCTGATTACCACCACTGAAGTGCTATTGAGCACGGCCCTTAACCCCCAACTGCTAAGCTGCTCAGCAGCCAACAGATCTGTGGTGAACAATTGAAGACAGATGAAGACTGGCATGATTGCTTAACTTTATCCTGCAGAATTATAGTGTGCCATGTTTAAATGCTACTTACAGTACCTAAGTTAGATGACAGCAGTCCATGGATGATATAAATGCTGAACTCGCAATACATAACTCACAAGCTTTAAGATTATGAAAAACTGTCTGCGTCATACACACAAACCACGTATAGAATCAGCCTATACTGTATATGTCTATTAAAGTCTGCTTCAGGACTGCACAATAAACACATTGCTCAGGAATCAGCTGAGTCAATGAAGTATTAAAGGGGAAATCCACCCTAAAATAAAATTAGATTTCAGGGATTTGATTTGGGGATTAAAATTAGACACGTCCTTGTTTCATGGGCACATGTCATGATTCATAACTGTAAACCTTCATTTAACTATAATTTATTCAAGTGTGATATCTCAACCAGAGATCATATATGCCCACGGGGTCATTAACTAATTTATTGTTGGTGGACCAGCTCCCAAAGTGACACCTGATGACACAATCAATTAGTATAATTATGCTCTTGATTTCCTTTTTAAGGGAAATATTTGTTGTTTTAATAGATGTTGGCTTTACCTGCCAAAATCACTGTTATGCAGTGCCATGTAAATTCTGTTTTAGGGTGGACTTTCCTTTTATTGTTTGCATGTTTAAGCAATATTTGTCCCATGGTAAATTGAAACCAATGGCTTAGATGTACTTCTCTTCCCTCTCCAGAGAGTCTGCCTGGATCAGAGCCAGATGTCTTCAGGCTGACTGGAAGGTAATTAAGTGGCAGCAGACTGGGGCATGCTGTTTCAGGCATCCATATGAAATGATAATGGCAGGGCTGCTGCCTTAACATTAAAAACAACAACAATATGACACACATACACACAAAGAGACGCATGCATAAAGCTTTTAAGATTCTTGAGTACTGGCAACCAGTTAGGTTTCACATTACAAGGGACTATTAACAGTAAATAGTCCCAGATTAAATTCATTTAAGATAACCTAACATTTAAAAAAAGACAATACAGTGTCTCAATGTTTTTTTAGGCCCTGAAAATATATTTCAAAATGGCTTCAATCGTTTGAGCTGGTTGAGGTGTACAAGATTTATCTTGCTCACTTTAAAGGTCACAACCAAAAACATAATTCTATAAAAAGGGTTCCCTGTGGGTTTTTTTTAGTCTTGTCTAAAGGTAGCCAGCAGTAGAGTTAAAAGCATCTGCATTATCTTACATGGTTGGTCAGGTTGTTTTGTTCATTTCATTTTTTAAGAAAACAATTTTGTTGAAACATTGTGCACTGTTTGTGCGCACAATGGTTCTCATAGTAAGCATGCATGTATTTTTACCAGTGATGTGTAGTTTGTCTCAGGGTAAATTGACCCCACAGTGTCAGTCAAAAGACACTTGTCAGGTTTCATTACCCAGAATTATGTTGTAGACACATCACCAGAAGTGGCTTACAGCAGTAGATAACCTTGGAAGGACTCATTAATGTCCACTCATCAACCTTGCAGTGCTTTTTCCAAGTCTCTATAAGTCTTTATATTTATTTATTATTATGGGATGGTGTCTTTGTTTGCATGTCAGTGACATTGCAGCCAAGGAGAGCACAGCAATGTATAGGAATAGTGTAGGTTTGCCTACTTTTGCTCAATTTATCCACTTTTGCAATTATATGAATGTTTAAATGGCAGAACTCATACCATCATGTTCAGAGCTGCATATTGGGGTAAAATAAGTAAAATATACAAAATACTTTTTTAAATATGTTTTTCTCAATTTGGGCAACCTGACACTTTAATCGAACTGGTGCAACATTTCCTTCCAGAAGAAAATAATCCACTCATGAATGCTTAAAAGTGCAGTTTGCCTCTACTGGTGTTCTTTGATTTTTACCTGATCAATGACTGGTGGTCACTATACTCACAGTTTATTTAATACTACACTAAGTTGCATAATAAAATAGAATAACGCAGTGATAATGCTTCTAATATAATATTCCTATTTTTTTAGCTGATCAATGACTGGTGGTCACTATACTCACAGTTTATTTAATACTACACTGAGTTGCATAATAAAATAGAATAACGCAGTGATAATACTTCTAATATAATATTCCTATTTTGTGTTGTGATTTCCCGCCATGTGTCCTTCAGAGAAGTGCAGGCTCTTCCTCCTCGCATCAGCGGGGAGCCCTCGCTGGGAGCCGCAGAGGAACAGCAGAGGCGCTGTGTGAGCCGGAGGAGCAGCGTTACGAGACGGTCACGTGCCACCAACGTGACGAGGCGAAGCAGGAAGTGCATTGCTGAGCAGGCAGGAGTGAGAAGAGGAGGAGGAGGAGGAGGAGGCGAAAAGTAAACATGCAACAAACAACTCTTTGATACAAATGATTTAATCAGTCGTCAGTCGTCACTGTGGTTGACTAATTAAGAGATGGTCTGTTTTCCCGGGTATCTTTTTGTGCACAAATCCGAGGCGAGAGGTTTCAAAGTAGTTCAACCTGCCCCGGCCCCCCGTTTAGGATTGTAGTTCTACAGCAGCATGTTTCACCAACATTACCCGTTTAAAGCATTTGTCAGCAGATGTATTGTCCTCCGCGTGCAGTTGAATAAACAACTTGTAACAATGTCAGTGCCGAAGCTCTCAGAAGAAAGCTCGAAGCTACTAAAAGGCAGAAGCCGCTTACAGATGAGTGAAAGGGAGCCGGATGGAAGAAGGTTCACAGAGGAAGAGCTGGCCATCCACGGAGCCCACACGGAGGCATGCGAGGTAAGATGGATGGCCTCGCACGCAGTGGTGTGTTCGTGTTAAATCATGGCGTTTAATGTGATCACCGCAATTACGTCTGATTAATTAGCAGCAGGCTTCCCCCGCGTAGAGTTTTGTCCTGAGTTGCATCACTGCAGCGGTGGAGAAGATTGATCGTTTGGCATTGAAGAAGCAACACCACATTATAAAGATCCTACAAGTACAAGCCATTCAAAGTATTAGTAAAAGTACAGAAGTATCAGCCAAATGTAGAAAGTGAAACTGCTCATGCAGAATGGGCTCTTTAACGGTGACAATTTTCATATAGCCTACAGGTTTTAATGCTGGATTAAGATGCTGCATATTATTATTGTTGTATAGTATGTTGTGTTTATGTTGATCTGATGTTAACTTACCGTTGGGTATATGATAAATGACCAGGATCATATTTTACACAAGGGTCATACATTTGGAGGTCAAATCTGAATCTACAATGTCATTAAAGCTGTCAAATAATTGTATTTGAGTAAAAAATATTTAACGTTGATTCTATGCTATTGCTCTGATATAGATCAGGATTTCTTTGGCTATGTATAGCCCGATTTTAGATCATAACATTACATATGTTAAAAATCCATAAATACCTGTCGATATTTAACATAAGCACTGCACACCCCCGCACTTTCAGTATACCTGTTTATTTGTTGTCATATAAATTCTGTTTACTGATATTGTAATGAAAGCTGTAGGTTCAGACTAGACGTATACTAAACTTTCACTTGTCAGCCTTGAATAACCTTCATTTAATATTTTAATATATTTGAAATACAGACGTTTAAACATCTAATAAACATCTATCAAACATAGTTTCAACGTCAGATTTCTCAGTGGGACAATAAGCCAAAACATCAGTACAAATAATACCGGAACAATAAGACAACTTGTTATTTAAGATGATGTCGTTGAATGATAATATGCCAGCTGTGGTGCATCCCCAAAGCCCACCTGTCCCCAGGGCACAGTTCCCAGTGGGTCCTTGGCAGAGTGAAATTTTACTGTAATTTTAATTACTTAAAGTGAGCATCGTGGTTGAAGATTTTTACTTTGATATAAGGTTTCACTCTTTCCATTTTTACTTCCGTAACTGTAGAATTTATTCTTTTCTGAATCATTGAACAAAGAGATTGCGGGAAGATAAGACATGTGCCGTGTCAAGTGGTAGCCTGAAGATATTTGAGAAAGAGTCCAGTTTTTTAAAACAGTTTTGTTACAATTTTACTTTGAAGCATACTTGCCCAGTGCTTCATACACACTACCTGTCATAAAGTAATGATGACCATTGTTTTTGTCAGATCCATCATATTCACCAAATCTTACTCGCTCTTCCATCAAACAGGGCGAGTGAGCTCTGTGGTGATGACAGTGGTGAATAGGTGTCATCTCCGTGCCTCGAGGCTTATCTGTTGTAAATATTGTGCTTCTGAGTGTGGATGAAGTTGAGGCAAGTTGGCCGCGACCTGAGGAGAGTGGTAGGGCCTGGGTGGGAAAAGCACAATACAGAGGGGGCCCAGCTATGCCAGCTTCACTATGTGCCCCTGCAATGCCATGTGAAATGACAGGCCGTGTCACCAAAAGGCCCGGGGCCTTTTTCCCTTTGTGGCCTGTCAAAGCTCACCAACTAGTGGGCTCTCAGTTTGAAACAGACTGAGAGATGACATTTTCTAACTTCCTAAGGGATGACAGAGTAGTTCAGTGTTTTCCACGTATATAAGGTGTTTGTGTGTCTGTACGAGATGAGGGATCGGTCAAAATAAAGGAATGATTGTTTCAAAAATATGTTTTGTTAAGCATCCTGTAAATATGCATTGAATATAAAACTTAAATACAGTGCAACCGGTTGAATAATCTATGCAGATTGCACACAAAAGAACCACACTAATTAATTAATAACATCCTAAGAGTAAGACTGTCTTGCATCTGCTTGTATGCATAGAGGTCATTTATTCCCTCGTCTCCTTGGCCTAAAGCAATCTGTCGCTATATGTTCATATTCAGTATTATGCTCGCATGAGCCTCTGTGTTTGGGTGTATATATGCACTGTATATGGTTATGTACGCGGGGATCACACACCAACATACGTGTTTGTATGTCATACTAATTAAATAATAATATTTTCATTATGTTCAGGCAAAGAGGCAGATGTATGTCGACCCTTCCAGTGGGTACAAGGTGTTCACCGAATATGCCCACCTTCAGAGAAGGAAATGTTGTGGGAGCGCATGCAGACACGTAAGCTCTTTGATTTCTGTTTCACCAGGTTGTGTGTTTCTCCTTTAGCCTCTGCTTTTTAGTTTGGTCTTGTTTCATCCTCTTCTGTTCTGGACCCTGTTTCCCAATGATCATTTACCATACATGGTAACTGTGTTTTCTAAGAGTGGTTTGACCAAATGCTCTTAATTTGTTATGCTCAAAACTTCACTTAAAACAAGTTTGTGTAATAAGAGCATTTTGATAGCAGCTGTCCGTTATAATTATAATTAAGGAATTTAATTCAGTATCACTGTATATTTTTTGTTTCCTAAACAGCACACATGCATATAAATCATTTCACTCAGTATGACAAAGTAATATGTTTTATATGATACATGTTACTCACTGGAAGTAAGTGTAAGTAAGTAAACTGAAGTGATTTGCCTGTTGCTGAAAGCAGATGTGCCCATGTGCACAAATGACGAAATAGCTGTCAATCTATTCTTAAAGAAGAGAGCCATGTCATCTATTCATGCATGTTGTCATTCTGTTCTCAAATAAGCCTTCCTTCATGAGAACCATGCATGTTCACAAAATTGAAAATGTTATACCAAAGCAACACAACTAGAACAAATAAAAACCAGCAATATGGAGGCTGGAAACTCAAGTGAAGGGAAAATCCGGTCTTGTCTTCTGTCTCGCCTTGCCCCGTCCCCGTCCCCGTCCCGTCCCCGTCCCGTCCCCGTCCCGTCCCCATCCCGTCCCCGTCCCCGTCCCGTCCCCGTCTCATCCCCATCCCGTCCCCATCCCGTCCCCATCTGTCTTCCCCTGTTCCGTCTTTTCTTGCTCTGTGTGGTTCTGTGTGATTTGACTTCGGCCTCATCCTGTTCTGACTGATGTTCTACTCCACTTAGCCATTTAACACCATTTAATTATGTATTTGTCTCCTCTATAGTGTCCATATGACCAAGTCAACGTGAAGGACCCTGCAATGAAGAAAACATTTAATTCTCTATTTTATGTATAGGCCTATAGCCTGACGGAGGTGAATGGATCCCAGAACACGTCGCTTGTCTTGTGCCTGTCGTTGTTTGGACTACTTGGAAATGATGAAATATGGGTAGTGTCTGTGCAATATCTACCTCCTGTGAATCACAACTATTCTCAGGATTATTTTTATTCTCACAAGACTGGAGATGAGGAGGAAGGATGTGTTCACTAGAACCTCATGTAAAATTGCCTTTTATCACATTTTTGTTTTTGCTGTATTTTTCCGATACTTTTCTCAAATGTCCAATGAAATGCCTTGAGCCTCATTTTTCGTTTCTCTTTAAGAGTATTTAATATTTTGTGGTATTCCGCTCCTCTAACGCATTTACAAGGGTTATGGGAGTATGGAGATGAAAACTGAAAGAGCATTTTAGATCTTAGCCCTCAAGATAAAGGGCATATAAGCGAAAGTAACTGTAGCAACTGTGGCTAGTCAGATGGAGTCTTGTGCTCTTTTGCTTTGCGTCTCTTGTTATTTTTCCTCCCAAATGTGGAGCTGCATGAATATTAGCATCATTTAGAACTCGGCTGAACTGTCTACCTTTGACTGAAACACTGTGTTGTTAAAAATAGTCAGGGGCCAAGGGTCGGCCCTCACACTTGGCTGCGCTGCTGTTACACCACTTGATGGAATCAGGCTGTTAACAAACATGCCATGGACATCAACAGCAGCCCTCCCCACCGGACTCCGCAGCTCAGCCTCCTGGCAACACTTGGCTACGGCGCAGCTCCCTGCGGCTGCTCTCCTGAGCTGCAGCCTAATGAACTCCTGGGCCCTCTCATCCCAGCACTGCAACAGATCCGCTCATGTTCGCGAGCATGCTCAGACGCACACATGCACGGGAGAAAGGCTCGCTCCATCAGAACACCCTGTGGCTCCTAATAGGCCAATATAGAATAAAGGTTGCACTAAACACCGCACTTTGTAGCCCACAGTAATAGTACAAGGTAAGGTCAAGCGCTCATGCAGCAATGCTTGTGCGTGCGGGAGATGTGGAGGGAAGATGTGCCACTTGATTTGTGAGTGCATGTGGGTAGGCAGCGCGATGCCTCCAGGCGCTCGCTCTGAACCTGCCACACACACTCGCCCGTCTCCGCCTGATTGGGCAAACAGCGTCGGGATGAGAGGATGTGTCTGCCGCGGAATTTTTCTGTCGCTGCCGCCTACTGGCGCGGCCACAATTTCCCTCGGCAGGTGGGTCCCAAAGGCAAGTGCTTAGTGATCGGAGCAAAGCCCTGTGAGCGGCTACAAGGAGATTCATGATCCCAACAGTGCTGGGGAGGACAGGTTCTTGGGGACGCGTCGTCAGGCGGGATGAGAGGCGAATTTATTTGGTGTTATTCTAAACCGAGGCAGCGGAGCGTGCGGCAGCAACATTTCTACAGCGGGACGGTGAAGGTGTCACACTCATCAAGTACCTGGGCCCGCTTGCCTGCCGCGGCTCTGCTGGTTTTGCCTAGGGACTTGTCTGTCACATTAAAGTAGATGCATTGCCATTCAGGGCCTCGGCGGTCCCGCAGCCTGACCATGAAATAGGCCAACTTTCATGTCTGCCTCATCCCTCCACGTCTTCCCGATCCAGTGATGGCACAGTTTGAAATGTTTTTTTTTTTTTTTTTTTTTTTTTGTAATTTAAATATCATGTTCTAGCCGAGCAGTTGGTGACTGAGACACAAACAGCACAGCAATCCCTTCGACAGATTTATGGAGAAATTTACCACCATGGTCAATCATCATAGCCCTATGTTTAGAAATAGTAAGTCTTGTCTTAGGGGGCCCACGTAGTTCTTGAATTGTGCCCTTTAAAAAGCAAATGATTTATGTATGTCATGAAGCATTTAATTAAAAATCTTTTTTCTCATTGTCTGTCAGATAAATTGTTTGTATTAGGCTACAGTCCTTAATTCTATGTCTCTTATTTTACTTTATTCGACAAGTTTATAACATTAATGCAACTACCCACAAAAGGCCTCAATCAACCTTATTTGTGTATTCATTCATTTTGTTGATTTGGGCTTTATTACGCAATACCAGTAGAAATATATATTTTTTCTTTATTAGGTACACAATCTAAACTCCACAATCAATGCAACAGCTCTGCCATGATTCTACCTCAAAGTTTATATAGTTCAATATGTTTATTATTGATGTTCTTTATGATTGATGTTTGCAGTACTGTTGTAATGGACTCCAAATATTAAGAAGTGCTTTTAATTTTGTGTCCTCCCTATTTATATACATGAGGGGGGCAGAATATTAGAAACACATCTCAACTATGACCTTAAGGCTAAACATATAATTGTTTAATATAATTAACACCTCTGTGACAGTATCAGAAAACCCTGAACATAGGCATTTAAAAAAAGAAACTTTATTGCAGAACAATTGTATTGGAGATTGTACAGGTGTACCTAATAAAGTGGCCACTGAGTGTACGTAGATACACACAGTGGTATTTTCTCAGTGCAGATTTGCTCCTAAGTTACAACAGCCAACCTGACATGTGAGGTGTTTATTTCAGGCATTTTGGACTGAACATCTCTGACCTTCAGCTGGAGCATATGCTGTGCTGGAGCGGAGTGGCAGCTATGTACCGTGTGCCTTTCTACAGGATGATGGCACTAGCCGCAGAGAAAAAAGAGAGCTGTCCAGTTTGGAACTGTGACCAGACAGGCTCTAGTCACAACCAGTTGACAGGCCAAGCAGCCCCTCCTCCCTCAACTCCCCCCTCCATCTCAAACAGCCACAGCAGCCCTGCGGCCAATGGCCTCAACCACAGTCAGTTACAGCGTCTCCATCACTGTTGGCCAGACCAGCCAGGAACTGACACAGGGTTGGCGGGGGGAAAAAAACTTGAGTGTCAGCCGTATGATGGCTGAAAGGAACATCAGTCTCAGCAATTGGCCGGGCACTGCTTTGTACGTTAGTGTGTGTACGCGCACGTAAATACGCGCACGTGTATCTTGATATTCAAGCAGCATTTGAGCAGCCCCTGCATCAACGTCTGGTCGTTCTACACACACAATGTCAGCTCGCCTCGGGGCAGCAGCCTCCACAGTGGTCATATGGACAACCAGATCCCTGTGGTAGAATTAGTGATAAAAAAACACACATGGCCACTGAGTGACAGTCAGCGCACCAGATTCCTTTGGACAGACAGGGCTGCAAATAGCACAGAGGAGCAGTTTCTCCCTCAGACCGCAACTGGTGGCCAGGCTCATGCCAGGCCAAGTCGTGGCCGCCAGATGAGCCCAGATAAAAGGAGAATCGGAGGCAGTAACAGGCACCGAGTGCCCAAGGAGCACTTTGGCCTGTTTATTTCCCACCTGGTTTTACATCAACGCAGTTATATCTGAGGTTTCTTGTCTACGCTAACAAGGCAAATGATTTAATGGCTTCTTTTTCTTTTCTTTTACACTAACCTTTAACTTATGTTCCCCTCTGACTCTGCCTTCAATGAATGGTTGAAGTAGGAAGAAAGAGAGTATTTGACAATACAACAACATACACAAGCATCAGCTAAACACGCGTCTCCGTCGAAAAAGCCGCATAAGCCCATAAGGTTATATAGCAATAAAGAACATCCATCTATTATGTTTCCATGTCCTTTCTAGTGTGGCCAGATATGGACTAATATGTGCACCATTCCCCAGGAGGATACTCTGTCCCCAGAGGAGATGGAGGGGGGTGGAGGTGGCGGTGTGCTGGTGGAGCTGTTCTGGAGGCAGGGAGGGGAGGCAGGCAGCAGTTGGTGTGCAGAGAGCAGAGGCTCAGGCTGGCTAGTTAAGAGCTTCTCTCTCCTATCCTCCATCTGCCAGGGACCGGGGTTGTGATTTGAGCTCCAGCAGAGCAGAGCAGGGAGGAGATCGAAGGAGGGGTGGAGGGAGGTAGGGGATGGGGTTGGGGGGTTGGGGGGGGTGGTGGGGAGAGGAGAGGTAGTGAGCGAGTGAAGGGAGGGGGAGCGTTTGTTGGAAGAGACAGAAAAGAGAAAGTGGAAGAAGCGGGGAGTTGGAGGAGGAGAGGGGAAAAAGTGAGGGAGAAAGACCTGGAGAGAGAAAATAAGGATGGAAATAAAAAACAGGATACGTGGGGAGTGAGACGCCTCAACTCTATTTATAGTCGTATTCTTGTCTACCATTATTAGCCTGTTCTAAATCACTGTTAGACATTTTAATTTGGCTATAAAAACATTGATTTGGTCATATTTCACCCATGATTGTGTGTGTGTTTAGATATTCCCTCCAATAATTATGAAGCCATGTCCACTGTGTGTTTGTAAATATTTCCAGGATGTCTCACCCACCCACCCTGGCTCATGTGACTGGGATACATGTGACTGGGATTCAGCTTTGCAGTGTTTCACTCCTCCCTCTGTTCCTCCTCCTCAAACCCCCCTCTCCCTTTCCTCTCCCTCTCCCTTCCCTTCCCTTCCCACTCCTTCTCCTTCACTCTGTCAGTGTTTAGCCTGCACCACAGTGGATCCTGGGAGAGCCTTCCCACCTCCTCCCTCCTCTCCCCCTTCTTTGCCTCTCTTCGCCTCCCCGTCTCCTCCGCTCCTTTTCTGGCTTTGCTTTAGGAGTGACTGAGAGCTCCCTCTACGAGACTGAGTGTCACTTGAGGTGACCCAGAAATGATGACTCCAGATGAACCCTGGATGTGTGGTAATCTAACCACCATGCCCAAGGAGCCAGGCGGCCGTGGAGGCAGTCAGGCAGGCATGCCGGGTTGATGCCGTATCTGTGGTCTCACTGTTGAACCGAGCACGCTGCAGAGCCTGTCTGGGTATCATGCTCGAAGAACGCTGTGTGCACGGGACGCGTTGTGGTACACACTGAAATGGATCTGAGTGCTGTTGCATTATTGATGAGATACATTGTGATGTCAGCCCAGGCGGAAGGAGCAAAGCAAAATGACTGTTAGCAGTATGGCACAGTGTCATTTATGCAAGCAGTACAGAGGTGTAATTAATTGTCACCCTTTGCTCTCACCGGAGCTGAGAGTGTTTACAGAATACGAACCCTCAATTCACTTGTTGTCAGTTGAAATCAGTCCATCTACCTCCATGTGTTTCCCATGTGGCCAGCGTGAGCAGGTCTAGGACCTCCTATCTTCTGCATCTTTGCCATGTTAACAGTAAAATTCAGATGCAGGCGCCATGCTTTACAAACTCTTTTACATTCTGTTACCAATGTTGTTATTATTTATTGGCTTCTTGTCATATTGCTTAGCCTGTCAAGTGAATAACAATCCAATAATGCACAGGGAAATTACTCCAAGGAACATTCTATAATAAGGTAATAAATATAATTTTTTTTTTTAAATATATTGTTTCATTAGCAGTCAGGTGCAATCAAACCATCTTCAAAGCGCAAAGCAGTATTAATATTTACTGAAAACTTGACATTATTAAATAGTGGTGAATTTTTTATCAACAACATTTCTTTATTCATTAGATGTTGCAACATTAGGCCGGGTGTGTGTAGAATGGTTCCTGGCTAAATACACTCAACACTGCATTGCATTTATATGACGTTTGTCTGCTGGATTCTCCAGGTGAGACAGATGGAGAGACATACAGAGCAGTTTAGGGGAAACGAAATACCAACCCATGGAATTATTTTAAGATCGTTGCTATTTTTGGGGGATTCATTTAATTTAACCAGTGATGAAAAATAGACCATAGGTGAGGAACAAAAGAAAGTATTCATAAATAAGCCTTTTAAACGTCTGTACTGGTTTCATGACGCTGAAATACAAACACAACAACTCTGGTCTTAACAGCTGGCCTACCACTACTTGCTTTAGATTATTGTCACATATAAATACGTCAAATTCAGAAAGTATTCAGCACCTTTATTTAAAAAATGATTTCGATTTTTATCAATACCAAAACGTTTTTTTTTGTTTTTTTTTTCACTGCAGACATTGTGTTGCTGCTTCACATCTTTGTCAGACTGACTGATCCAGTTTGACTATATCTAATTATATATTCACGCAAACCTTCGCTCTCACACCAGTGGAATTAGAGCTGCAACCGGAGGCCTATTCATTTCACTCCTAAGTGATAAATAGAGCGATGTGTGCTGAGAACCGA
Source organism: Ophiodon elongatus (assembly GCA_016806645.1). NCBI lineage: Eukaryota > Metazoa > Chordata > Actinopteri > Perciformes > Hexagrammidae > Ophiodon > Ophiodon elongatus. Next base: position 401,236 of record JACSYO010001855.1, read on the forward strand.
CCTATAAGTTTGTTGGCAAAATGCGGTCAACTCGTCTTCTGGGGTTAAAATATAACTTCACAATTTGAATGAATACATTATAGTTGTAGAATACATTTCGTGACAGGAAAAAGCAACAAACATCTGCTTTGATTTAAATATCCCTAAATCTGGCTGCAGCCTATATAACGATAGTCATTCCGACTCCCGATTATTTATCCTTTAATTTACGACAACTTCACATATTCTAACCTACATGCTGAGTAGGCCATTGGCTCGTGGCTTCTTATTTTCTGCGCGTTGGCTGTGTGCTGCGCTGCTCTGTGTTGAGGGCTGACTGCACGCGGGGAGAAGAATATTTAAATGTCTTGTGTTTTAATTGACGCCCGAGCTCGAAGTGTAAGCTCAGAAACGAGGAACAGCCCCCATCTACCGGCAGCGTCTCCTCTGTCTCCTCTGCACGCTGCGCGCAGTCCGGAGCGCCTCCGCCTGCACAGGGATCTCACACGCAGCACAGCCTCAGGTAAGACCTTTCTATATGTCTGCTTGGGGGAAATAATAATACGAGGTCGGCTTTTTAACAACAAAAAAAAAAAAAACCCATGAAGCAATGCGCGACAGATCTAATGCGTGGTAAATACGGTGACTTGGTGATATTCTCCGGGATGAGGAGGCTGTGGAAGGTAAAGTCATCTAAACCTAGTACTATATTTTTATTCACGGAATGTTGTAAACAAATCTTTTTTTCTTTTTTTTTTTTTTTACCTTGACAACAATCTGAATTATGTAAATTTATAACAGGAGTATGTGAGTGGTTGTAAAATCCTGCAAGTTGAACGGCAGGGGAAATATGAAATAACGCTCTTCTTAAAAAAAAAAAATCTGTAGGAATATACGTAATTTAGTTTGTCGGCTGAGGTATAAGATATTTAATTTTATTTATTTATATGAGAAAAGTCAGACCCACTGAGCCACGCTTGGTTTAAACGCCATTTTAAACATGGTTGATAACACTGTTTTTATTTCATTTTTTAAAAGCGCCAAAGGTTTGAAATGGAGCTCAATATGAATAAGCAGCGATTGTCGTGTTATTTTTTTTAAACACTTCATTTGGTCAAACAAGATCACACATCTTAAATTAGGGCAAGCCATTCTCAGCAATTCAACGAAGAATGACACAGGACCGACCAGATGAATATTCTTCAATTAATTTAATTCCAGTTATGAAATATGATGGGTAACATACATAGCCAGGTTGCTTAATTGGACATATTAAGAAAACGTTT